>QGDZ01000081.1:0-344800 GCA_004367075.1 Fusarium incarnatum
AGAGCGGACGGGATCCCGAGTTATCTGATAGCTATGGTCGTATGTGTTTAGCTGAAGAATAATCAGGACTTATCTAGTCTCGGTCGACTCATAGAACAGCAAGTATAGTCAACACACCAGCCTCAAGAGCTCGTCGACAATGAGTATCAACAATCCGAGTTCAAGCAACTCGTCTGGAGAAGTCCAGCTATCAATCTTACTGTGACTGGTCATCAAGCTCTAAATACGCCATCCCGTAAATATCACCTGAAAGCACGAAGAAATGTGAATCAGGAATAGCTTATTACAGTTCTATTCAGTGAAAGCTAATACAAACAATGGAGCTTCCTTTTCATGTTCATTAATGAAAATTCGACCCCGAGAATCATCTAGCGGTCATGGTATAATAATTCTGCCCATAATTCTAAGTCCTTACTGTTGCGCACCTCCCTGCTGGCCACCAGCACCACTGGCACCTCCAGCACCACCGGCACCGCCGAAGGGGTTGCCTCCGCCGCCGCCCATCATCGATCGAGCACTGAGATTTGATTAGCTTTTGTAATTTGGAACATTCATAGAATGTGAAACTTACAGCTCTCCGATAGCAGGGTCTGACATGATGCTGTTAAAGTCGGGCATACCACCGCCGGAGGAGTATTGGTTGGCCATATCACGGAGACGGGGGTTGTTCATCAGGTTGCTCATCATATCGGGGTTGCTCATGAGCTTCTGGGCCATGTTGGCGAACATGGGGTTGCTCATAATGCTGCCAAGATCGGGCATGCCGCCAGCACCACCGGCACCACCAGCGCCGCCTCCACCGAACATGCTGGCAAGGTTGCCGAGATCAGGCATGCCACCGGCGTTAGCATCGTTGCCAGCGCTGGGAGAAGCACGGGGAAGAGAGTCCTCCTCGGCCTCCATCTCCTGAACACGGCGCTTAGCCGTCTCGTAACCCTTCTTCATGGCATCAGAGCCACCGTTACCCTCGTGCTGAATACCGCGGTCGTAGGCCTCCATAGCACCACGGGCATCACCAAGAGCGAATCGGGCAAGGCCAAGACGAGACCAGGCCTTTGTGTAAGCGGGGTCGATGACAACAGCAGCCTCGGCATCGGTGCGAGCGGAGGCATGGTCCTTGTTGGCGGAGTGAGCGGCAGCGCGGTTGGAAAGGTAGACAGCGTTGCTAGCGTTGATAGCAAGAGCCTGAGTGTAGAAGTTGATGGCGGCAGTGTAGTCCTTCTGGGCCATAGCAGCGTTACCCTTAGACTTCAGAGCCTCGGCCTCCTTCTTCTGCTCCTCGGTAAGCTCGACGGGTACGGGAGCGGCGGCAGGCTTGTCAGCGCGGGCCTTCTCGAAGACGGAGTAGATTTGGAGGAGGTTCTGGGATCCGATGGCAGATTGGATGGCGGAGGTGTCGGAGGGGTCGACCTTGAAGCACTCGGCGATACAGTTGATGGCGACATCCATGGAGTCCTTGTCGTCAGCGGTAAGGGTGCCATCGTTCAATGAAGAGGTGAGGAAGTCGCAGATAGCGAGCGCAAGGCGCTGCTTGGAGGTTTGAGTAGACGCCTAGAGCTCAGAGTCAGCCACATATCAATTACAACAGAGTCATGACAAGTATCCAGCGTTTGCCTATGCTGCGGGGGTTTGCGCTTACCATGACGAATAAAGAAGAGGTTGTGGAGAGATAGTGAGGAGCAAAGGAGAGATTGAAACTTATAGGCCCAACAACACAAAGTACCAATGGGAACAGACAGAGAAGATGACTCGGTGAGGATGTGAGCCAGGTTAGTCCCAAGATAAAGTGCAAAAAGGCCCCGCGGCTGAGGCGTCGTGGAGTTTGGGCTGGAAGGTTCCACGTGGGGCAAACGTAGGTGGAAAGAAAACTCAGAGGACTTGGCCATACAAGCTGTGTGCGAGTGTCGTCCAAGATTTCTGTCTCCCAACACAGATCTTCCAGCGATGTGGGGGACAATGCGGGCAGCCGCCGGGCAAGTTTGGGGATGCTAAGTCATCAGTATATTCGGTACAGAGTATAGGTATCAGCTTCATCTACAACAACGTTTTTGGCATGCAGACGTCAGTGTCAGAACAATCAGTCGCCTGAAGTATAAGAGACGAAATAATCTCGTTATCTTGTACAAGCCTAGGCTAGCAACTAGGCTGCTTTATTTCTGTAGCATAAGCCTTAGAAGACAATTCCTGACACCCATCTGGAATGTTTCAGTCAAGCAATTATTCATTGTTTTTGGCAAGTAAATAATCCGAAACCATGAGCTAATGCCATGATTCAGTGCAAAGAGGCGACTTGTTCAATTCCTGGTACACTTCCCTGTAAGCCCCCGACTCCTAGGACAAAATCCCCAAGTCGCTATGCCAAACCATAACTCCATCCTAATGCAAATATTTATTGTCCATCCTTTGCTACCTCTTTGCTCTCTCTAGAGCATAGCAAACTCCGCCTCTCCCTTACTTTCGGCGTCTAGCTCTGTCTATATTCTTCACCCGTCGGTTTCCGATGGCAGCCACCTTGCGGCTCTTAGTATACAGCCTGAGCATATCCTTGATCACCACGTAGAGGCATCCGCCAACAAGACTTCGTCCCCACTGTTGCTGAAGTAAACCTGGTCGCATTGTACTACCTCGTGAGAGTGAGGATGCGGCAGTCATTTGTTTTGGAAGAGCCATGCGAAGGAGCTCGCCCATGGCATAGGATACGCCTGGAAGTATCAAGGCGCTGACTATCGCATTGGAAACTCCGGAAAGAATCGCCCCCAAGCCGGGGCGACGAGCTGGTGGCGCTTGAGGAGCCTCGTGCTGGTTCTCTTGAGCGACTTCGTTTCCTCCAGCTCCAGCTTCAGCTTCGGGGGCAACGACAGGCGCGGGCGCAGCGACTACCTCCGGGGCCGGGTTTTGAGGTTCCTCGATAGGAACAAGAGGGGGAATATTATAATCGTCCTCTTCATCTTCTTCACTCTCGTCACTCTCTTCATCCTCCTCGGCTGGTTGAGCGACTGGGTTCTCGTTATTGAGAGGTTGTTGAGGCGCCGGGTTCTGCCCAGCTGGCTGTTGGCCTTGCGCGTTCTCATTCTCATGATCAACCTCTTGAATGACAAGCTCAATGACAACGCCTCCTTCCTGTGCGTCTCCAGGAGCTCTTGGTCCCATAGCATCAGCCTCATCTTCGTCAGCCTCGTCGCCCTCGAGAGCTTCAATAAGGTTATTAAGAAAACCCACGACGCCGCCTTCTCCGCGCTGTTCCGGTTGTCGTTCGGCAGGCGGCTCATCTCGTCGAGGTTCGATTGGGGGGAGGCCGTTGATTTGTCGGTTGAGGTTGACCTCGTACGGGAAAACGAATTCGCGCCAAAGGTTCAAGTAGACTGATCGAACGTATGGGAACACAGCCATCGCGAGTTGAGGCGAGGGAGGCCAAGTCAAGAAGCTGTCATCATGCATGACATGATAGACACCGTACTGTCACTTTTGTTAGTCTATTTTCCGACCGGACTCGGAGTTCTAAACATACCAATGAGGCCGTGGACAAGAAGATCTTGTTCGCGAACCAGGGCATCAACTGCCCGACCAGAAGAGCTGGTCCTACGTTGGTCAGAACCAGCGCATTTCCCAACCTCTGACCTCCAGTCATCAAAGCTCTCGAGGCTTCTCCATGGACCCAAACTTCGTGACCAAGGACGTAATCTACCAAAGCCTCACGACCCGAGAAAGCCCACATGGCGAACGCTCCGTACATTTGGAGACTGAACTGCGCACCGATCGTAACGGATGACAGTAACATGAAAGGACTCGCCTTTGTAAACCTGTTTGCAACAGCTTCCGTCACAGCGACAATGGGATCCCAAGGTCCTTCCAGTGTGATGCGGTCCTTGCATACAGGGCATTGAAGAGGTTTGTTGGAACGTTCGCAGTCGGTTACCCATGAAAGCATGCAGTCCTGGTGAGCTTCCAGGGTGCATCCGCATGGATCAACCCATGTGCCTGGGGGATCTGAGGGCTCTTGGTCTGTCAGGCAAATGAAGCATCGTCGAGGTGCGTCGGGCGCTTTTTGCGGTAGGATACCGGCCGCGTTGATCGCTTGTTGAGCGTCTGACGACATGGTCACAGATTGTGACCTCGGGTCGCGTACCGGGAGGTAAATCCGTGAGTTTGCTGGTTAATGATAAAGTAGTTTGTATTATTGCATGTTAGACAGCATCAATAGAGGGTCGGGTGTCGGAAGTGAGCGTAAGAATAAGTGAAGCCTTATCTGAGACCAGGTAGAAGTGGTGATGATGTTGGACGGATGTGACACAGAACGCGGCCCCTCGGGTTAGCTCAAGTGGGTCCTGACATCACCAGCGATCTCTCTCCATCTGCCTTGAGAACAGTAACGCTCAGAATATTGGCCAATCAACATGAGGAAACCCTGATTACAACAATTCTTCAGGTTTTTTACGATGCAGACAGATGGGTGTCAGAATAATTGTCTTCGAAGTCTCAGTAGTGAATCAAAACAAACTGGTTTACGTGCTACTCAAAGCTAGCATAAGGTAATCAAATTATTTCAACTCTTATGCTTGACACCCTGACGGGGCCAAAGATGACATCGTGAGCGCAACAACTCGAAGCACGAAATGTCTGCTTCTCTGAATCGCTGCATACAAGAATTCCTCTTCTGAATACTAATCTTCCGGCCGTAACATTAGACGCTTGGCAAGGGTCTTATTTTGCATGGTACTTGGATCAAGACAGTGCTATTGTCGTTTCTGATTGCTTGTAACGCCGATGCTATGTAGGAATGACTGAAGTATCGCCAGGCATCTGGAAAACTCGTACCTATTGATCATTTTACACCTGAGGCTCTTATCAATTGATATCTCTAATTAAAAATGGGCTTTAACTATAGTGGCTTCTAACATCCCGGCAACAATAATGATTGAGTTCCATCGTGGCGCATTTTGACGTCAACTTACAACATCTCTCTCTCATGGACCAAAACTACCATGCAATTTATATCATTATTATCATGAAGTTTATAAGAATGTTTCTCGATTCATATCTACATGATTTAATCAGAGCAATATCTGCGAATGATTCTACCTTTTGGTGCGGTAGTATGAGCAAGTTTTCGCTCGAGTCCTGGGTGTGAAATGGGCTCTCGATTGGAGGACAACACGGTTCTCCAGCCGTAGATTTTCGCAGGATTCGATAACATGCTCTGTCACTCTGGATATAACAAAAGGCCCAACCAGTCATCAACATAAAAGGTCCTTTCCCAGACTTAGTAGTTCCTTGGTGTAGTGATTTGGTAGTGACCACCAAGCAAGATGCCGTCCTCGACACAGACACCAGTTGCCTTGATCCTTGCGGAACTGCTGATATCAATAACGGCCGTGATTCTATTTTCTCTTGAATATCCAGCTCACTTCCGATCCAGTCTTTGGGAGAATGGGGGCGTGGAAGGCTTCAACTCAGATCCCAATCAGCGCATCTACTTCTATGCCAACCATCGAGAACCCCCTGAGATCCCTCTTATTTGGAGTCAAAAGTAAGCGAAGGGTTGTGAGGGACTGTTGCTCTGATGCTAAGAGAATCTCCAGATTAGCTACCTCGAATCTCGCCGTCGCAGTACTCGGCCTCGTCGTCTTTGCCTCCCGAACCGCTATGTCCTACCTTCGTTACCTGTCGCATTTCACCAACATCATTTACGACATGATTCTCCTCAGTCTCTGGGTTACAAGCCTTGCTGGGCAAACATCCGGCGATTTTACCGATCCTAAACACCCGAGTTCACACCCGTGGTACCTCACGAGAGGTTGCTCCGTAGCCTGGGACAAGACCCGGGGGTATTGCCATGTTGCCCAAGCTGGCTTCGTAGTGTCGATGCTGGCTGTGGTATTGTACGGTTCAAGGCTGATAAGAGAAGTTGTCTTGATAGCATACAATAGAGGGCAGCGACACCGGGCCGAGGGTTATGTCCAGATCACTGAGGATACAGAACCGATGGAAAGTGTATACATGGAAGAAGAGTGGGAGTATTTGGAGCAAAAGAAGTGCGAAAACAACTTGACTTTAAGTCCCGTTTTGGCATTCTTCCCGTCCGATTCAGGAAGCCGCTGGTAGACGTAGATATTGGAGAGCTCACTGTCAGGAATGTTGGTTACGAGACTCGAACCATCGGTCATAATGCACGTATAGCTATAACTTTACTGAATCATGCAAGTTGGCATTGGGGTAGCACAAGCTCAAGCATTCTACAACGTGTAGTGACTCAACTCAAAATCGGGTGATATGATCGGAGGGTTAGATGGCCATCCTGTCCTTAGTCCACCTGTCTAGTATCAGACAGTTGTCAATAACTAATGCAAACACATTCACGGCACAATGAAGCAGAACAATATTATGATCAGACTGCAATCTGTATCTTTATTCAATTCCGCCTACACTGAATAGTGGTACGGTCAAGAAGTAACGAGTGGATCCATTGCTGATCACATCTTCCCAGGCCCTGAAGGGTATTCATCTTCTACCCCATGTCTCATTCTCATCCATCAGGGTTCCCGTCGAAGTCGTTGAAGAAATAGCTTATTTGTGCTTGATTGGTATCCGTTAGTCCTTGGTCTATTGCGACATACGCCATCTCCAGAGCTAAGCAGGGAATGAATAAACTTACAGGGCAGCCGGCGCAGGTGCAGCTAGAGCCGCAGCCGCAAGAGCCAGAAGAAGCGCATCCACAGCCAGACATGATGATTGTTTGTTTGTTTTTGGTGGGAAAAGTGGTGTTTGGTTATGTGTTTTGTTGAAGTTGAGAGGTGTATGTGGAGGAGAGAAAGAAAGAAGCGGGCAGACGAGAGAGGGGAGCTTTCTCTTAAAATAGAGAGTCCGACCCGACGGGCCAAGATTGACTGACTGACAGTCGCACCTGCTAAAATGTTAGCTTCCGGCAGATAGGCGGGTCACAAAACCAGCTTTCTCCTCCTGTGAATCACATTCACACCGACTAGAGTTTCCTGTCCCTAGGGACTTGTACTCCTCAATGGCTCGATTCAACTGAGGCTTGGCTAATCTTATCGGGCGGCCTTTCCCAACCGAGGAGAGATGCTCGGTGCTCTTTGCTCAGAGGCGAAAGAGGCGCCGAATGACGTGGGGAGTCATGCTTCCATTGTAGCTGATGATTGGTGCAGTTGAGTACCTTTGCTTTGTGAGAATGGAGATTGATGGAATGGAATTTACCGAGATCCATACAGTCTGGGGGATCTTGAAGAGATCTACGGATAGTCTAACTCAAGTGCTTAGTTCTGGTTACTATCTACATTATCCGATCTATCTCTGCGATTTAAAAGACATAGTTATTGCTTTTTCTCATAACAATGTCGCTGCGTATTCATACCAATCCGAGGTACAGTACAGTCAGGTCCCTGGAAACTGAACCAGTGGAGGTCGGCGGGGTATGGAGGGGTAACCCGTCTCAGAATCTGATGTGACGTCGAGTTGTTTGATGTTCGCCTCAGTTACACAATCCAAGAGAATTATATCATTAATCCTGCGCATTCATGCTCACCAAGTAATGATCCTGGTAACCCCCAGGCTTGGAAATAATACAGAACAGAACCTCAGAAGATGATATCTGCTCAATCTGGAGCCACCACCCAGGGCAATATTGGTGACGACTGCTCGTATCATGGTCATAAGCGCTCACTTGCTGGTCAGCAATACCAGCCATCAGGTTTTAGAGGAGACATGAGTAAGAAAGAAGTATCTCTCGTGTCATCTACCAGGATTTCCGGGATATATCAGATATACCGAAATGGCAAGTCCTAGATATCTAGACAGTCCGGCGAAGCTGCCTTAAGCTATTCTATATGGTAGTTTGACGTATCCAGGCTGCATAAAGTAGCAAGTCGGGTAGCGATTTCGTACTCTTGCAAAACGAGTACTCATATCGTTCCCTATGCCGTTAGTGGTCAATTGAGTACGACTAAGCGGCCATCATCACGAGTGCTGTTCGCCGCAATCATACTCCTCTCGTGCATCGATCATGTCTATAAAAAGCTACATATATGAGCCTCCCGGACGCCTTTCCACACTCTATAATGCACAAAAACGCTAAAAGGTCCTGTCTAAACAATACCAAGTCCAAACAGTCGAACAAAGACTTGCCAGAGACACGGCCGAGCATGACATACTAAAATGTGCAATACCACACGGCTTGCACCCAAATCACTTACTCCTTCTTCTTCTCCCTGTCCACTTCATCTCGGACCTCTCTCACCACATTCATGAACTGGCTTGCTCCAACAGCCGTCAGAATATGCCACCATCCATGAAACTCGAGGAGGAAAGCCCAAGGGAGGCCAATTCTCTCCCGAAGATTCCTCAACTCGTGACAAAACTCAAGATCAATATTCCAGATAAGGTATCCAAAGAGACAGGTGAAGGTGGCGGTCCACACGCGTACAGACCAGTTGCGGACATTCTCCTCGGAAAAGCCAGGTTTGGCCCAGTTGAACAGGTATCTAACCCGTACGCCAACAAGGATAAGCGACACCCAGAAGGCGATGACCTGGTAAATGATCTTTGAGAACATGACGTAGAAGACGGAGAATGAGATGAAGAAGATAGCCAAAACGATCGAGATGTAGCGGATATTGGTGGGCGATTGTCGCAAAATCAGGAGGGATCGGAGCATCGACCAAGACAGCAGCATCATAGACAGCTCGTCGACAAACTCAAGGGTCTGACGAAGAGTCGCATGGAACAGGAAAGAGCCAAATCCGAGAACCATGAGGGAAATAGACATGAAGTCCCATTTCGGGTCAAATAATCCACGGCTACCGCTGCGGCGGCCATACATGGATCGCAGGGCCAAGTATACTACCAACCGGACGGGTCAGCGTTCCAGGAACCAAGATGCCGGGTCGGGTGGCACATGACTTACCGTATGTAACGTTTGTCAAGGCATTGATGAACTCTGCGAGATAGAAGGTGATAGCATAATCTTCTTCACAAAAACTATATCACCAAGTTAGCTTCACAAGGGTCATATACTGGTGAGGTGACGTCTCACTTGGCTCTGCTGGTTGGGGGACTCCAGACTCCACTCAGCGAGTGAGGATCGCCGTCAAAGCGAAGGTTATGATGGCCCATTTTGTAAGTCTGTATAGAATGTGTCCAAAATTGCGATTATCTCTTTTTGCGCCGTTTTTCGATTTCCAAAAGTTACGGTAGACGTGGAATTCCTTTGTAGAAATAGAGGCCACTGACTGGCGTTGGCTCGGGGATACTAATCACGTGTCAACGCGCATACCTTTTGACTTTTCGTGACTGGCACTGCCAAAAACAAGCTCTGATATTGGGAAGGAATTGGGGTGATTTGTTTATTTATTTCATTTCTTCACTGAGGACTGTCACGAGTAGGGCAATACACAATTGACAGTCTATTGTGTTGCTATCTTTCATCCCTTAATCCGCTTTCGAGGCTGAGTGCTGAGAAATGAGTCCAAATCAAGGGTGTGGACCGATATCATAGCATCAGAAAACCTGACCGAGGCATGGGCGACGAAATAGATTGATCTCTTATCACAGCTTAGAGCAGGCTTCATGCTATGTCTCTGTTGCCTCAAACCCAGAGGACTCTACTCTGATACCCACTAGACCGCCTCGGCTACTCAATGTCTCATGATTTCGTCCAAAAATTGGTCCATCCTCGCGTGTTCCGAAGAGGCTGATTATTAGTTAGTTTTTCGGCCACGCAATAAGAAACGAGGCTTCAACTTACTCTGATGAGACGCACAGTAGGCGGATATCTTCATAACTCAGGAGGCTTCTTTCGGTGATTGATCACCCTTGACCACTCCGTATTCCGGTACCCAGATAGGTCGTGGGAGTTGTCCAGCGAAGGTATACCAGACCTCGCGATAGGCAAAATGCAGCACATGAAGTATCAACATGTTGGCATCAAAGTTCTCCACTCCTTCGTCGACTTTGTTCAGTCGATGGGCCACATACATTCGAGTCTGCAGGCAGATAGTCGTTGTCCACCAGTCATCCTATTCTGCGTTGAGACTAACGAGAGGTGCCAGCCAGTCGATAAAAGCAGTGACCCCCTTGCCGGTTTCTTCAGGGACACGCATAACCCGAACAAGTCCGACAACGTGGTGATTCAGGCGTGGAGATTGCTTCACATCGTATCGATGGTAGGTTCGAGGTTTCCATAATCCAGGCGGTCCTTGATACATGCCTCGTTCAGTGTAGCGATAGATGTACCATGTACCATCACCAAGCTCTCGATGCCAATAGACGCCCCAGTCAAAGTCAGTGGCACCGAGAACAAATTCCTTGGAATTTTCGGACCTCTTCTCCTTGAAGACTTCGATGATAGTTGACATGTCATAGTCGTAACGATGTGCCAAGTTTTCAGGTGGCTCTTCGGGAACGGAAATTGTCATGTAGAGCGTATAAGGCTCTAGTTGCTGGGTTGGGAAGCTCATTGTTGCGTTGATCCCGGCTTTGTTCAGTTGTAGAGTGAACCAATGAGTTGCTGGAAAGAAGTCTTTGATGAAGAAGTGTGAGTGATTCAGAAAAGATCCAGAAAAGTAAACAAACAAACAAAGCTCGAGACACTGGCTACCGTTGGAACAATCGCTGGATTGTCCAGGCAGTGACGGGCAGCTGCCTGCCTAAGGCCGCCTGCCTATGAAGAGGCTACGAATTGTTCATGAACAGTAGCCCGGTGGGCAGTGTTCGAGTCGCTTTTTTCTGTTCCATCCATACCCTATCCATGTTCATTTGATCATTGCGAACGTACAATACGGCTCCGGTAGCCGCGAGATCGATGGGATCCGAATTTATTTGAGGTCTAGTTTAGTATGTGTCTTGTGCCTTGCAGATTATTCGTGTCATGAGTTCCAATGACCTGATAGTACGATGCAACTTCACGCAACTTATCCCTCTTACCAACAAGTCGTTTCAAGGACCTCACAGCCGCACCTATCTCTGCGCAAATAGCCAAGCCAAACCCCACAACCGAACCACTCCTCCATTTTGCAATTGACAGCCATGGCGCTCGCTAGAAAGCGCCGAGCAGGCGTCCGCGTGATAAACCTGCACTACAAGTTCTGGGGAACTTGAAATGCTGTGCGCCGATAGGTGGGGATATATTCGGGGTTCAATATGAGGGGTTGAAGACTCAAAGCTGATACTATTTAGCAAAACTTGACGTGAAGTTTTCATTTCTTGGAAATCTAGACACGATATTCAAGAGTCAAGATATAGATATATAAACTTGAGAAGTCTCATATCTCTACGCACAACAATACTCATTGAACCAGCTTCGCAGGATACCTACGTCATCTCTTTGAAGCTATACCGGTTGACGATCCCCCGAGGGGCAATAGCGGGGCATACAAACCTCCACTGTAACGACAACTTCCTCACGCGATAGTTTGCGACAAATACAAAAGCGCGTGCTTTTTTCACTTCATAAGCCATAAAAGTCAATCGCAAGACCATTCTTCATATATAGAACTAATCGCCAACATGCCCAGCTCTGTCCCCGTTGCGAACGCCTTGAGCGACATCTATCCTCCTGATGCGCTCTCTGAGCAAGGACCACGATGGAACAACCTTCTCAGCAAGTTCGAGTCCACCTACGGACATGCTGCTTCATTCGTTGCTCGCTCTCCTGGGCGTGTTAACATCATTGGAGAGCACATTGACTACTCTCTGTACTCAGTGCTGCCCATGGCCATCACCGCCGACACTCTTCTCGCTGTCTCTGCTACACCCGCTGCCGAGGATGCCAGGTCATTCCGCATCCGCATCGCCAACGTGGAGGACGACAAGTTCGAAGCCGCAGACTTTGAGGTTCCTTTCGACGGCGACGTTTCGATCGATGCGACCAAGTTGGAATGGACCAACTACTTCAAGAGTGGTCTAAGAGGTGTGATGGACCTGCTGAGGAAGAAGTATGGCAAGGATTTTAAGCCATGTAGCATGAATCTGCTTATGGATGGCACTGTTCCTGTTGGAGGAGGATTGAGCTCCAGTGCTGCTGTGGTCAGCACAAGCTCACTAGCTATCATGTTGGCCAATGGTGAGAAGACAGTGGACAAGACTGAGCTTACTGAGCTTGCCATCGTGAACGAACGTGCAGTAGGAGTCAACTCTGGAGGGTATGTTGTCCCAGCTTCGTGTATGTCCAGGATGTTGCTAACCCATCTCACAGCATGGACCAAGCAGCCTCAGTCTTCTCCGAGAAGGGCGCGGCTACCTTCGTCTCATTCAACCCAAGCCTCAAAGCCCAACCAGTTCATTTCCCTCCCACCAGACCCGAGATCACCTTTGTTATTGTGCAATCTTTTGTTACATCGAACAAGCAGGTCACTGGCCCCATCCACTACAACCTGCGCGTAGTCGAATGTAGCATTGCAGCATCCTACCTTAACGCTGTCCTTAACCCACCCGGAACCGAGCTTCCGGAGGATGCAGGCCCCCTGGGTGTCAGTCTCGGAGGTTTCCACGATACGTTCTTTTACCACCAGAACGGCTCAGATTACTCCGCCGCCAAGACCCTGACCAAGGAGGAGGAATTGGAAAAGCTGATCGAGATTACCGAGAAGACGCTTACACAAGAGGAGGGATACACACGAGAGGAGGTTGCCAAGGTGCTGAACATTACAGTGGAGGATCTGGAGAAGCGATTCATGTCCAAGCTTCCTGTGCGTGCTGAGCGCTTCAAGCTCCGCCAACGTGCTCTGCATGTCTTTAGAGAGGCACACCGCGTAATTCGTTTCATGAAGCTTCTCGAGAACCCTGTTCACACCGGAGCTTCGGATACCAGCAAGTTCAACGCAGAACTCGGTTCGCTACTGAACGAGACGCAGGCATCCTGCCGCGACCTTTACGAGTGTAGCTCCCCTGAACTGGATGAGATTTGCGCCATCTCTCTTCGAGCAGGAGCATACGGAGCGCGTGTGACTGGTGCGGGTTGGGGAGGTTGCAGTGTGCACATGGTACCGGCGGATAAAGTCGCGGCAGTGACAGAGGCCCTGGAGAAGGAGTATTTTGCCAAGAGGGACTTGACGGAAGAGCAAAAGAAGGGAGCCGTAGTGGTGAGCCGACCAGCTACGGGAAGTGCCATCTACTACGTCCAGGAAGGTGTGAAGCCTTGAGGAATGATCATCTAGACACACGTGTATGAGCATCATGTCAATCAATGGTGGATTAGTGCATCAACAAGATCTTAAGCGTTAAAGTTAAAAAGTAATGGGTCTTTGAGTCGATCATGAGCATGAGCATGGTCCAGGTTTCAGAGAAAATTACAAATACGCACTGCGTTTGAGTGCGTTTACCGGTCTATCCCACCACAGAGCCCGATAGCTTGGGTCAGTCCTTGCAAGGAGATATCGACGATGTGACGCGAGACTCCGGCCTTGGATTTCTGCTCAACCTTATTACCCAAAAGGAGAACAGTTATCCGACTAAGCGGGACTGTCGGGACTTGTGTGTCGCAAGATGTGAGGCTCAGCTTACCCTTGTCTGTTGAGACAAGGGACTCAAGCGATGTCAGGCTGTGAAATGCCGTTCGGGATCACACTCAAGTGCCGAGATGACAATGAACCTTCAGGGTATGAGTGAAGCGCAAGAGTTCCTGGAGTGTTAAAGTTACGCGGACAAGGAGTACGACGGAGTTTACGGACGGATGAGGACAAGCCAGGATCTTGTCAGGGGGATGGCTGTGGCGTGGAGGTTTAGCCTTGGAATTTTACCAAGTATTCAGTAAGCGGTCACTATTGTTACAGGATAGGTCCCCAGGGAAAATCAGATCGACAGGGTCGTGCTTCGAGTTTACGAAGCCAACATTGATACCATCGTGGTATTGCATCGTCTGATCCATTTAACCGAGTTGTTTTTGGAAACGAATTTAGTTTCTCCGCACAATTAAGACAGACCGGTTGATGCGTTGTGAAGAGTCACGGAAGCAGACCGAAGCAGATCAAAAGCCCAGACATGCTATCTTGGGATGTGTCAATGCTTCAAGTCATGCATATTCAGTCTAGCCTCATAATGGCGCGTACAATACAGGGCAGAAGAAGGACTAACCAGGACCTCTGATCTTTGGGGGAAAAGAGGAAACCTGGGATGTGGGAGGAATTCAACCGTAGGAAACAATGGATGAGAACCTGGTCCTTGGGGATCTCCCTCATGTGTGGAAAATTAATTACCGTTTGTCTGGAATGGTTCTTGGTGTCGAGGCCTCATGTCACTTTCATTTTTGGCAAAAAGCCAAGTTTCAAGCCTCTTGTATGGGAGTAATGCAGGGGGTTGAATGTCACCAACAATCTAGAAAGAAAAAATACGGTGTTTGTGGCGTTATTTGATAACTTTGCAGGAAGACCAATCTTATCTGAATTGTCGTGATTAATGGGTAGACGTGATGCTTACTGGCTGAATACCGTGGCTGTTATTGGCTGCATGAGCTTTACTGGGATCAAGACATTTGATGGTCAGCGGTTTCTTAAGTGAACAGCACTATAACTTGAGGGCTGAGATGAGATTATAGGGTCTTTCTGGCATTGAATCCAAAGTATTATTATCCAGAGGATCAATTGTTTTACCAAAGTGCCAGTCTACCAGTCCACTTGCAGCCAGATGCAGTCTTGGCCCAAGTGCCCCCCAAAGATGCCCAAAACTGGGGCTGCTGCAAGAGTCAAGTGTGTTCCCATGTTCCCCCGCGACGATCATAGTATCACGAGATACTTTCACCTAAGAGCAAGTGCGAAGAGGAAACAGGCTCGAACTCGCTACTGTTACAGTGACATAACCCTTCCGGGGCCGCGCGACGCGGATCCGGATGGGTTCCACACTTTTCCCCGTCTCCATAACGGGTGCATGGACTTCAACTTGCGACGTAAAACTACCCATTCAAGACCGTTGTTTAGTTCCATGACCGTTGTGAATGAAGCCTGAGCACGATCCATCCTGGGCTGTGCTGAGGCCCGACTGTAGAGTTGAGACTTTGAGTTGAGTTTGTTATGGGATGCCTGTCGTGATTAGATGAAAACGGGGCTGCAGGTTGGATAGTGTGTATTCGGGAGTTGGTAGTGAGAGTCTCATCCATACTAGTTGCATGTAGTCTGCTCATACCGCGTGATGTTGAGTCTCGAACTTGATACAGAGTACTGTGGCTAATGTTGGCTGTCACAGTAATTGTCAAGGAAAACGCAATGCCGTATACAAGATCCTTGAAGGTATCGCGCATTAGGTTCTGATCAAAGTGACGACGCACAGGCACAGCCCACATTGGAGCGGTAGTACACTCCACAAGAGACTCTGTCGGTTTGATGCTCAGTGCCGATATATTGGTTCATGTGTTGACCGTGCTTTTGCTTCTCCTCGGTTCAAGTGCCGACCTCAGTTGTATGGATCAGGGTTTCTGTAATTAAGCATCTCAAGGATTCTCTTTGTCGTTGTGGTTGTAATGATCTCCAGGTACCGAAAGTAATTCCATTCGCATGGAAGTAATGTCTTGTCAAGGTATAGTCTGATGGATCTCATTGGGCCGTCGTAAAGAGACCAAGTCGGGTTTAGAGCCAGAGCCAGGCAGTGTCCATTTCCTCCATTCAAATGTCTTGATTCCCCTCCTACGATCGACGTTGGAAGCGGGTTCTTGCTCATCTCAACTCTTTATTTCTTATTTCTCAATTATCGTCAGCTTCAATCTGTGAGAACCAGTCCACAGAATATTTTCCTACAATTTGGTCATTAAATATCTATATATCTCTCCTCCTCTTCGTATCAGTCTTGGCTCTCCCCACTCATATCTTTTCTCTTACCCCAGAGCAACTGTATTGCATACCGCTATCTTACCCGCTATCAGTTGATCCCTGCTCCCCAGCTTTTCATTCGCGATCCAGGTCCAACGATCTGTCATTCTTTTTGGTCGCCTTATTCACTGTTTGGCCTTGGTCTTGGCCCGACTTGTCTCTATATACCCGTTTACTCCGGTATCTTCTCGTCTCCCACTTTCTCGCTCCGGCTAGTCTAAACCTTTGCTGGTGTTTTTGGGGTTCTACAGGAAAGCCCTGACCATCTCAGCTTGCAGCCCAGCCGAGTCCTAATCCTCCACTTCCAGGGCTGACCGTGCTGATTTTTGGGGGTGTTGTTCGCTGTACTCCACTACCCATACAATCGGGTCCAGGTCTTCTCTTCAGCCCCAAATAACTTAATTCTTCCATCATCACTACAACCATGTCTCCGGACTCGTGGTCCGACGCGGACAGTGTATCGCAACATTCCCACATGTCGCAACAGGATGATTCACTTGATCGGCAGTTGCTGCGTCATTTGATGCGACGCTATGGTCGCGATGGTATTGCTCAATTAATGGATGAGGAGGCTACTTCACCTGCCATTAACAGTGAGTAATAATTGACTCTGGCAGGTTGGTCCTTACTAACGGTTACCTCTATCAGTCAACGATGCTGCATCGGTCATCTCCTCCAGTACTTATTCATCAGTCAAATCGGAAGAAACTCCTAGCGTTTTCGATGCGGCAAGCATACGAACTTACTCGTCCGACAACTCATCCCTCCGAGGCAGTATCATCTCTAATGTATCGGCCCGTACTGCCAAGTTGCTTGGTCGCAAAGCACCTCGCCCTTCCATCACCCACGAGGAGGAAACTTCACCGGCTTCGAATGAATCAACAACGCCTGCGCCTAAACAAAAGGGTTCTTTCACGTGCGGTTTTTGTCGAGAGGAGGATATCCAGAAGACATGCACACGTAAAAACGACTTGAAGAGGCATATTGAGGATTTTCACAACACCAACGCTCAATGGTTTTGTCGGCAAAAGGGTTGCGACATGGTTTTTGACTGGCAGACGGCATACAAAACTCATCTTAAGCAAGCCCACGGTGGCTCCCGTATGTCTCTCGACGAAGCCAAGATCAACCTTTGTCCTCAGACTGTTTTTGCTTGTGGTTTTGAGAACTGTACCCAAGTATTTGAAGCGCCCAGCGACGACGAGGCCGACACTGTGTTCAAGGAGTTCGTGGCTCATGTTGTGAAACACTTCGATGAGGGTTCCAACAGCGGAGAATGGACCTATTCGGGAAGAATGCGAAACTTGCTTCGACAGAATGGTCTCGTTCGTGCCTGGCAAGGTTCATCTTGGGGTGAGGATGACCGAAGTCAATTACAGTGGCATCCTCAGTCCAGCGGCATTCTCCGCAAGCGCCTAGAAACAAGACATCTGGGGGATTTGCAGCTTCTTGTTCAATATGCCATTGCTCTTGGCTCAGAACCATCATCTATCACAAAGTATCGCGAGGACTTTGTCAACCCTGTTAAGGATCAATGTCGTCAGGTCATCATGGGACACAAGTCTCGGGCACCTCCCCTGCCGCCCTCGGGCCCGACCCCAAGCGCGGATCAGTACCAGTTCCGCATTTCCCGAGGAAACACAAACCATAATCCCAATCTGGCGGCATACATGGCTACACAGCGCCGGGCATACCCAGCAAGGGGCGGCCCCGTTCGTTCTGGTCGCTCTGCTCGCCCCCCGCGGCAGGCTATGCCCGCAACTTCATCAGCCCCGAGCCCGATGCCACACCATTTCCAGTACCCCAATATGGGGGTAGTACCGATGTATGATCCGCGACAGCAGCACCAACAGCAGCAGTTTGCCATGATGCAGCAAGCCAATGGGGGTATCATTGCTGAGGACTTGAGAAGTCTTCAGTCCATGACCAACGGTGTACCAGAAAGGGACATTGATATGGCCGACACCGAAATGATGGACCCTTCATTTATGCAGCAGCCCAACTTCTCGGGCCCTTACGAACCCCAGGGCATGACTACCTCCGCGGCGGATGCTTCATGTCTTACACCTACAGACCATATGAACCAACATATGTCGTTTGGTTTCGACACAGCATATTCTTGAGTCTTTTTGGTATTTTGGGTATTAATTGGAAACACTCCTTAATCTTTTCTTTTGTTTGTATATATCTGTCGTTGGACAGAAGACGTGGTATACTCACCACTTAGCGATTGGTTCTTTCCATAGGGTCGTTCATGGATGGGGAGTATTTGTAGAGCTCTCAGGGACATCTAGTTATTAAAAGCCGGGATTTGGTTTTGAGTGCCTTGGGTACGGATAGTGGGAGTTTGGTCTGTTAGTCTGTTAGCATGACACGTTTGAGTGTCTTCGATTTGATACCCCTAGCTTGAATACACAAGCAACATTACCCTCAACTATGGTTACCCTCAACTATGCCTTCGCCCCGTTTGAGTATACGTTTGAGCTACGTTAAATTGTGTTTCCTGTTTAGCCTTCTCCACTCATGTTCGTCGGCTTCATTACCACTCCGCATGTTCTTGACGATGCAAGGCATTGATGCTGGACATGGATCAAACGTTGGGCATCTGGAGGACCCAGCCACTAGCAACTTGATGCCAGAGCTCCCCTCCCACCCTGATCTACCGGCAGGCTTCGGAGACCCGGAAGGCACCGAGACTACCGAGCTTCTTTAGGGTCTCAACGATCCAAGATTAAGATATTACGCCTACAACCCAAAATAAC
This sequence comes from Fusarium incarnatum, assembly GCA_004367075.1. NCBI lineage: Eukaryota > Fungi > Ascomycota > Sordariomycetes > Hypocreales > Nectriaceae > Fusarium > Fusarium incarnatum. The sequence goes on from QGDZ01000081.1 coordinate 18,569, forward strand.
CCTGAAACAACGATCATGCTACATCGGGAGAAGGACATAGAGGACATTTTAGAGTTTACTGACGATGACATACTCTCAGGGCTGGAAGATTCCATCACGGAGGTTGACCCGGTTTGCCGGTTAGCTCAGTAGTTGGGTGACAACGTCTGATACATGGTTCCGTTGGTGTTGAAGCTATCGTGAGAACCTCAACTGCCGAGCGCGATAGTATTCCAAATTAGTAAGGTGTTTACGACAAAGTTTACGGATGATCTCATTTGAGGGAGAAGATCTACCACCGTTAACTGTCATTGCAGCTTGATGATGGCAGAATAGTCCAGGGTAACTCGGTTGTACAGGACTGTTTGAGATTACGACTGAGACCATTGCATCCGCGTTCTCGCTTGAGGATGATAGTGTAAATGAGCACGACGGATAGGGGTCAAACTTTAAAGCCATGTCCTGACGACCGGGGATCTACGTTTGTGTCTGTGATATAGTGATTTGCACTTGATCGTACTCGATCCAGTCAGTGATCAGTAATATTTACAAAGTTCGCATCACCTCGAAAGCAACGCTCGGTTCACGATTGAAACACCGTCCTCGAGTATCGTACGATCTGGTAAGGCTAAAAGAAGACGGCACCAAGTGATCAGTGCCTATAGTTTACCTAGAGACGAAAAGAAAGTAGTAAAAGCGGCAGCCAAAAGGGCGCGGACCAAAATCATTTCCACGGACGCGAAGAATATCGGTGCCGCGCAAGAAGAGGCCTGAGCCCTTTCGGAAGGGCAAGGATCCCCGCGATACGGTAAGAGATTAAGATAAGGGCTTACGGGAGGCTGTTCCGACAGGAAGATGCTATCCTATGCTATGGATGCCGAGGCATTGTAGTTTATGGGAAGGAGATTTAAGAGACGCCTCTTGGTTGCTTTTTTAGCAACGGCTCAAACGGCCATGTATGTTTACTGGATATCGTGGCTTGCGTTCGAGAACCTCGGGCGCAGTAGGTGAATGAACCAAGTGGACATCCCTGACAGGGGTTTTTTATGTAAAGTGCCTAAATTGGATTGGAGATGGAGTTGGAGATGGAGGTGAAACTCCTGGGTTGATTGATTGATGACGGATATGATTATGCTGGAGATAGGGGACCTGCATAATATCCACGTGGATGGCGCGTACCAAGAAGGGCTACCTTGCGACTGCGATAAGGATTGGACCATTATACGGTTCTGTATGCTTGTCTGCACGTCAGCAAGCAAGCAATCAACTATCCAGCTGGAGTTGAGGTTGACAGAACCAACATACAAACTCCCTTTGTCGGTGCTCTGTTTAAGGTTGCGTGCAGAAACCTCAAAAGGAAAGGCACATTGAGGATCTACAGTACAGCAACGGGTGGACCACGTGGGAAAAGCGTTACAGAAGAGGGAGGACGGGAGGTTTCACTCCACTGGAACTTTGTGTTTGATGTTGATCGTGAGTGTAACCGACGACTCCATGACAGAGTTATTGTGGTGAGACAGAGTCAAAGCACTCTGACTCTACCCATGCGAGGTTGTTAAAGTATCCGAGTATATCAATGTTCAAAATGCTCCGTGATGTTACATCAACTAATCATGATGGTCTCGACTCTAGTCACTCAATAAGCTGAACGGCACAGTACAGTTAATATTCATGCCTTGTGTGAAGCAAACCAGTAATCGAGCACATCATAGCCTAAGAACTGCCAGCCCGAACCAGTCAAGTGGATGATGACCAGGATCTAGGGTAATGAATAGGATGCCTCACAGACGACAGGAACAGAAGGAGAAGAAAGAAAACCGTGCAGTCAACCATCCCATCTTTTTTCCATCTACCCCAGCCTTGACAAGGATATAGTGTCTTGCCCATCACGAGACAAGCAAAAGAAGGCAACGTCCAAGCACAAGACGGACAATCAGCATGGACCAATCCAGTGGCTATGCTAGGATCTACGGTGCTGATCGTTGTACCCGAAACACGTCGCTTGCGTTTTGCTGCACGTAAAGTAATTCCAGTATCTGTTCTCGATACTCGGATACTGTCAGTTTCATCTTGGCTGATACATAGATCTGGAGTTACGGTACTCCATAATCATCCATATCAATCAGCCACGAAAAAGAGGAGAAGAGAGGTCCCACCACTCGCATTACGATGCAGTGTTTTGCCTAGCCTAGAGAAAGATTCCAGAAGAAAAAGCAAATAAAGTCAAACAGGGGAGCGGTCAGCAGAACGCCAGAAAGACAGATGAAACAAAGCAAACATGTCTCTCGCACAGCCAGCCCAGTGTCTGCAACAAAGTGATACTTCACTTTTTTATCATTTGATTTGCGAGGATCCGACCCAGAAGCCAGGACCTGTTATGGATCCCCTTTTTTTCCTTTTTCTTGGATTGTTGCTTCATTTTTTGGGAGATGGCGTTATGGTTGTTGACGACTCCAGGGTCTCATTTCTTGTACACGAGGCTGTGTTACTGTACCCGAGTAAGAGTTCGTCATGATGGCTAGGTATGGCTTGAAGGAACAATCTAATGTAATGCCAAGGATCCATTCTCACCGTACAGTAGCTGGGCGAAACGATAACTCTTACAGCAGTGTATTATAAGCAGGCGCCACAGTGACTCCCACTACACCCACGATTAATGTTTTGACCTCTTCAATATGGTCTTGGCTTTTCAACCTTTTGTCCTTTGGACCTTTGGTCTTTGGAACTTACAAGGGGTCCTCTTGGTCCTTCTCCAAAGTGGCTTAGACTTGACCAGGCTCGTGTCATGTCCCCCCCATATCCCCAACCAATACCGTCAGATGGCCACCCTCCCAGGTCCGCATACTAAGGTCTCGGCAGGCCATTGATACGCCGTCCTCACAAGTAAAAGCCAGAGATTGGCCCATCGTCATTTCCCGCTGAAACAGGGTCGTCTGCTGGCCCGCGTACACTAGCACTGATATGGATCTTGGTGTCTTGGGCAACAATCTACCTTGGCTTTTTTTTTCTCAAGACGTTTGGACTCGGTCGGGTTGATCACTCTCCGACCACGTTTTTCTCTCTCTGTTCCTTCATCTGGGGATCCATTCTCCATTCCACTGTGGAGATTTTACGTCCAAAGCGAACAGTTTCATGTCCAAGTTTGGATCACTATTGCGTTGCTGCTCTGCTCTAGCACCGATATTCGGAAGAGAGAGAGAAGCCACACTTTTGATGCCCGTCAAGGATTGAACCGACTAATTAAGTAGGTCAATCTGGCAAGATTCTGACACGACAGAAACTAAGCGTGATCAAATGCTGAATCAGTTACGTACGGATATTGATGTCTCTTTGCGGAATAGGAAACCCAAACCGGGTTGAGGTCAAACGGGCTGTCCACAAAACCCTAATTATATGTTGTATCGACGGCAATGATGGAACACCGTAATCTCTCCTGCATGCAGCATTTTCTAGAATGACGGCAGAAGAACTTCAGATCATGTCGGTCATCTCCTTCTTACGTAGCATGTAGGAGGGAGGGAGCTGGAGACTGCAGCAGCAAGCAAACTGGCAGGGGAACCAAGAGTGTAATTTGCTGAAACAGGGCCTTATTTTTGGCTACACTCCAGTCCAGTAAATCGTTGATGAGATGACTTTTTTAGCCCCAGCCGAGTTTTTTCTTTAATGGTGTCTGTCGGTGTCGCTGACTTGACTTTACCTGGTCGCCCCGTTACGACCCAGACTCGGCTGGGTCACAGCACAATGATAGTAGCCCCCAAAGAGAAGCAGGCTATCGAGGATTCAGTAAGTGCAGTACACTCACGCTTAAACATCAAGGTCTGTGGCGTCGCATTGTTTGTTCTCCAGGCATTTGATGTCTGTTGTATCAGAATATGTATGTACCTGATGATCCATTCTCCCCTGAAATATCCAAATGCCGGAATAGTAGATCATCGTCAGGTACGTCACGTCAAGATGCTCGACCCGCATAGCATAGTCTAGAGATGGACCATCCGTTTTTGAACAGAATTGGCAGACGAGGCAGAATTTGGCGAATGACGTTCCTGAAACGGCGTTGGTGGTGGACAAGGACTGCCCCTGTTGATGGAGTCACTAGTCTTGAGACTAGCCAGGACATGGATTGAACCAACGTGGGCCGACCAAGAGCGATCACTCCGGCAAGCCCGTTATAATGTCTCACACAAGTCCAGGGATTCGATGAAGGCTTCTAGAAGGACTTTCTCTTGCTCTTTCCCTCTTTCTTCCTGATCTCTGACTGACTCTCTTTCGCTCCTTCCCTCCCCTGCACTTGCACTTGCACGCATACCATACCTTCCTCACTTCACACTGCCTGCTACTGCCTGCTCGCCGCTCCCTTTCCTTCTTCCATACATTCGCCCCTCTCTTCCACTCTCCCAGTCGAGTAAAGTACAGTACTTACTCTTAATCCCCATCTCAAACAAGGACCCTTGCGTGTCTCTTCTGTTCGTCTTTTTACTCTAATTGATGTTGTCTCGCCTTTGTTTTAATCCTCCCTCATACCCACAAAGTTACCGCTATCACATCACATTCCAAGACTTTCTTGGTTCATAATCACGACTCAACGACCCAACTATCACATACTAATCGTCGCGGGCTGTCGATTTCCCCTCGTTTCGCTTTCAATCGACTCGAATCAACTCGACTCTCTTTCATCGACGCTCCTTGGATCACGCTTATCGCCAGTCTTACACGACATCTCAACCGACTTCGACTCAACTTGATGATAGTCACACCAACAGCGACTGTCTATTATTGCTGACATTAATTAATTCTGTCACACGGGTCGCCAACGATAGTTGATCCAGCGCTCAGTGCGCGTTATCGCTTCGACGATTGAGCCTTGAACATTCCGCAACCACAACCACACAACATGTTTCCTTTCCCAGGACAGGATGAGCCTGTGAGGCCGCTATCTGAGGAGGATCAGCAAATCCTCTTGGGTCTTACTCGTCGCTACGGCGTCTCCAGCCTTGTCTGCGCGCTCACCGGTCTCGGTGCTTCATGTGAGTGATTTCAATTACATCTCAAAATGTAGACCCTCTAACATTAAATAGCACGAGCCTCCACCTTTTCAGCATCCACACTACTCAGCAACACCAGCGCGCCTTCATTATCATGGAGCAACTCTGATGCTTCTCACGCGCGATCCGATGCCGCTTCTATCCGAACACAATCGACATGGCAGGACAATGCCGGCGACGTTCCCTCGATTCATGATGGTGAAGTCGGTAAAGTTACCGATCGTACATGGCTCGACTCGCCAAACCTCATGCAGTCACCCATTCCTTCATGCGATGTCACCTCTCACCCGTCGCCCCGGCACGTCACACCAACCTCAAAGAAATACCAGTGCCCCATGTGTTTCTTGGACAACAACCCCGTTGGTTTCGGCAGGAAGAGCGATTTCAAGAAGCATCTTTACAACTTCCACGGTGCTGATGTGACTTGGCTGTGCAAGACCAAGGGCTGCCATCTTTCTTTTGCTACCGAACGCGCCTACAGCACACACGCCAAGGAGGCACACCGCATGGATGCTCTTCCCAACAGTTCAGCAAAGACAGAGTTGTGCCCCCAGGTTGTCTTTGGCTGCGGTTTCGGTAGCTGCAAGGACCGTGTCTTCGAGGCACCCACTGGCGAGCAAGCATCTGCCAGTCGCGACAAGTACTTTGAGCATATCGCCAAGCACTTCGAGGACGGATTTGATGTGAACAACTGGGAGTACAAGGTTCAACTGCACAACTTGATGCGTCAGTCCAAGGTCAAGTCTATCTGGAAGACTTGCATCTGGCCCAAGGAGAAGAGGCAGCAACTCACATGGCGTCCTCGTTCTTCTGGCGACCTTAAGCGTATGCTCGAGGCTCGTCACCTTGGTGAAGACATCTCTACTCTGGTTCGCCTAGCTTTCATCCTTGGCACATCTCCATTCACCAACCCTACTACACCGCCACCAAGTGAAATTGACCTACAGTTCTCTCTACCGTTCCGATCTCAATGCTTGGCGGATGCAGTCGGTCACGGAGAAGGTGTGCAGATGAAGACAGAGGATATCAGTGAGATGAACACACCGATGGTCACTGTCACGAAGCAGGCCCCTACAACACCACAGCCACCTTCTTTCACTGCCAGACGTATCAAGCAGGAGACTAGACCATCAACGCCAGTCGACAGCATCCCCGAGCCTATGGTTCGAGATGATCTCACAGCCGGCCCTCACCCAGGAACGCCCTTCCCCATTCCTAATGAGCATGTCTGGCCTGTCGATGCACCCAAGTTCGCACCTGATCAGATGAACACTTTCGCGGATGCTTCCATGACCTACATTCTTCCAGGTTCCGAGCTGCCTCAACAGCAATGGGACATGACTGGCATGCAGCAGCACTTCCCTCAGCAGGACACTGTCATGGGTAATGTGTACATGCCTCCCCAGCAACCACAACAACCTGTGGCTGCCCGCCCCGCCACTCCTATTCCTACAAAGCGACCCGGATCTTGGGGCAAGCGATTGAGCCTCGAGAACCTCCGCCCAAAGAAGAAGACGAGCGTTTACGGCAGCCCTGCTTCTGAGCACGAGGCTGTCCCTCCTGTACCAGCTATGTACGCCGACATGATGCATGCGACTGTACCTACGTCTATGCCTGCGGGTTACGAACTGCCGATGCGAATGGGCCACCCTCAGCAGGGATACACATCAAACCCTGGCTTCATGCCCCAACATCAACACCAACAGCAACAGCAGTTTGGCTCACCCACAAGCTTCTACTTGGACGACGGCGACATGAGACTATAAGGCGTTTTAATCTCGGAACGGAAAAGCATTTTTTTGAGCATCATGATTTCATTTCACTGCCTTGCATTATCATATATCTGTACTAATAATCATTCCGTACACGGGCTAAAGAGGAGGACAAGGAACTTTACGACAGGATACCCCATCCTCTACATGACGATCTGAACTTTCTCTTATTACCCATTTCCTTGTTTGTTCTTGGATACATCTCAGCATTTGAGCCAACACATACCTATTTCCTTTTTTACATATCTTTGTCATTTTGTATTTTTGTTTTGTGATACCACGGTGTTGAAGAAGGATGGAATGGGACGAGACAGGAAACCAAAGCCACGCATGCTGCAAAGTCACAGAATTGTTATTTGCAGCTTTTATTTCCCCTTTGTTTTTCTACCTGTTTGAATATTGCATCTTTCGGGCGGTTATGCGAGGATCATTATATCGGGATGGCAGATACCCATTGTGAGCCAGATATATTCTTTGGCGGGATACAAATGATAGATAGGAAGTCTGCATGTCAGCGAATAACATGAAATAATACAAAGTTGAAACAAAATATTTGGGAATAGGCAATGCGATGTGAATGATGATTTGTGTCTGGGCTACTCGACTATAATGATTGCCAGAGACCCAACACAGCTACCCTCCCCTGCCGACATTGTTAACACCACCCGCCATCCTTCTACTTCTTCTCAGAAGCTAAACATATTAGTTAAATGTTCGACAAACACTGGATAGCACATACTCTCAGTCTCAGCAGGCTCAGAAGGCCAGCTCTCCTCAGTGACCGGCACCCCCTTGATGGGGGAGTTCCTCTCATGCCAGGCGATTTCTTCCATGGTCATGGTGCCGCCTGGGAGACCTGGGCCATGGGGCCGCAGGAGTGGTCTCAGAAGACGTTCCCAGTGTCGGTCCATTCTCTGGCGGCGGCACTGTGGACAGTCGGACATCTTGGCGGCGACGGTGGTGGTGGTGGTGGTGGTGATGATGGTGGTGGTGATGATGGTGGTGGTTGAGGAGAAGATTTTGTGCAGGCTTAACGCGAGATACTTTTAAAGATGGATGTGTGAAGAGGGGAAGTTTCGGAGAGGAGGAGAGAAGAGCTCTTAGGTTAATTGTGTTGATTGAGCTTGCTGCTGCCTGTCACTGGTTTATATATTCTGCCAACTGGCTGGCACTGATTCACTGAGCTCAGCGTCGCATGCTCTACAGCTTAATTCACAAGAGCCTCGTTACATGTTACTGCTATGGCACTGCTATGTTCTCTGTCAAAGTGACATTTTGGCATTGGATACGGAACATCGTGTCTTCCTAATTTTTCGTTACCCCTTCATCGCCTGCCTCGTTCAACTCGAAGCTTGGAGCTGCTCCTTTAACTTTCATCACCTGTAATAGCAACAGCAGTAACAGTAACAGTATGCCTTCCCATCCTGAAAGATGCGCACTTGGTGGCTTGGATGGAGGCCGTCGATCCCCGTTATCCTCTTTCTTCTCACCACATCTCTTCACAAGGGGCAACGTGGTTGCAGGGCCGTAAGATCGTGTCATCTCTCTTGTCCTAGAGAAACTGCTGGTATGCGTCCGGCCCTTCTTTTGAATGGTCTTGACGTGAAGGTCGTCTACGTATGGTCTCGCTTGTACCTTAAGTGCTCGAGAACTTAGTTGATAACTCAGCTAGAATATAAGGTAGAGGAGTTGCTCATTGAGTAAAATAAGATGGCGATACTTTGGATCTCTAAGTTTTTCTTAGACAATACCATGCCTTTCTGTCTGATCGTAATAGTCTCATGAGTTGCACTTACACTTGTCGATTGTTCATCTATGTTCCAAGTGACAGTCTCTGAAACATGCTGTTTAAGACGATTTGTTTAGCTACTTAATACATTTCTGACAGCTCTGCTTAAAATACCCCTTGGATGCGAATGTTACACCCTACCTCCTTGGTAAATTGTCTCTTTGGTGATGCACATCGCACTGAGATGGATAACGTACCAGGTTTGGCCTTGGCACTTCAGCCGGAACACAAACGATTCTTGACCATGTACCATATCATTATAGGACCACTCACATGACCCGATTATTACGTTCATGGCTGTCATTGTTTAAGTGGGATCTTATGACTCATAATGGAGGAAATTGCTATGCGTGATCTGACAAGGAAGCCTAGCAGTGCCTCGGGCCTGTTTGATACCAGTTGACTGGCTCGCTTCTCCCGATATCTGTTAGGTATATATACTAAAATATGCAGTCACACTTCAACAGCTCAAGGAAAGCAGCTTGGCGCAGTGGAAGCGCGGTATGTCTCTACTCCACCTACGAAACAATACCAGAGTACTAACTCATTACAGCCGGGCTCATAACCCGGAGGTCACTGGATCGAAACCAGTAGCTGCTATGAAGCTATCTTTTTTTGCAGTTTGCTCTGTTGGTGCCTACCTGCATCGATAAGCGTTAAGCCCAAGATGTCTCCAGGTGGCTATCACTGCATGCACATTTGACTTTTTGCATCTATCCTTGACTTGCTTAAATACGGAGGGAAAAAATTACTTATGAACATCCATTCATCGAATATGATATATCTTTCTTCCTAATCATGAACGCTTGCTCATGCCACTCAATTTCGACGATTGTGTGCGTCCGGTCCTTCGGGGGGCACGAGTGGGCCCACGGCATCGGCCCCGAAGCGAGGATCCACCCGGTGCTCCGGATTTGCATGGACATCAGCGAGACCGAGGGCTTTACTATCTTCGCGACTCCTAAAATGAAGTGCCGTGTCGCCGAGGCTTCATGTATAGCATTACTGATCCTTTCACTGTCGGCTCTCTTGTGAAAGCAGCTGTCTTTGTCAAATGAGAACAATAAGATATTTCATATCTCACAGTCAACCAAGTCCATGCCAAGGAGAACTCATATGTTCTTAAACCATATTGAAAGCAGATAAAGTCCCCAGCATCATGTATTCCCCAAGTTATGACGAGAATACCTCCAATCCGATCGTGAGTCCACCGGATACTGCCCGATCTGTGGTTCAAAACACCACTCCCGAACACAACTCGTTCTAGCTTAGAGCGGCTTCCTGTTACACCAGAAACTGTCGCCTTTGTTAATTAGAGTTCAAGTATATATCTCGCACGTCATCCATCTGATTGTCATAGACATGGAAGTGAATTAATCCTGAGCTTCATAGACGGCCGTGGCTGATTGGTTGGCAATTCCAAATTTTATTGACCAGGCGTAATGCATTTGAAAGGAAAGGCGAGTTTGATACCGTTGCAAATGTGCACAGAGAGCGGAGGAGGTGTCCCTGAAGGTAAGGATAGGCCTGGGGTCCTTTTGAACATGGTGAGAGGGAGACATGAAAGCAACGGCGGGCCTGCTTCTGGCGTTGTAGCTGGAATGGGGAAGACAAAAGGATCTTGCGGCCCCGAAGGCCGCGACACCTCTTCGCCGGAGGCGTAGAAGGAGGAGGCGGAGAGTGGGAGGGAGGAGGAGGAGAGTCGGCGGCGGCGGCTGAGGGTGTGGATGGCCGAGATTGCTCTGTGGCCGGCTCCTTTTGAAAGAGCGCCCTTTCTCGTGATGGTTGAAAAGGCGTTCGACAGCTAATGAATACCCAATGTCAACTCCTTTCTTGTCATGAGGGCTCAAAAAGACCACTTACATATCCTGAAATGGTGCTAGGAAGACCCAAGACGTGCAAGTCTACTAAATATCGCCGAACTAAAGCAGTTAGTGCAATATTTTCCGTAGAGATGTAACATGTTCTTACCAGCGAAGGGGTTTCCAGATTCACTTCATGCTTTAACCCATGTCTTTCTCAAAAGCTCCCGGGAGAGCAATGAAAGCAAAGGCGAGCCTGACCAAAAGAAAAAGAAAAACCCCGCCTGAGACGTGGGGGACGAAAGGATCTTGGGACCCCTGAGGTCGCGGCGCCTCTTCGCCGGAGTCGTAAAGGGAGGAGGAGGAGGAGGGGAGTCGGCAGCGGCGGTGGAGGGTGTTGATGGCCAAGATTGCTCTGTGACCGGCTCCCCCTTGATGGGGGCCCTCCTCGTGGCGGTCGATCTCCTCAACGGTCATCATCCCCCCTGAAAGATGTTTGAGGCAGGGTGTGCGGGACGGCATCTTGAAGGAATCTTTGATGGTAGCCTGAATCTCTCCAGGAGGGCGATCAGGTGCTTCAGGCACGGCGTGCGAGATGGCATCTTGGAATTGTCGATGACGATGGAAAGGAAAAGAAAGAGAGCTGTATCAAATGACGGCAGCCATGATTACGCCAGGAACCAAGCCTCATAGGGACGGGAAGGAGCAGGCGGAACATGGCGGAGGCCCTCACACGGGGAAGGCACGATGCTTGGCACCGAACCCGCAACTTAGAGAAGGAAAGAGCCACAACTGCAGTGGTTAAATCAGTTGGTCCTCACTCTTTGGTGCCTTGGAGCTTAGTGGTCAGGCTCGGGTTTCTTTTTTGTAAGCCCACACATTGATTGGCTGTCCACTTCATCACTGTCACTGATGGTCAATGGGGCCATCAACCAAAATCGTGTCGTTTCGGGCTCCCTCTGCCGCACTGATGAGATAGAAGATTTCTTGTAGAGTACAATCTCCTCGCTTCTCCACTCGGCCTTGGTCTTCTGATTTGAAAGCGGATTCCTTTTGACTTGATGTCTTGACGTTGATCACGTCGTCAAAGTTATACTGTCAAGTCAAGTGGTTGGATTGTTCGAGTCTAGCAGCCAACACAGCACAGGCTGAAACCAATCGATATAGTTCCAGCTTTAAGATACCTTATGGAGCCTCTCATAGTAACTATGCTCGATTTCGTAAGAGATCCATGTAATCGCTTGCATTGGGAGGAACCAACATCCAGTATATGCAGACTCCAGCATTAAACATACCATCATCACCACATCGCGGCTCTTCTCTATTGCGTCTTAGAGTTAAGTACTTGGCAAAAGTTAAAGACTCCTTCTTTGTGCATCATCCGTATCCCTCCATCTTCCGTATGAGATTATCCATACAACAGGTACCATTGCAGCAAACCCGTCAACAGTTGCTTCAGTAATTCGTGGAAGGTGACGGGAGGCGGGCGGGAGCGGCAAACAGTGGGGCTGCGATATCAAACCCCACCACCTCACCCAGCACCACTCCCATTTCAAAACTCCACAACTCCATGAAACCAGTCCCAAAAATTACAAAAAATATCGCATTCGACTCGTCTTGATCTAAACATCAAGGGAAAAATACGCAAAAAATGAAAAGAACCACCCGAGAGGGGACTCGAACCCCTAACTTTCAGATTTACTTATTTGTAAAAGTCTGACACGCTAACCAATTGCGTCACCCGGGTTCTAGACTTATTGGAAGGAGCGAGTCGAAATCTGGGATTAAGTTCCTTCTGCTTAAAGTTTCTAGAGCATTTTTTCTATCTTCTACAGTTATTTTTTCTAGACATATTAATATTGTAATTAATAACACTCCAATATGTTTTAAATATCAAAAAAATGGATAGAAAGTATCTTAGAAACTGTAGTATACGTTATTTAGTATATTGCTGTCCAGATCTGTGCAGACAGAAGCCACGCCGCAGACTACAGAGCGAAGCTCGATATGTCGGTTGATCTGATTGGACTCGGGTACCCAATCCCTGTATACTGATTATATGATACGTGACATCTATTTGCTCAGCCTCGTTTCGGTTCTAACGGCATCTTGAATCCTTGCGAGGTGGTCAGATAAGGAAGAGAATAAGATCTATAAATCGTGGATGCCAGGAATCTCTTAGATTTCCCATATGCACTTACTTCCATCAGTATCTCAACCCATCAACACCAATGTATCAAGTACAATCACCATGTCGTGTAGAAGACGGCAAATACATCGCACAAAGCAAAGTTGCTGCATTTTGGGATGAGGCATGGTGGAGATTATCATGGACAGGTCGAACTAAAGATTACGTGCTCCGAGGTATTACGGACCGAAGTCCGAAGAACCTTCTTACCGATAGAGAAGTGAGGAGACACCAGAAAGCAGTCCACAACGAGACAGGCGATATAGTTGGGTACGCACGATGGATCATGCCAGAGTCACACAAGGACTCTTGGCTTATCGCTCAGACCCCTGATGTAAGCGACGAGGCGCGAGAGATGTTCACGAAGCGTCATTCAGAAGCTCAATTCGAACCACGCTCTGAACATGATGAATTAGATGACCATATGGACGGTTGGAGAGAGAAATATAAACATGCTAACTGCATGGGTAAGCATTACGAAAAGAAACGGTTCACAGACTAATGGTCGAGCAGAACTACACTACATCGGTGTTCGACCGGATCACCAACATCAAGGACTTGCAAGTATGCTTGTCAAATCTGGCCTCGAAGCAGCAGACCAGCTGGGCATTGATGTTCTAGTGGTGGCTACAGGCCGGCGTGGTCAGAAGCTTTATTCAAAGCATGGATTTGAGATTCTGGAGGAGAAGAGTCAAAGTATGGCTAAATTTGGAGTTGATGAGCTTTATGAAACCTTTGTCATGATTCGTCGAGCTAAGGAATGATAGAATAGTTTATGAGCCAAGGATTTTCTTTTCGGGCACTTCTTGATAGACATGGATATATTCAGGTGATCCATCGGACAGCAACCCCCGTCTATCCCAGCAAAACTCTTGACGAAACTAAATCAAAGTATCTTGGTATGCTCTTACAACTTAGACTTGAATTTATCTCCAACTTTCTTCACCTCGCTGCTAAACCGATAAATAATATTATCAAAACTGCTTTCAGGAAAGATATAGAGCCACTTAAGCTCATCATCGCCACAAAACACCCCATGTTCTGCGTCTCCGGGTATCCAGACCAGCTTGCCCTTAGAGACGGGGTATCTTTCTCCTTCGATCTCTACCTCTCCCGAACCATGAAGGATATAGTAAACTTCTGCTTGCGTGTGGCGATGAAGTGCTAGGGCGCCGTTGGTAGGGCATGTCGCGATACCGCTGGTCAGGGAAGTGCTAGCAGTTCCTGGTGAGGATAAGAGTGTATGCCAGGTCGCGTTGCCTCGTTCTTTCTCCGCGAACGAGGAGGGCGTGTTCTGCAATTGTGCAGCAGTATCAATAATTATAGGCTTCTTTGGGGATGAAGGCATGGCGGGTGCGATACTGAGATGGCACAGGATAAATCAAGTTGAGGAGTTAGATGACTGTCAATCTGGAGAAATCCAATGGTACACAGGGAGCAAAGAGTCTTATACTTTAGATCTCAAACCGAGCCAGCTTGCAAACTTGAGGAGATCTTGTCCATGGACAGGTGAGATAATGATGTCCAACTACCACTGCGACAAAACAAGAAAGTTTATACGGCCCTAGTGTCTAAACAGGTAAAACATGACGAACCGTTGAGTCAACTCCTCGATATACCCCATTATATTGAATCGCACGCCACATGGCTGAGGGGTTCCCACCAATAAGCATCAACTGAGTTGTAGTCTCGTCGACATCTAATGCAAGAATTGCTATCTATCGCCATTTTTGACATTAGTCTTTGTGATGATTGTCATTTATAGTCCTATCAAAATAGTAGCTATAAAGCTCTTGTTTTGGTGGTTGAACCATGAAACGGATTTCTACGTGTCACCAACTGACCACGCGATAGCTTGCAAAGACAGATCACAGCAAGCAAAACTCACCTATCCTCATGTTTTGCGCATATGGGATGCTCTTCTTGCTGGGTGCAGCCTTGTACTCTCACGCATAATAACATAGTTCTATATCAAAAGACCCATGCGTACCGAAACTTCACCCACCCTATAGCATTTTGGTGGCTTCACTGTGCAGCTTTCAGAAGCAGAGAAGGTCTAGAGCTGCGACAACAAAACTGGAGGGATAGAGATTCATGAGAGCTCGAATATCATAGAAAAGAAATGACAAAAAATAGATGCCCCTGCTTCAACAACCACGTCGGTCTTGTGCGTCCGGCATTTGGGGAAAAGGATTTATTCAGTAAGACTAGGCAAATTTCATGAGCTTCCAGTTCTGAAGTGCAGTGTTGAATGAATATCTAAATAATAAATTGTTAGAAGAAGAAGAGATCCCTGATCACAGTCATGAGACTTGTCAAAGCAGGCGACATTGAGCCTCATCAATGAATTGAGGTTGAAGTTTGTGGGGAAGCTTGTAGGATGGGTCCCGGACCGGGGACGTGCCTGCCACCTTCACATGGTAGCGATAGCGGGCAAGATCCGAGATGAACACCACCATCATGAATAAATAGATCGTTTCAACAACTGCCGACAGCAATCACAGATTTACTGGCATTTCTCTAACTAATTCACAGTGAGATAACTCAATTGGTTATTGCACAACATGAGGTCCATACCTCTGCAATGCCCCAGATAACGTTCAGAGGCGAAAACGGAGATAAATGGCCGCATGCAAATTGAACCAGTTCAGGCTAAGGCAGAAAAGGTCAGATACCTGACGGAGGGTTAGCTGCTCCAGCTGTACGGAGTAGGACAGAGTTCCCCGCCCGCCACTTTCCCGACGTCAGAGGGTCCTCTCGTTACGGAGCTCAGCTAAATCCCTGGGGAAACAGAGGATTCGATGTCAGCGGCTTCCCGTAAGATGAGTCAAGATTTTTTCTGACGTTAGCAATTGATGGCCAGATAAACGGTAGAATAAACGCCATTCATGGCTGTCAAAATCTAAAACTGAGTCGGTTTTTCAGTTCCTTTGGTCCAGCTAACGCCAGCTAGAGGGGAGTAGAGGCCCAGCTAGGCCGTTCTCGCAACACATCTGGCCAATCCGAAGGCTGCTACTAGTGGCGATATCGGCCATTCATCAATTCTCTAATTGGCTCGTGAAGACCGATGCTCCCCCTCCCCGGCCGTTCTGGCCTTCATCGCCCCTGCCTTGACCTGACTCTACCGCAATCCCACCTCGATTTGGCTGGGGGAGTCACCTTTTATTGCGGTACCTTACCCCACAACTTGACCGGTCCCACCCCGGCCACCGGCCCTCCGATAATTGCTGAGGTGCTTTGGCTGTGATATTTTTTCCCCCGGGCTCGCCCTCGATTTCCTTGGTCTCTTTCTTAGCGGACAAACGAAACTCAAATCCCTTTTTTTCTCTTTTCGCCTCCGCGCGCCTTCACGAACAAAATTCAAGCATCTCCCCTCTAGGATTACAATTGATCCTTTTGAGTTTCTACTGACCTTCAATTTTTAATTCTCTTGCGCGTCTTGAGCCTCCTGGCTCCTCTCTACTGGTCTTGCATTAACGAGCTCTTAACCTCCACAATGCTCCGAACTCGCCAGGCCGCAAAGGCCATCCGGGCCGTCACTCACACTCGATCATTCACCACCACATCCGCCGTTGCTTCTATCCAGACTTCAAAGAAGGTTGCCAGCACTAGAAATCAGTCTACGGCTGCTGCTGCGTAAGTAGATATCTCAATTGTGGCGTTGAGAGTTGCCCCGCGTTCGTGGCATGGGTAGCGATTCGCGCGCACATTTCCAACAAAACCAGATGGCTAACATGTCTACAGCCCAGCACGCGATATTCCTAGCCCTGGATTCAACGTCGAGAAGAACCAGAGCAATGTCCAGCCTCTGGTCAACCCCAGAAAAAATGATATGGATGAGTCGTACGCAACCCTCTAGCCCGCACGTCAGACATGCTCTAACCACGAACTTGCAGATTCATCGGAAAGACTGGTGGTGAAATCTTCCACGAGATGATGCTCCGACATGGCGTGAAACATATCTGTATGTCTCCCACTTCACGTCCCTCCAAATAAGGCTAACTGGATCATAGTTGGATACCCTGGCGGTGCCATTCTCCCCGTTTTCGATGCCATCTACAACTCAAAACACTTCGACTTCATTCTCCCCCGCCACGAGCAAGGTGCTGGCCACATGGCTGAGGGTTATGCCCGTGCTTCTGGCAAGCCCGGTGTCGTTCTTGTCACATCTGGTCCTGGTGCTACAAATGTCATTACACCTATGCAGGATGCTCTGTCAGACGGAACCCCAATGGTCGTCTTCACCGGTCAGGTCGTCACAACTGCCATTGGTAGTGACGCTTTCCAGGAGGCCGATGTCGTTGGTATCTCCCGTGCTTGCACCAAGTGGAACGTTATGGTCAAGAACGTCGCCGAACTCCCCCGTCGCATCAACGAAGCTTTCGAGATCGCCACCAGCGGTCGCCCCGGTCCCGTCCTCGTCGATCTTCCCAAGGATGTCACTGCTGGTGTCCTAAGAAGGGCTATTCCCACCGATGTTGCTCTGCCTTCTCTGCCCAGCGCCGCTTCCCGTGCTGCCATGGATGTCACCAAGAAGCAGCTCGAGGGTGCTCTCCAGCGTGTTGGTAACCTCATCAACAAGGCCAAGAAGCCTATCATCTACGCCGGACAGGGTATCATTCTCTCCGAGGGCGGACCCGAGATCCTCAAGGAGCTCGCTGACAAGTCCTCTATCCCCGTTACCACTACTCTCCAGGGTCTAGGTGCTTACGACGAGCTCGACGAGAAGTCCCTGCACATGCTCGGTATGCACGGATCAGCCTACGCCAACATGGCTATGCAGGAGGCCGATCTTATCATTGCTCTTGGTGCCCGATTTGACGATCGTGTCACTCTGAGCATTGCCAAGTTTGCCCCTGGTGCCAAGGCTGCCGCTGCTGAGGGCCGTGGTGGTATCGTCCACTTCGAGATCATGCCCAAGAACATCAACAAGGTTGTCCAGGCCACTGAGGCCATCGAGGGTGATGTCGCCACCAACCTTAAGGAGCTCATGCCCTTCGTCGAGGCCAAGACCATGGAGAACCGCAAGGAGTGGTTCGGCAAGATCAACGAGTGGAAGAAGAAGTGGCCTCTGACTGACTACGAGCGTGCTGAGCGCTCAGGCATGATCAAGCCCCAGACCCTTATCGAGGAGCTCAGCAAGCTTGTCGAGGGTCGCAAGGATAAGACCTACATCGCTACCGGTGTTGGTCAACATCAAATGTGGACTGCCCAGCACTTCCGATGGAGACATCCTCGTTCCATGATCACCTCCGGTGGTCTGGGTACCATGGGTTACGGTCTGCCTGCTGCCATCGGTGCCAAGGTTGCCCAGCCTGATGCTCTTGTTATCGACATTGATGGTGATGCCTCTTTCAACATGACCCTGACTGAGCTCTCCACCGCTGCTCAGTTCAACATTGGTGTCAAGGTTATTGTCCTCAACAACGAGGAGCAGGGTATGGTTACTCAATGGCAGAACATCTTTTACGAGGATCGATATGCCCACACTCACCAGAGCAACCCCGACTTCATCAAGCTCGCCGAGGCCATGCGCATCCAGAACCGACGTGTTGACAAGCCTGATGACGTTGTTGATGCCCTGAAGTGGCTCATCAACACTGACGGCCCTGCTCTGCTGGAGGTTGTCACCGACAAGAAGGTTCCTGTCCTGCCCATGGTCCCTGTCGGTTCCGGTCTACATGAGTTCCTCGTCTTCGATGGAGGTAAGTTATTCTCAATCATACGCACCTATAAACAAATGCTAACCATCTCTACAGCTAAGGACAAGAAGCGACGTGAACTGATGAGAGAGCGTACTTGCGGTCTGCACGGCTAAGCTTGAACCCCAGCTTAACTTAACAGCAACAAAAAACCGTCAACCATTCGATACCATCTATTCCCTCATGTCCCTTTTTTATTTTAACCATTTCTTGATTCCATCACTTTTCGGAGTTTTATTTATTACTGGGTTCTGCCGGCGGGCAAAAGCACCTTTTGGGGTTTATGAATGAGGATCATCACCCGGAAGACCAAAAAGTTGGGAAGGCTGGGTTACTACGGTTGGATGTAGGAGAGGAAACTCCTCCATGTGTAGGATCAATGCGCACATGACGTCGCGAGAGGCGACAAGTCACGCCAAGGGCTGGAGGCCGAGGGCGTTTTTCCGTATACCACCACATAATGAATATGGTTGTGATGACTTTTACTGCAATTGTTCCAAACCTCATGCATGATTCAATGTTGAACTCTGAAACTTGGTCATGCTGATTCACTAATAAGAGTATCAGAAAGTTTGACCACAAGAGTCAATGGCTCAAACCAGGTTCACATCAATCTCGTTCATCCATTTCTGTTGCTTCGAGCCTTAGAGCAAATTTCCGTTGTCCACAATAACAAAAACAGCTTGGTACTGTGGTCTAGTTGGTCATGACATCTCGTTAACACCGAGAAGGTCCCCGGTTCGAGCCCGGGCAGAACCTCACTTTTTGCCCTTTAGGGAATGATCTTATCATCGTTGTACGCAGATCGGGGTTTGGAATTAGGCAGTAAACTTTTGTTGCCAAAGCCTGATGGCATTTTCATCTACCCAGTAGCGGCGGGAGAATTTTTGGTAGGAGAGTAAGAGAAGAATGAGTTCACCATATTACGACCAACACCCTCGAATCCTTTCTGCAAGCTTTAACACCAACTTGTCTATCTCCGAGTGTTCCTGTGGGCAAAAAGAGAGCATTTGATCAAGGATCTCGTCATCAACTGATGGAACTTTAGAGATATTGTTCGCAAGAGAATTGATGCCATGTAAGAGGCTTGCCAGCCTATCCAGGCCACAGCTTCTCATAGCTTCACACACACATTCCTCTTCGTTCTACCGCTTGGGATTGCCATAAAATATTGGGACTTCCATGGCAAGGGGAATCCTTAAATTCAGGCGTCGAAGATGTCTAGTTCTCATGAAACTCTGTCTCAACCAGCCAGAACGTTGGTCCAGAAGTCTGGTGTACCCGGTTTGGGCAAGACTACGTTGGCGAGACTACGAAGGCCGAGCCTCAACGATGCTATTCTCGGCCACGATGCTCTCGAGCCGTTCATTCTAGATTTGGACATTGCTCTGTTCGATCAAGCCGCTAAATAAGGCTACCAACACCAATGGGCAAATGCTCAAGATCCGATGTAGCAGAGCATCGGCAGTGTTATCAACAATAGTACGTGTAACTACGCTGAAGCTCTTGACCAGAATGTCGCTTGCAGCTAAATTCGAACATTTAAACTGCTATTGAGCTGAGAGCACATGAAGTCGGTCACTTAGACGAGCGAATGCGTACTGGGTAACCCATGACAAGCCAAAGTTCCGCTGTGAATTGCCCGTCCACCGCTGTCGTCGAAATAGGGGACAGTATTACTTCGGTGAGAAACCTCATGCAATATTCACTAGATGGGATGAAACTTGTTGTCGCCCTTACAATAGCAGCTCTGTCATTGCTATCGACTTCGCGGCTACCATTGAGACCTTTTGCGAGCAAGCTTTTAAGCGACTCACCCAAAGCCTTTAGATAAGTTGGGTCAGGTTAGAGAGCAGATGGAGAAGAGGGTCACAAACGAATCGGTTAGAACCGAGTGTCAGTTGCAACTGATAATGAGGTACACTCTTATTCTCGTCGAGGCATGTTTTGTCTAGCAGCTTCACGCAGTATGCTGTAGCTCTATCAAAGGTGCAGCTTTCACAAGCAATATAGTCTACTGCTTGGTTGAGATATGTAACATCCAAGGACTGAACTAACTACTAAGGTAGACTCCGGGTCTCTTGGCAAAAGGGACCAAGGTACTCTCATATCAGTTCTTGTGCAGCGATGCCGTCCAGTTGTCTCAATACAGCACGTCTACTTGCGTCCAGTGGCGTGATACAGGATTACTAATTTTGGACCCTGAAGATCTCCCGTCAGGTACCGCCCTAGCAGATGCCGTCTTTCCAAGAAAGAAGTCAATCTTTCAATTACCGACCAAGCAACATGTCAAAGAATACATCCATCGCATCTCATTTCAACATCGTCTCATATTTCCCAACCCCAACCGGAGCAAAGTCAACGTCGCCCCCATAGGCCAATTATTCGCTTACCAAAAAATCCACAAGGCGTTCAATAGTCTTGCAAACCAACCCAATCTAGACTCGGTTTACAGGCGAAAAAGGAAACCCCGTTGGAACTATCGAACAGCAGCTGAAAAACTATCGACAAAAACACACATGGCCAAGCCCGATGGAAATTTCCGATAATGTCAGGGGCAATAGGGTCTTTGGCCTCGGGTAAGGCTTCGGGAGGCGGACGCCTCAAGATGGTATATATCATCGGGCTTCTCATGTCGAGGATGGCGCGTTAGGTATTGACCTCTACAGCTGTCTTTCGTTTAGAGCCTATTTTTGGCTTATCCATTCGTTATTTACAGGATGCGCTCTGTCTCTGCGCTTCTGGCCCTGGCTGTTGCGGGTTCGTTTGAACTCGCGGCGGCAGGCAACTGCAAGCCTTCTTCCCTTCAAACCGACAAGACAGCACAGTCCGCTTCGATCCCCACTGGAACCGCAACGAGATCGCTACCTTCTTCTCAAACCACCGAAGGTCCTGTCATTATTACGAACGCCGTGACTAACGGCGGCTTTGGAGGCTACGATCCTTCTGCCGATGGCGGCATCTACGCCTTCCAGGCTGGCGGCAATGCCAAACTCCTCCAAGGCCCTGGATACCCAGGCCAATCTGACGAGAGGAACTGCGTACAACTCAAGACGGGCCTTACCCGAAAGCGACAGACACCCCCCGAGAACCCTTGGATTCAACAGCAGCTTCAGGATATGGAGCCCAGTGACTACACCGTTCGCTTCTGGTACGCTATTGTAAAGAACTCTGTCGCTGATACATGTCGCATCGAAGGATACTACGGTGGTGAACAGTTTGGAGCCACGCCTTACTTCCCCGTTGTCAGCGATGCGGGTGACAAGTGGCTGGAGTTTGTTGACAACATGGCTGTCACGACAAACAGCGGAATGATTCGATTTGAGCTTGTTTGTGTCAACGGGGGCTCTGCTGAGGCTTACTTTGACCAGGTCTTTGTGTCCAACAAGATTGGCGATGAGTGGGTTGATGGTATCTCGCTGTTCTTCCCTACTTCCAAGCACGCTGCCACCGTTGGCCCTGCTGAGACCAGCACTGCTCTCCCTGTTGAAACTGCCGTGACTAGCAGCGATAACATCGAAACATCTGAAGCCCCTACAGTTCACCCTTCGGAAGCACCTACCACCACAGACGAAGCTCCAGCAACAGATAAGACCACCGAGGCCGCGCCTACAGCCGCAACATCTTCCGCTTCTACTGACGAAGGCGAAGATATTCCATCTGGTTCCAAGGTCTGCGTCAAACTCGGAGCCGGTGCTGCTGGTCGAGGTTGCGCCAAGCGTCCATACAGCAGCAAGCAAGGATACAAACGATTCGGTGGAAGCAAGATCACCAAAGAGCAGTGCGCCGCCCTCTGTCTCGCCGATTCCCAATGTATGAGTTTCGAGTGGCTCTACTGGGGTAACGGTTGCTCAAACTCATGTAACCTTTTCACCGCCGAGTTGGGCGACATTCCTACCAACGGTGGTTCCGACTCCGCCTGGGCCTACGACCGAAGCTGCATTCACGAGGATGAATGCTCTGAACAGCCAGCCGGTACCGTCTGTGTCAACGTCAACGCCGATACCCCTGCCAAGGCCTGCACCCATTTTCAAGGCGTTGCCAAGGCGTGCGCGAAGCCCTTCTTCACAGCTCCAACCAACGGACTTTGCGGTCTAACAAACGAGTGTCGAGACCTTTGCGCCAAGTACCCTTCCTGCAAATCCTACTCGGCTACCTTTGGCCGCTGCAGTCTATACGATGCTAGATCATCTGAGGTGGCGGAACCTGCGGATGCGTACAGCTTCTTTTACGATATGGACTGTCATGCTTGTGGAGCGGGCAACGCGTACTTTGATTACATCCCCCGTGGCCAAGATCCGGCTACTATGCCCGAGTGGACATGCCCTGTTGAAGAGGAGAAGACCTCTTCGCTGCTGGCCACTTCTACGACTGCTAAGCCTGCCGATGTCACTACTTCTAGTGTTGATGAAATCACCAGCGCCAGCGCTGCCCCAACTGAGAACAACAGCATGATCCCTACAACTGCACCCAGCCCGACTACCACACTCCCACCTGCCACAGTCTCAGTCTGTCCCAATGGCGTCCCGTCCCCCGGCTTTTGCTCCATCATCAACCCAGCCCCAGACAGAGCCCTTTGTGGGAAGCTCGGCTGGCCCCAGCTCACTGATGCCTGGGGCTATAGTGTTGAAGATCGTCCCAACCAGCGTTATATTGAAGACTGTGCTGTCCTGTGCAAGGAAGATCACGGATGCCTGGCTTTTGGCTTCGATGATAGCCAGCCAACACTCAAATGTGCGCTCATCTCGTCAGACTTGCAAGATGCCTCTATTGCTGAACAGCAATCTGGATATAATGCTATGTGGTTTGATATGAAGTGTATGACTTGTACGATGTGTGGTGAGAAGGAGGGTACTGCGGCTTCACCACCTGAGTTGGGCTGCCAGCCTCTTACAGCCAACGCTGGCTGCAGATACAAGCAAAATGGCGAGTGGCCTATCGGTACTAATGGGAGAGGAGTTACCGGCTATACTTGTCACTCCAACGGCAAGGTCACTCTTGGGGAGCCTTTCTCAGCAGATATTACCGCCTGGCCACACCAAAAGTCCGAGATTCAGTGTACGGAGACATGCTTGCAGCTTGAGAACTGTAAGTCCTCGGCCTACAACACAGACACCAAGCTTTGCGAGTTCTTCAGCACATCTCTCCAAGACGCTGGATACAGATTCCAAGATGGTAGCAAGATTTGGTATAATGACAACGCATGCTTTGACTGCTCTGGACTGTGCAAGGAGCCTCAGAGGGAGGACCCGACCGGAACTGAGAGCATGTCTTACTTCCCTCAGCCTACCGAGGCTCCTACAACTATGAGGACCTTTACTCGTTCTGTTTTCGAAGGGGCCATCACCACTTCTGCTACCAAGACCACATCCGCGTCGGAAGACTCGGTTGCTACGACTTCCAGCGCCCCGCAAAACGAGCCCACAACCTGCACAGTACCCTCTTCTTCTCTCAGTGACGATGTCACATGTGGTATCCCTGGTGTGAGCAACTCCGCCCAGTCCAAGATGATTGAAGGCTATACGGCCAAGCAGGTTGGATCCCTTGAGAAATGCGCCCTTGAGTGTCTGCAGCGTACAGGGTGTGAGGGCTTCCTCTTCCGAAAGAGCACCACCCTGTGCAGTGTTTTCACTGCTGGACCTGCTGGACTGGAGTTGATCTATAATCCATCATCGGGTGATAAGTTTTATGATAGGAACTGCTTCAAGTGTGTATCCTGATGAGTTCCGGAGATGAAGTCTGTCATGTCGCATTGTTGGGGCTAAAATTTACTTAATTTAATAATTTTGGACACTCCTCACTTATCAATCTTTTCGATCATGAACGTTGGACGTCGCACTCAAGCTTTGCTAATCTCCTTAAACAAGCGTTTGTAGCGGAGTGCTTAATCCACCTCTGAGCCAAGCTTTCATCAAAGGCTCCACGTCATGTCATTCGATGATTAACGCAATAGGCCCAAGAGCATCTTGAAACACAGCCAAGAGTTATTTCCGCCCAGACGTTTCATTGTTTCCACAGTTTTTCTCGAGAATATGGAGAACGCTTCTCTTGGCGCCAGCTGCGCGAAGCTGCCCAGGCGGGAATTTGCTGTCCCCCAACCATAATCCTCGAGCAATACTAGTATTATTCTTGGCTGCTATACTTTAATCTTAGAGATCTTTCCGCATGGGGTTGTGTTGGTTTATATATATCTTGTTCGTCTGATCTTTTGATGTTTCGGTAACTCACTCTCTTTCAACCACATTCTTTCTTGTTTTTACCTTTCGTTCTTTAACTTGTCTATCGTTAAACCGGCCGTGCCGAAACCGTCATCATGAAGCGATCCGTTCTCATCTCTCTCATCCCCGCCGTGTTGGGCTGCGCCAACATCAAGTCCAACCCATGCGCGATGGCCGTAGCTTCTAGCGTTGCTAAATGTGCTGATGTGAACGATGCTTCATCTGTTCCCGAGTGGGCTGCTGGCTGCTCCATGAACAGCCTGATCAAGGAGTGCAAATGTCAGTACACCGCCGGCGGTGATGCTGAGGCTCCCGCTCCCGCTCCCGCTGCTACTACTCTTGCTACTCGCGTTGCCTCTGCTGCTCCCAAGGCCACTGCTGAGGAGCCCGCCAAGTCCGCCCCTGCTGATACTGGCGCCGTTGCTGGTAGCTGCAGCGCTGCCAACATTGACGAGTTGGTTGGATATGGATTTGGTACCACTGGAGGTTCCGGTGCGCCTGTTGTCGTCAAGTCTTGCTCTGAGCTCAAGTCCGCTCTTGACAAGGGTGGTGTCATCCACATCGACGGCATGCTTGACGGCTGTGACCTTATGAAGGTTCCCAGCGACACCACCGTCCTGGGTGTTGGCTCCAACTCTGGTAGGTAAACATCACCCAAACAGAAAAACACAAACTAACGGACATTCCCTCAGGTCTCACCAACGGTGGTTTCCGCATTGTCAAGTCCAACAACGTCATCATCCGTAACCTTGTCCTGCGCAACCCTCCCAAGGAGATGGACTGCATCGACATCGAAACCTCCACCTACGTCTGGATCGACCACAACGATCTCGCCACCGAGGGCATCGACGGTACCGACAAGGACTACTTCGATGGTCTCCTCGACGCCAAGCGTGCCTCCGACTTCCTCACTTTCTCTTGGAACAAGTTCGCCGACCACTGGAAGGCCTCTCTGATCGGCCACAGCGACGACAACGGTTCTCAAGATGAGGGCAAGCTCCACGT
This sequence comes from Fusarium incarnatum, assembly GCA_004367075.1. Lineage (NCBI taxonomy): Eukaryota > Fungi > Ascomycota > Sordariomycetes > Hypocreales > Nectriaceae > Fusarium > Fusarium incarnatum. Next base: position 44,066 of record QGDZ01000081.1, read on the forward strand.
TACCTACCACCACAACTACTGGAGCAACATCAACAGCCGTGCTCCTTCCATCCGTTTTGGAACCGCGCACATTTACAGCAGCTGCTACGAGGATCTTCCTACCTCTGGAGTCAACTCTCGCATGGGCGCCAAGGTCCTTGTTGAGTCTACTGCTTTCAAGAATGTGCGACGACCTATCATCACCAACCTTGATTCTCGTGAGGATGGATTCGCTGTTGAGCGCAACAACCTGTTTGAGAACAGCGAGACTGCTATTACCCAGGAGAAGGACTTTACTCCTCCTTACGAGTACACTACTTCTTCTGCCGACTGTGTTTGTGAGCTTGTCAAGTCCAAGGCCGGTACTGGTGTTATTAGCATCTAAGCAGTTTGCGCTTACAGATCTGAAGAGATGGAAGTATGATGGATATTTACTGCGCTCGATAGACAGTATGTTTAGACTTGCAACATAGACTTGTTCACCTCTTCAATATTTATCGCAGTGTATGCACGTATGTACGTGACAGAAAGAAGAACTGTAGTATTAAGTGAGTGACTTAAACGAAGTCTTCAACACATTCCAAACATGCGACATCTTTACGACCTAACGTCTTCATCTATGAACGACGATTGGTACTGTACGGCAGCTAATGCAAGAGCAAAGATCGATCGCCAAGATCGACACCTATGAGAGCACGACGTAACCCCTTGGCCACGTGGTTGATTGAACAGGTGCAGATCTTCGGCTTCATCCGAGTCAATGTTACCATACACTACACTCGATCAGAGACGTGACTGTGAGTTGCTGAAACCACTCGATCTGCTTTAACTTCCACGACAGAACGTAGGGAATAGTATGCAGTGACCACGAAGTTTGTCTCAGTTCTCTTGAAGCGATGCACTAGTAGAGTGTAGCTTGGCTGCTCTTGGCTGCATGTGTATCCAGGGACGTGACGCAAGATTGGAGAGCTTGATGATGGCGATATACAGACTGCAAGAAATAAACCATGGCCAGTGCGCTCATACTATGATTGAATGCTCTATCCCAGGCAATCACTGCGAAGCTACTTACGGAGCGTTTAGACTTATATGTTCAATCGGCATTTAATCCCGACGCCTCACCGGGAAAACTGGAGCCCACGGCGCCGATACATCGGGATCCAAGTTGGAGTATGCGGGGAGACAGACCAAGAATTTGGAGAAACCAGCCATCTCAATAATAGAGGTCTGTCTATACCATAAACAGACTCTTTATCTCAATATCCACTCTGAATACCCGCCGTCTTAATCATTCCCTTACCAATCAGAGCCTTACTCTTTCACCGGTTAAATACGTATAGACTGTCTCGTATTAGCGCTTCGTTGGTTGCAGCATTCCAATTCAAGCTTTCGGGAGATTATCCAGACGTGGAAATAGTTGAGATGCATCTCGCAGGCAGCTATCTATTCCAGTAGCCTATAACTCTTACATGCAGACGGGTTGAGCCAACAGATTACCCGGACAAGGAGTGTGTCACTCTCCATCTGTTAGCCACGACAATTCACAAAAACGCCATACTGAAAAGATCGACATCGGAAAACGCGCCTCCGACAGCCTGGGCCTGGATAAACACAAGTAACCAACAGTGATACAAACTGAAGTACCATGCAGTGAGAAATACGACTCTGACGGGTGGCTGCTTGAGCTGAAAAACCAGCCCTGCAAGAACAATCCACGGACTCTCTTATCATTGTGAAGTGCAGTATGAGTCAGTAAGCATAATTACCTTCAACTTAAGCTTATGACTGGCCGGCGATCAGGAATGAACTACTGAGTGTCAATGAATAGGCTATTGCGACGTGTCTTACTCTTGCAGACAGCGGATAAGACGGCATTCATTCTTGACTGGGGTAGGCAGATCTTCATCTTTGACAATCCCTGCAGGGCCTAGACTGTCACAAAAGGTCCCTTGTTGTCTTATTTTAGCCCGTGTTTTGAGTCCTGTGCGATCCTGAATATGCAGTGCTGTGGCTTTTCTTTCCGATAGGTTAGTTGTTGGTGGAAGATGTTTTATTCGTGGCTTTTATTATGTGTTTCATCGGGGGCCAACAGTAAGCCACTCAGTGAGATCAAGTGCATCGTAAACAGATGTCACAGTTGCAGAGATTGAACATATTGTAAGAGCCCTAAACATGAGGATTGTTGAATTGTCAAAATGTCTAACAAATTCTAGAGAAACAGTATTTTCCCAAGTGACTAGCCTTCCAATTTTGACTCCATGCTCTTTCTTAATCGTGACCTTTTTACCAAAAAAATACGCTTTATATATAAAAATGCGATTGTCTTGTAAGATGTTCTGCAAGATATCGCTTCCAATAACTTAGACAGTGTATCGGAAGAAGGTGGCGTTATCGCCAGAGTTCTGCTCCAACTCCTTCTCAGCGCGGGTGTACTCATGAGGAGCCTTGTGAGTGGCATCACGGCGGGCGTTCTCGCGGCGGAGGTAGATGGTCATGAAGATGCTGAGGATGCAGCTCATGGTGGTTGTGGCGACCAGAGTCCAGTGACCAGATCGGTAGTTGGGAGCATCGTCCTTGCGGTAAACGAAGCCGGAGACGGCACCACCGAGGTTACCGAAGCCGACGTGCATGGCAATACCGACACCGCGCTTGAGAGAACCTCCGATGTTGTTGCCGTTCCAGGCGACACCTTGAGGAACGTTGGGGTAGATACCGCAGGTGATCATGAAAGCGGCGAAGTACTTGGCACCGTGGGAGTCGACAGTAGCGAGGATGATGAAACCGATGATGCTATATAATGTTAGTGAATTGTATCCTGAATAAGAGTGAGGTCAACTTACGCGACAATGCAGAAACCAATCATGTAGATACCACGCTGGCCGTGCCTGTCAGCAGCGAAACCACCACCGATGGTGAAGAGACAGGCAACAACGTAGGGAGGGACAGACATGAGCTGAGCAACCTCGTTGGTGTAGCCAAGAGACTTGACAATAGTGGGAAGGAAGATGGAGATGGAGTAAAGAGGAGTGTAGATGCCGATGGTGATGACCATGTGCACCCAAATCTTCCAGTCCTTGAGAGCATCCTTGGCGAACTTCAAGTCGAAAGCATCAGAGAGAACAGAGCGATCCTCCTCAAGACGTCGGAGAACTTCCTTGCGCTCAGAGTCGTTGAGGAACTTGGCAGTATCGGGGTAGTCGTGCATGACAAAGAAAGCCATGACAGCAAAGACGAAGGTGAGAAGACCCTCGATGATGAAGATCCAAGCCCAACCACCAAGACCACCAACACCATCCATTTCCATGACACCACGGGCGAAGAGGCCGCCAAAGGCACCAGCGGCAGTAGCGGCAGAGAAGAAGATAGCCATGCGAAGACCGCACTCGTGACGCTTGTACCAAAGGGTAATGTAGTAGGTGATACCAGGGAACAGACCACCCTCAGCAAGACCCAGAGCCATACGCGAAGCAAGGAAACCGCCAAAGTTGTGAGTGATACCCATAAGGGTAGTGCAGATAGCCCAAGCAACCATGATGGAAGGAATCCAGATGGAAGGACGGAAGCGCTTCATGGCCATGTTGGAGGGGATCTCAGCGGCGACGTAGAAGGGGAAGAAGACGGCGACGGCGATGTTGTAGTCCCACTTGTTCGTCATACCCAGAGCCTCTTCGAGGCCGGCGAGCTTTGCATTGCCAATGTTTGTTCGGTCGAGGAATGAGAGGAGGTAGAGGAGAGCTAGGAAGGGGAGGAGCTTGATGTCCATCTTGCGCAGGAGACGCTTGGTGGCGGGCTCGTCAAAGACTTCCTGGGAGGCATCTTCGTGGAGAGAGACGGCCTTTTCATAGTCGACCTTTTCGGTGGAGGAGTTGTCTGTCTGGTGGGTTGCCACCTTGTTCTCGTTGTTGTGAAGCATTGTGGGCAATGAGAAGGAGGAAGTAATAAGAGAGAGACAGAGATGTCCTCAAGGGAAGGAGTATAGGAGAGGAGGAGACGAAGGCTTCTGATCTGAAGAAGGGACCTGGGGGAAAACCTGGGGAAGGGTCAGGACTTTATAGTGATAGACAGTAATAAGAATATAGTGAATCCTGTCCCCATGTCTTTTTCCCCAGATCCCAAGCAAGGACTGTGCGCTATGCCATTTAATCCAGACCAAGCCCTTTTCGCAAAGCCTCCGTAGTGGTTGTCCGCTTTACGCGCGAATGGCAAGGATCAGATTACAGTAGAGTATCAGTGTCAAGAGAGAGAGAGGGAATGGCCTCCAACTGAACAAGGGTGGTTGTACTTGCAAAGCATCTCCACTCACACCCATTCTTACCCCATGTCTCCATATTACAAGCTAGTGGACTGGACTATTTACCCCATGCTTCTTGTCTCTAGACTCTCTCTATTGTTCCCCCGCCCTTGACGATGGCGACGAGACCGGACTCTAATCGCCGACCCCCAAAGACACCTTTTTACTTTTTGCCAAGGCGAGGTCCACACTTGTCCAGGCCTTCGTATCGTTGCCTCTTTTCCTCTCTGTCTCTGCCAGGGTTGGAGTTGTTGGTTCAGTAGCACAAACATAATTCTGGCGCTGCTAATTTTGTTTCACCGTACGAGAATCAGGATCAATTCTCTGTTGGTGGGAAACCACTCTGCCGATCTTGTACCAACAGAGAAAGTACCCAAGAGATTTCCAAGCTGTCAGCCAAGCTCGACAAAAAGCTTGATACGGGAGGGTATCCTTGGCCCTTGGCTGTTGGGGTTGCCAAGTCGGTACTGGTCTGGTGGATAATATACGCTGTGCCGCCAACAAGATTCATGGTCTTTTCTGCATTTGAATGGCCTGCGTGGCTTCGGCTTTCCCATTGTCGTTCAGTATTTCACAATCGTCGATCTTGTTCGAGCACCGTGTCTCGTGGGCGATCTCCATTACAGTAACAGTAACAGGTACAGTGTAGCCTACATTGATAGCAATCACAGTGAAATGAATGCCCTGAAGCCGTGCGCCCTCCATAAGTCAGGCTGAGGCCAGCATCACGCGTGAGAGTGCGAATTTGCCGTCTATCCCGAGAGGCGCCTCGTGAATGGGTTGCAGTGCGACACATGGCATCGCACCCTCTACCCAAGGAACATATCGAGATAATGTTTGCCGTGAAATTTCGTAAGATGCAAAAGTAAGACGTGTTAAGGTCTAGATTCAATGCGTCGTGTAATTAATTCCCAGGGACGAGGTTCCATCCACCGCCAAGTCGGGACTGGGACTGCCCAAGAAGCCGTGCCCAGACAAACATACATTTCCCCAAATTTCCAAGCAATAGCCAACCCTAGATCTACGATAGGAGATGTCAGATTCATCAGGGGAACAAGACACCGTCCAAGAGCCTCATCTCATGAAGGGGGCTTGCCTCCAACGGCTTCGGCTTCGGCTATCGTGACAGCCGTGGCTCAAGTCGGATCAATGGAAGACGACCCATTTCGACTTAGTCTCTTGTTATGGTTAAGTTTAGAGATGGACTTGGGGACGCCACGCACATGGCAAAAAGAGAGGGGAAGAGAACTAAAAGATAGCGTCGGGGGTAAAAAGGAAGGATGGATTTGTAAATGTTATTGTCATGGTGGTGGTTGGGTAGAGTAATCTCTAGACTGTCTAATCCTAATCCTAGACCATGCGGGGTCTCCAAACTTGGACTGATTACCGCGCCTGCATGTCTCTTTTACAAGGGGGTTTTTAGTGGTCCGCCACTGCCACTGTTTTTAGTTGGTGGTGCTTCCATTTTTCTCCATCGACCGGTCGACTCCCGAAGTAATGGCCCCATCTAATAAGGACAAAATCTGGGGAAACGGAAGATGAAGGGACTGTAGATGTTAGATTCCGGGGAAACAAGCAAGATTGATTCTGGGGAAGCCTGTTGAAAATACGGGGTGCATTTTGGCAGTTCGGTTTGTGTCCGTTTTGACACTTGTAGTGATGGCTTCACTGAATGGTGATATTGTGATGACTTCACTAAATGGTGTTATTGACTGCTCCTCCGCACGTCCGGTGCATTAGTCGTCTATTACCCTCGGCTAAAGCAACTTTCTCCAAGTACTCTTCTCTCCTCTCCTCTTACCGCCTAATCGTCTCCCCCAAAACTTGGAGAAGAGACCCGACTCCAAAAGGTACACTAACAAGATGGGAGGGCTGCAGCACTAACGGGGACGTCGTATCCCGGCCAAGATACAGTTTGTTGAGCAGGACAGACAATCTCTTCTAATCACATGGCAGTTCCTCATTCTAGAAGTTAAGCTTGATAGTGTTATCCACTGATCTCCGACGCCGGTGTTTACTAAAGACCGGTAGATAATTCGGATGATGACGACGACTCTTTCTGTCTCTGTTGCGGTGCTCAATGAGGCCATAATTTGAGTGAATGGTCTGAGGATGAGTCAAGTACCGACATAATCAGAGTTTTCATCTCATGGATCTCTGTATGTCTCATCTCAATCTCACCCCTTTGGTATTGTCTCGTCCACTACTCCGCACTCTTTACTTACCCCAGGCAACCAGAGGTAATAGTCTAGCAATCCATAGTTTAGTAAAACCGGGAAATAAACTCCTCTAAACTCCTCTAAACACGACTAATTGACTTTACTGACTCTTAGTCCATGAATCTCCTCTTTTACGCCCCCATAAATCCTCCATCTCGGCCACAGCCGCCCCCCATGACACCATGATTTGTGAACACCATCACCTTGGCGCTAACCTATCAGCACTCGTCATGCCCTGAAGCGATGCTCCCAAAACCACGTTTTCCCTCAGATCATCACCTTTTCGTTCCGCACTTTTTGCCTCTCACTATTGGATCATTCCGCACATCGTCAAATGGATGCCACTCTTCATGCATGCAAATATCTTTTTAGAAGACTTGGCAGATTTCTGCTCGTCATCGGGTAGCCGGATGGCGTTTCATTCTGAATGTGTTGATATGTCACTGCAAATAGAACGCTTTGTTGAGATGTAACCCTCCATTTTGACTCTTTGTATCTGTAAGATCTTATTGTTATCAATGCCCTTTTCGTCAGCGCATATCTACGGCCACGTGGAATCTGCAGATAAGCAAGGTGAAGATTGCCATCCTGTTGGGTCTGCATCGTCAGCCGTAATCAATTTCCTTCTGCTGCTGTGCTTCCCCGTAGAAGTCCCATCGAACGATGGCACGGTGCCGTATCTTGAAGTAGACTCCAACGCCAACGCTTGGCTCTCCGAGCTATCCGCATGTCTTGACTCCAACATGCAGTACCAAGACTGCGGGGACTTGACCGTAGGCCGGAGAGTTTCTAGACATGGATCGGTGTCTTGACCGTTAAGCAGGCGTTTAGACTATCGCTAGTAAAAGAAACGGCACGCCCGATAGACGTCGGGGCCACACCATTTCGGTCTTCAATGTCCAGACTCTCTACCCCACGTTTGATGAACTGGCTTACCCCAGCTTCAGCTCTGGGATCATGGCTGCCTTGACTTAGCGCAGCGGCTAAACTTGACCTTTTGTTTGGAGTTGAGATGCTAGTTAGTGTACGCGCGACCAACATCTTCAAACTTGGAGAAGAGGGCTTGACTCGGAGTTGCTCGGTTCGCGATACCGTCGTTGACAACACCAACTTCTACAACAATGATATACCATTCGGTGAAGGTCCGAATATGAGTGAAGGATATACCATTGCTCAAAGGGATCAGATCATCAACTAATCGTAGTGACGGTGTATGTGAAACCCTCAAGCGCTGACTGGCTGAAGGGCAGCACAGAGATTGAGAGTCACCACCATACCACAGGAAATAACCTAGTCTAAACTATCCTCAATCAACTAAACATTGCATCTTTAGGGCTGGCGGGGTGAAATAACCCCAGGCAAACTTGTTGAGAAACCTGGGGTATCGTGGTCACCTTTTGGAGTAGAGATGCACGCAATACGCCAAGAGTTTCCCCTTGCCAAGTCGGAAGACCAACAGGCTCTGCATCGACTCAACCCTTTCTGCTCGCTTCTTCGGTGACCGCGCGGATACCGAAGATGAGAGCCACAATCGTGCCATCGGTCGGAGAATGAGGAGCGATTGGTTGCACATTGACGAGATGCACGTCAAATCCTGCTTCAGGCTGAGTATCTACACACCATTTGCGAAGGTCTGGACCTGAGAACATTACGGTCTCGCCTGCGACGGTCGATGACCGAGAGCATATCTCTATCGAAGAATGGTTACGAAATATCTGCGGTCTTTAGATGGGAAATGTAGAATCTTGTGGCTTGTGAGATGGAGGTTGTGTCTTCTTGGCTACGATTTGATAGCGTTTGCTCGAGACAACAAAAAGGGCGTCCACCATCAGAGATTTTACTATCAATAAGCCTTTTTGATAGTTGATGATACTATTTGTAATATTTTGTGGCTACATGCAGGAGGTTTTAGCTGGTGGTTTCCCTCATACATTCGTCCGCCCCTATCGACTCAGGGGATACTGCTGCCACGAAAACTGGCAATTTGATAAATATTGTATGCTTTTAATATTCTGAGCTACGCAAAATGCTATCCATATCCATAAATTCATGTATCTCGAAGGTTGAGCGTGTATTTGTGGTGTTTCGGCTAAGTGTCACCTTCGTGTCCGCGGATGAATGGGCCGAGGGTACAGGCAGGGAACCGGACAAAAGGAATCAGTTAATCCTCTATTATCAGTTAATGCCTCTGGCAACGGTGAATTGAGCCTTCTTTCCTTTTGATGGTTTGTTTGGTTGATGTTTTGCGAGATGTTCGCTGCTCTTTTCCATAGGGAAGGAGGGACTGGACGTTGAATCCGCTCACTCTGAGCACAATGCCAGTGGTCGATACAAGATCCTTCATCCGACTTTCCCATCGGAGTACCTTAACGTTGCCAATAGCTTCGAAATAAATTCATCGCTCAATATGTCGACCTAGTCCATGAGAGTCGGGTAGGTATCAAGCCAGGTGGCTTTCCTACGTCGCATTATTGCTTCCGTATGCCGACCATCCTTCGAACTCTATACTACAATGCCCTGCCGCGATTTTGCCATGTCACAAGAAGATGAAAGTCGTCCTGTTCGACTAGACCGAGCTCACAATGGAATTCCTACTAGAATAACATGCAGAAGTCGGCAATCACATCCCACCACCACCTTGCAGTTGCTCAGCTCCTCACGTCGGGACCGAACTAGCGTATCGAATACCATGTATGTTCTCAGCGGTTGACATCGGGTGAAACTTCACTCCCTTTCACAAGCTACCGCATCGACGTTGAACATACGGTTGCGCAGGGCACATGTACAAGATTCGGCAACTCGACAGTAACGGCAGAACCGGTATCGACGACGAATCTTGTGGACATCATGGGTGATACATATGAACCACTGACACGCATCACGATGTGATATACTGAATCGACTACCGGGGAGAGCGCAGACCATAGAGCGATACCAGGAACTGATGATCTCGATGCCATGGGAACCCGTCGACTTTGCTCCGCTGTGTGACGCGATACCACGAACCGCCTTCGAACATATGTCCCTCTGGAGTCTTGAGTTGCTGTCATATGGCTCACGAGTCAATAGTAATGCAGGTACTGTGACCTCTGTTACACACTTGAAGTTCATGCCGTTGGAGGGTTGCGACATAAGTCAGTGTCTTTGTTTATTCACATTGTAAGTCACATGCATTTCTTTGGAATCATTGGAGGGAACTAATAGTCAAATGGTATTGAGATGCAAATATTAAAAACAACTATGCAAATCGCTAATCGAAACCCCAACGCCAAAGGTATCAAATCTATTTACATTCATCCAGAGGCAGAACCGGCTTGAAAGCAACGCCAGCAGGAGTCTTTCCTCCAAGGGCAATATCGAAATAAGAGGTCTGATCAACAACCTTGATCTCGGCCTGGAAAGCAGTGAAACCACCGGACTTCTTGCCAGTGGCCTTGAACTTGGCACTTTCCATCTTGATTTGAGGCACATCGACACCCTTGATGGGAACCTTCTGGCCAATGGTGAGAGTAAGAGGGTCCTTGGCTCGTTCAGTTCTAACAAAAGCTGCGATCTTCATCGGAGCGGCGGGCAACTTGGACCATTGGATGCAGGACTGCTGCTGCTGGTAAAGAACGGTGTCGTCAACAGGGTAGCCACCGGTTCCTTGGTTATCGTGGGTCTTGACGGCGTTGTTCTTTGTCGTCTGGACCCAGAACTTGGTGATTCCGTTCTTGGCGTCGATGGTGGTGTCGAACTCGTAGTTGAGGAAGTTGTTGTAGTTACTCAGGGTTCGACCACCCTGCCAGATGGCCAACTTGAGGGGAAGAGTGACCTTCTTGCCGTCGCGACCGACATAGATGAGCTTGACGGAAATCGCATCAGGCTTGTTAGCTTCCGCCTGGGTGACCAAATAGCGAATGGCGCCGGCGAAATGAATCTTGCCCTTACTGTCGAGGGACAAGTCGTTGATGTAGGGCTTGATGACGTAGGGGTCGATGACCTCGGTCAGCTTGACACTCTTGGGGACGGTGTCGATCATGCGGGCAAAGACCTGGGGGCAGATCTTGTTGAAGCCCTCCTTGGTAGCAAGCTGCTTCATGGTAGCCTTGTCGTTGTCAAAAATACGCTTGTCAGATCGGAGAGTAGCGTTCTTGGCAACAACGAGAGGGTTCTTGGTCTTGCCGGACAAGTACTCGGTAGCAACACCGTTGTTGAAGCTGCGGAAGTTGGTTTGGAAAGGAACGGAAGTGTAGTTGTCGGCAGAGACCTTGTTACCTGTGATCTCGGGGTGGTCAACGTTGTGAACACCACCAACAGCGTGACCACAAGCAACCAATGCAGTCATGTCCTCCTTGGTGAAGCCGGCCTTTGTGAAGCGGGCGAAGGTATCCTTCAGGTTGGTGTGAGCCTCAGGAACACCTGCGGGTCCAGCCTTGTAGGCGTCGACACGACCAGCTCGGAAAGGAACCTGAGGACCGCCGCAACCTCCAGTAGCGACAACGGTGCCTAGAGCAACAAGATCCGCGGCACTAGCACGCTGGTTGTGGAAACCACTGAAGAAGCTGAAAGTGTTCTGGAAGGCGTCTCCCTTGTTCTCGGGACGGGCTAGCTCCCAGAAGATGGAACCGTCGACACCTCCGGTACCAGCCGCCTTATCGTGAGTGACAGCATCGTGGAAAGCTGTTCGGATCCATTCGGCCGAGTTTTGTCTTCCGTCGATATTGTTTCCGAAATCACAGCTAATGATGGCTATATGTTTTGTTAGCATTGCTTCAGTCCGCAATCGACAATATTGTTGATGACTTACCATCCATGAATCCCGCCTTGTTGTATCCTCCAAGGTTGTTCTGGAGATCCTCAACCCAATCATATTTCGAAGGCCAGACGAGCTGCTTAGCAGCCGCCAAAGGAGCGAGAGCGATAGCGACAGTGGTGCCTTTCATGGTGAAGCGAGTGACAAGAGTGAGATGATGAGAATAATTCTGTTACAATATCACGATCCATGAGCTATCTTATACTACATTTTTTCTTTTCTCTCTACCGTACTTAGCCTGTTTCACTCCTTGCAAGCAATCTTGGGCTATACGAGAAATGCTTTGCGGAAAAGTTCCACTTTCTGCGCAAGGTACCCGGCCTGCCCGTGTGATCGTCGATAGTAGGGTCCAGGCCAAGAAAGAATACGAGTGGACTTTTTTTTCCTTGGTGCAGAGACGCTAAAAAGGACCAGAGACCCAGGCTAAGGTCCATGTAAAAGAAAAGGCCAAAGCAAATTTTGGTGCCATCGAGTCCAGTTTATTCTTTAGCCCCTAGCTAGGGGTCCCCCATCTCAACTTAAGGCGGACCAACGACAGGCACTTGATTATACATTGCTGGTCCATTGAATCAATGCGGGCTCATCTAATTTTAGATCTACGGATTAAAAGTGCCGGATGTAGCATCAGAAACTCGAAGAGGATATCGCCAAGTCAAGCCAAGAGAGCAATTGCAACTTCGGTTCAAAGCAAAAAAAGGTCATTATTCTCAAATACGATAAAATATTTTGGGCGAATTGCTGATGCATTACCTGATAACCCGTAATGTAACTAGAGTCAGCGATACAATGGCCTTCATGCGCGCTTCTTCCGTGTTCAATTCCGTGCGCAACGCTCAGACACAAGTGCCGAAAACAATTTTTGATCTCGACTCAACATGACCAATTAGTATTCTAATTTGGGTCAAGCACTATGCACGGGAATGTCAGATCCTTATTTATCACATGGCGCTAGAAGGTTGTGAAGGCGCAGAGGCGAGAGTCTAGAATGAAGATATGGATGGATCTAAGCTATACGACAGTGGAGCATGAGCAACACTTCCGGGTAGACGACTGAGTCCAAGGCCGTGATATTGCCGACTTTCGAGTCGACTAAAGTCTTTAAGGCAATTCAAAATTCATAGTCAGTTTACTATTCTATAAATATCCTTCGGATCGTAACTGAGCAGGATTGAACTTAAGAGAACCCAGACGAACATCAAGCGCTATTCCTCAAAGCTGCAAGGGACTGTTCAGTCTCCACAAGGCTATGAATACGACGGTGAAGATCTTTTGTAAAGCGGTCTACCCTATTGGACGCCTAGGTTTAAGGGTCTGATCGCCAAAAGTCGCCCGCATAAGAGAAATGTCTGAGCCCAACGGCCCAGTGACCCTCCAGGGTAACGTTACTGAAATGTTATCTCGGCTAAAGTGCATACTGTTCTTGAAATATGATAGTTCAATTTGTAACTTAAACGTACGATGTTGAATGCTACGACCTTTACAACGCCTCTCCTTCTCTCAAGTCTTGGATCGCCACCAACGGTCCCTTTGGAATGATATCTAGATCTGTCAACCCCAAGACTCTGCGCCTGGACTTTGCATACAAGATTTTGTATTGATCAATCCAAGTCTCAGCTGTCTTTCGAAAAGCCCCGTGGGTTCTTGCACTATCATCCCAGTACAGCCTCCTTACCCACAAATGCAAGTTCGGATAGTGATCTCTGATGGTGCCCAAATTACACATGAATATCGTTACGTATGCAGTGTCGAAGCGAAGAATAGTTGGATATAAACGAAGATCTGCTTCTGTGATGTGTTCGCCAAAAAGGAAGGGGCCTTTCTCAAGGACCTTTTCAACTCTGTCGAGGGCTTTGAAGACTTTATCGACGTTCTCCTCGTAAGAAGCCTGGGACATGGCGAAGCCTGTTTTATAGACACCGTTGTTGATGTCGTTGTAGACCCACTCATTGAGTTCATCGATTTCCTGTCGTAAATGTTCTGGGTACAGACCACCTCCAGGCCGGTTGACTTCGCGACGCTCCTCGGAGAGGAAATGGTCGAACTCGGTTGAGAGCATTCTGATGATATCGCTGGACTCGTTGCTCACCATGGTGTGAGTCTTAGTGTCCCACAAAACAGGCACAGTGTATCGTCCTTCGTAGTTTGGGTTTGCCTTGAGATACAGCTTCTTCAGGGTATCAAATCCATAAGGAGGATCCTTGGGCAGACTTCCGAATTTGGCTGCTTCAGGATCATCTTCGAACATCCAGCCTTCTTTGCCCATGTGAAGTGAGCACATGTATAAATCGATCATGTTTTCGAGGCCTTTGAGACTTCTGATTATCATAGCGCGATGAGACTAGGAAACTATCAGTACTTGATTGGAAGTAAGGATAAGAGGTGAACAGGTATGTATCAGAAGAATTGTCCTCTGAGGCTTGGGCTACAGAAATATGGCAACCTAAATGATAGCCTAAGCTAGCAGAAGGTGACCACGGTAATTCATCTCTTATGCTCTCGGCGACCAATTCTTCCGATACTTTGATGGCAACATACCCATGGGCAGCCTGGGCTGAGATAGAGAACATAGCGATTCTTCTCAGCTGGGAAGCGAGAGCCGGGCTCGTTGGAGATAAAATCACGAAAACTGCTGGTGGGACGGAGGAAAGAGCCGTCTGCATTTGGCTTGATCCTGATTTCATCAACCTTCGAAAGCATCAGTACAGTCAAATGCGAATCAGGATGTGATATACCAACCTGGTCACCCATCCTGTTTAAATTTGCGGTAGAGTATTTCGAACTAAAGTCTGAGAAAGGGTGTATTCGTATTTTATGTTGGAAAGAGGAAAGACCTGCGATGTTCTGTTTCTGAAATAGAAGAATCAAAGACCTGGAGCTGTGTCGAGATATGTATCCAGCCATGGTCCTTATATATACCATCAAAATTTGAAATACCAATAAGGCACCTCACCGAAGAACAACCGCCATGCTTGCTGATTTAAAAACTCCCCGCGCGCATGCTGATTCTTTGATACAGAATATGTGGATATTTCTGATTGTTGATAATCAAGTAACTAGAGTCGGAAGGTCGAGTACGCTCCCGCGCGGCACGGCGGACGGTGGCTTCGGATCCGAAGATGGGGGCCGGACCAGAAAGGAATACACCGCGATTCGTCGCTTCAGTCCGACACTCAGTCTTAGTTTTAGCCTACAGTCGGCTTTAATGATGTGATACTGTCTCTTACGCGTCAAAAACCACGCCTACGCTTCTTTGAACCACTCTACTGGCCTTTCGTTGGCCATACCCAAAGATGACGTAGACGGCAATCCCAATGATTCTGTTTATCTATCCGACAGTTCTCTTTGGACCGTGTGCAAAGAGTCACGCGAGGCGATAAAGAATTTGGGAGAACAACACATTTCCAACAGAAAAGCCTACATACTCATGATTCCACATTTTTCAACACGATCATGTTTCTAGTCGATGATTGCAAAAGAAGGGTTTGGCTTATTGACCATGCCCTGGTACCGGCTCAGAGCACAGCTGAAAAGGACGACAAAGAGAAGAAATCAGAAGAGCAACCACCGGCCGTGAGACAAACCTTTCGCTCAAACGACCGTATCTACACAGAAGTTAAATTTGAAGATATCGGTCCGCTCTGGCAGCTCAGCGACTATGACAAAGCCTACGACGGCGAAAATCACCACGCACTCGACTGCTGGGACTTTTTGGCACAAGCACTATTATTTGAAGATTCTTTGATGTTGAGAGTTTTGGCCTGTCAACCAGCACCTGGGCGACCTGCCAGACCGTGAAAACCGTGGACGAAATGATGTCATGGCCATCCGACATGTGAGGAGTGTCATCCGAAGCCCGTTCCGCGTGTACAGCCGTCTACGATCGAGAATGAGGGGTCTGATGGTTCGGGGGAAATATCGGACTCGGATTTGAATTTGTTTGACTGAACAGGCACGATATCGTACGCTAGAGCTACTCCTTCCGGAAACTCTGAGAGACAGTCAGCCAGCGGAATATAATTAAATTCGTGCTCGCTCCTACCATAACCAAGATATTCCAATTCATATCGTTACGTCGGTGATATTTGATCAAATTCATCTGTTCTTCAACATGGCCGCGGCAACATCGGACGTGGCGTCGTGTACCTGAGCACGTGGTTCGTTGTATATGCCTCTGTAGAAAAGCATGGTGAGGATGGGGAACATGATAGCTGTTCCGAGCCACTGCTCGAGTGTGAAGTTGAGTGGTCTGTTGAGTACCAAAGGTTAGTGATATAGTGATATCAAATGGAGCTGGCAGGAGGCTGGGCAGAAAATGGTCTATTTGTTATGGTCTCCCATCAAATACAGGACACTTACTGATGGGGAAACATCTTGGCTAGTTTCCGTGATGAAAATGTGAGAGTCTTGGGGTTTCAGAGGGGTGATAACGTATTGTGAAGATCAATTTGCAGTTTTGTTTAGTGCTTGGAAGAAGAAATCAAGATTCAATGTTTGGCAGGGTTGGAAGGAAACGATATTCAAGCCATGAACCATCCAGGACCCTGAAAACCCATGACTGCTTAACATTTTGATTTGATTCATGATTCGCCACGTGTTATTCTTGCAATGGACGTGAGCTTATTGTACAAACCTTGATATCCTGTGGTGAAGTCAACGTGCTGTACGTACAGTCTTGTGGAAGTGGCCCTCTACACTTTGAAGTACATAATCCGAAAACCATGGGGAATTACTACCGGAGCCCCAGATCATTTTCAAGTAAGAAAACATTCTTTTTATATTTAATGCCGGATTCCATCACGTTATGCAAAATGTTGTCGTTCAAGGTAGTCACCTGACATGCCTCGGCTGCAACCAATAAGGTTCATGGGGCTGAGCCAGCCGCGCCTCTGCACGGAATCCATTGGGCAGAACACCAGGCAGACTGTCTTAAAGCTCAACCTTTCAACTTCAATTTTCTTGAAATATTGACACTTTTTTTCGTCTTCTTCGTTCCAGTAAACATAAATTCCGATGAATCTTTTCTCTCGTCTCCGTAAGGGAAAATTCCCAGAGCAAGGCCCAGACCAATCAACGCTGGATCCACATACATGGAAGCTTCCTTCCTCATACGCAACATCGCAGCCAGGATCAAAGCCAATAATTCCAAACCCAAAGGTCTTCGCCAACGTGTTCTCTATTCCGATAGAGTTCGAACCTGTGAGGGTCGAAACCCTGCTCGCTTATCCAGATGCCAGCCATGCCGCAGTTCATCTGGCTCTGCTGGAGTGTTTCCGGAATTTGAGAGCTAGCGCTAGAGCTCTTGACGTCAGTGTTGTTCACCCGCCATCTTATGTCGAAAAGTCCACGGCCGGGTCATCGTCAGAGACTGCGCCGCTACCAGAGTCTCAGAGATGGGATTTTCTCATCAAGTTGGCTGTTACGCGCTTTACGGCTTGGTGGTCAAATATTGACATGGTTTTGAACCATGCTAGTGTTTATTCGCACCATGCTGGGAGTCAAGTGGCCCTTCAATTAACGAAAGATTACTTGCCACCTTTGGATATCCTTTTGGTGTGGTACGCTCTGATACTGAACGCAGAAGCTTATGAGGCCGCATGCCAAGCCCATGATGGCGATATTACAAGGCTCAAGAACCTCTGCTTTCCATGGCCTGCGATACGTGACGTTATTGATATGGATAAGATGGAATATGCTTTACCCCGCGCTGCTCAGAATCTGTTCACAAACCTATCAGAGCAATCTTCCGATATTCTCACCTATCTCAACAACCCCCCAGCATATACTGATTCTGGAAAAGTGCAGTTCAAGGTTGATTTGTTCAGCGAAGTTAAGAAGTATGATAGCTTCATTGATGAATCTCATCAGCGGCTATGGATACGGTCCCCCGCTTTACACGGGTCACTGGGTCGTGCAGGCGGGGAGTATCTAGACTTTCATTTGCGAGAACCCAATGCTGTCGAGGAAGATATATTGGAGAGTTTATCATTTGGCGTTCGTCTATTCTGGCGAACGCATAGCCTTTTTCCACGACAGTATAAAGCCTTTTTGGTGGAGATCCGGAAAAACAAAACGGATTCCAAGGAGGATCTGAAACTGATTTTGGATGGAGAAGATGAACCGCTTGGATCAAACCAGTGCTGTTGCTGGATCTGCGAGAGAATTCGAGACGATCTACCAGAATTCTACCATACACAGCCATCTTCTGCACCGTCATCCTCATCATCACCTATGTTATCAATCGAAATCCAGAAGCAACTTTCGACATTATCTTCGGAGCAAATAAGTCAAATCCAAGATGATCTAGGATTTTATCTTGCAGTTGAAGATGCTCGGAAGCGCAAAGTCCCTCTTCCCACAAGGCCACCCACAGCTGCAGAGAAGGACGCGGATAAGATCTCCAAACAGAAACAGAAAGAGCTTGGGTATTTACCTGGGCTGAATGAATATCTTGAGGTTCTGCCTGATGGGACAAGGAAGATAAGACAGAGGAAGGGCAAGGGGAATAGATATTACTACATGATGGCTTTATAGTATAGAGAGTATGTAGGCTTAGTCCAATATGATCTTGTTTCTTTTGGTTTTCGATTGTACTATCACAGTATTTGTCTGAAACTGGCTGATATGAAAGAGCTATGAATGTTACCTCTTTCCATCTAAAGGTTGTTCGAAAACGATTGATAGATATGTATTCCAAACTTGGTCTTCTATTTGAGTCTTCTGATCGGGTAGAAATCGTATTGCATAATGATCATAATTATAAGAAAGCTCTGATTTACGACACTTTTAAATTATCCATCAAACAGGCCTGAGATCTCATGTGCGCCGAGTACTTAAGGGCGAACCCTCCCAGATATCTTCTTCCATCTCTTCCATCGCATCTTGCAACCTTTCAACCTCTGCCCAGCACTCTTCTCTTCTGAAAGCATGCGGCCATCCGAAATTGCGATACAACTTCCTCACAAACGGAACGTTCTCATAACGACTAAGGTCCTCGTCCTGCGCCAGAAACTGCTCCTCAGTAATCACCTCATCATCTTCAATCTCGTCAATCTCCTCCCAGTCGGCAGTGATAATTCCAGGCGGTCCAGGGAGTAAGACCAATCGTCGGTATTGGTCCTTGAGACGGTTGAAGTAGACCTGGATGTCCACAGGATCTTCGCTGTCGCCTTTTCTCTCATAGTCGACAATCATACCATCTTTGACGTTGAGCCACAATAGATGCGCTCCGCTTTCCATGCCGTCAGCGAGACGAATGTAATGCTTTTGGTCGGGCTCAGCACCGTCCCAGTCAAAGTCGTAGTCCTCTCCCCAGCTCATCTCCTCTTCGATGTCCTTTTCAGTGTACTCGGGGATATCACACAGTTGGGACTTGTAGTGAAAACCGACCGGCCAATCGCGCTGTTTGAAGTAGGGTACATGACGCATGAATTCGATTACTTTGTCGGACTTGTCAAGTCCTGATAGAAGCTCAGGAGTGAGGCTAGGCCATCCTTCTGGTGGAGCGACTTTGAGATCTTCGTGGTTGAAGTGAAGAGTTGTCAGGAACTGGTAAAAGTCGAGGATAATGGCGACCAATTCTTGGACAGTATAAGCTGGCACTCTGGGACCTTCCGGGCCAGATTCACTTCCCTCCTCATCACTTTCTTCCTCATCGCTCCCACCCTGGTCATCTTCAGAGTTGTGATTCGAAGTTTGAGAAGACGCAGGTCCATTTGCTAGGGATGCCTGTGTCGATCTTTCCGAAGCAGACGAAGATCGTCGCGATGCTCCATTTGGGAGATTTTCACCCACGGAATGATGGTTCCAAGTCATTTTGAGATGCCAAAAAGTGATAAGAAGAACAAATTAATTGAACGGAATCTGGCGAGCTAAGTACCATTTATCTAGGGGCTAAAAAGAAGCCGTTGCTGCCTTGAATGTGGATTCTTTTTATTGCTAAGTGACATTTGGCGTTAGTGCGGCGCGGCTGATCTGATAAGATCTTATCGTGAGATTGGGCTTGACGTTGAGTAGCATATAATACAGCTTCCATTTTGGTACAGAGACTGGATGTATTTATGAGTAGAGAACTATAAAAGATGGCCAAGGTTGTGGACGAAATTCATACACGAAATAACAGTATTCTTAACGACTTGAGTCTGGATTTGCTATAAATGAAAGCCCACCATCCAGTGGAGATAGTGTCCTTGGCATGGATGTTTAGGCAGATCTATCAACAAATTTGATCACCTTGTGTCCTGTTTTACTCAACTCAAATCCGTCGATCCCTTCAACAAAAGCCACCTTAAATCTGTGCTCATTAGCATGATGATTGTCAAAAAGCGTCTTCATGCGGGCAATTAAAGCCTCTCGAGATCCAGATCCCGCATCATCTTTACAAAGTACGCGAATCTCGAGAAAGACCTCCATGGATGGCTCCACCTTGTACAAGATAACCTGCCATTGAAGAACACCGTATTCCTCCTTTGACAGTACGGTAGCCAGAGTGTCGAACCTAGTATCGAAACCGTCCCAAGTGAAGCTGAAGCGCTGGTCGCGGCCGTGCAGGCGAAGGATGCGTAAGTAGGGTAGGTCATTCTGGGGAATCCGCGAGTGGCATTGTTTGGGGAGAGGATGAATGGAACCTATGTCGCCGTTTATGTACCGAACGACAGGGTTCCTTAAGCGCGCGAGAACAGTTTGTGCAATCACGCCTGTTTCTCCCTCGGGAAGAGTTTCTGGAGCTGCATCACCTTTAGTCTCGTCGTAATCAAGCGGCAGGATCTCAATCAGCATCATGCGAGTGTCAAACACGAAGTCGCTGTATGCGGCACCTGGCTCAGTAGGAGTAAGATCAGGAGTGTTCGCTCCGTATGGTCCAGCTTCTGCACTGCCTAGGATAGAGCAGATCTTGACTGGTCCCAGAACTTCAAGGATATGCGCTCTTTGCGCGACTGTGAGTCCTTCCGAAGTGTAGATGATCTTGTTCAGTTTAATCTTCTCTCTGCCCTCTTTTAGAGTTGAGATATGATGGACCACGGCAACGATTTGACTCCCGTCACTGTGAGGGTCAGACTCTGATCTTGACATAGTAGGCGTATATAATGAGACTTACCCTGTGAGGACATTTGCAGAAAACTCCTGTAGCCATTGTACCGCCCGACTAGGAGTAATATTCCCAGCAGCGAGAACGGAAGCGCCGGCGTTCTCCATAATCTCGCACGTCAAGTCGAGGGATCTGTACACAGTAAGCGTCGTGCCTAATGGGCCTTGCGCTTGAGCATTCGCTTACCTATAAAGACCGCCTCCATGATGAGTCGACAAAACCCAGTCACCACGTTCAATAAGACCGATCTTCTTTAAGAACTCCCCAAAATAAGTTCTTTGCTGACGGTTCTCAAGAGCATTAGTCGCAAAGAACAATGGCACTGACAGAGTGCTTCCACCACCTGTCACACTTGTGTATACATTGTGACGGTAAGTGTTCTCTGGGCTGGTATCATTGACCAGTCTCTCAATGACCTTGTATCTGGGAATGTTAGACGTGATCATCGAAGTCAGTGGGCCACTTACAGGTCTTTCTTGTGAAGGAGAGGGTGTTCTTTCAGACCGACTTGCTCAGGCCTCTCCCTACCTCCAAAGGGAAGTAAGTTGAATAGCGGCTTGATCAAGCTTCTGCCCGGATATTTGGCTTCACTGCTCTCTGCAGCAGCCTTCTTTCTGGCCGCGCGGACAGCTTCATCTGTTGGCGGGTATGTTGCATCTGAATAGAACGGATGTATCTTTGCGACCGCTAGAACGTCGGCCAGTGTATACATGGTGCTCGGGTCCATTCTCTTGATTATGTTGGAAGACTTATATTTGGTATCTGAGTCTCTCAGTGACAATGCTTCTAGCTGCCGCGTAACCCAACTTGGACTCTTATATATGCATGTACATGTACAGAGCACCCTTCTACAGAGGTAGACTGTCATCAGTAGATGAGAGCGGCCGACTGCGTAGCTCAATATTGCCTCCCCACGTAACATCCCTCCAATATTCGCCCTGGCCCCAATGTGTTGAGTAATTACAGTTGGCTAATGTGTGCTCAGTTCATCGGTCTCAGATGACGAGCGACGAGCAAGACATTCGACATGCTGTCACTGAAGCAGCTCTTGGATACATGATGCCCAGGGAGGCCGGTCGGACTCGGAGCTTTCAAGAATGTAAGTAGCCGCGGCAGTAATCTGGTAACCCATCGAATCGGGTCTTGACATGCTGCCACGCCGGGATCGCGGACGGACGCTAGCAAGGGTGGTGCAGGAGATCAACAAGGGCTAAAGCGGGACGGGACGGGCTAGGAATGAGGCTTGCTGGACAAGATTGCTGAGGGGGGCTAATGTTGATGATATACCGAGACATTGGGATGGAGGTGATGACATCCTTGCAATTGAGTTCGGGGGCCGTGATTTTTGAGTGGGGAGACAGCACATCGTTAATTGACATGCTTGATTGTGACCCACGATAACTGATGTTCAGTATCTTAACAGTATTTTTTAGAGTAACATCAGAAGAACGGGCTGCTGAAAGCATAAGAGATGAGGTACTTTGTTTACCTCATGCAAGCTTAGACTAGCTCTTAGGCTACCTTGATCTAACGACCTAAGATTTAGAGGATAATTCTTCTGTTGTCTACCGGAATGCCTAGATGGAGTCTTACATGCTTTCCAGCTGCAGTTGAGTCACTTAAAAAAGATGCGAGCAGTAACACCGTAGATCGGTGAGGCGTAGCGCAAAGCAAGATATTTGATGCACGCATCCTGCATGCGAGATCAAGTACAAACACAGCTATACGACATTATGCGGATCCATCATTGCCCCTCTTTAACACCCTAATTGGAACTATCGAAAGCACATGCATCCCATCTCACCCTGCGAAGATGACGCTCAGGATCCTTGATATTATTCCGAGCGTGCAGCCAACGACGATTGTCCATCAGAATAATGGATCCTTTGGGTAAATCCGACGATTTGAGGTGCACGGTTGTGTGTGCTTGTACCTCCTGCTGCATGAGTGCTGTACGAAGTTCTTGCAGCGCTACTTCTGCTCGGGACGTCAATGGCGTGACGATATCTTCTCTGAATCTGATCATGGTCGATTGACCATTCGACATAAGGATGCTACCCGTGATGTGTTTTCTGTCCTGATCCTTGATAAATTCCGGTGGGACCTCAATGCGGAACTCAGGTGCCATAAGAGCAGCTTTGCTTTCAGTGGAAAGAAGTCCATTGAGCTTTTCAACGTTCATCACAGAGAGAGTTCCTCCACCGTAGCGATCGTGCTGAAGGACCTGAAGAGCAAAGTATCGAGGTAGCTCTAGCTCATACGAACAATCAGTGTGCCAACTTTTAATTAAAATGTTAGTACCTGGCCAGAGTTCTGTGTAAGAGGGCAGTACTTACGGGAACTCATTCATAGTTTCCGATCGAGCCTAAAGAACCAGTTAGAGGAGTCAAATATGTGTTAAAAGGATGAACATACTTGGTGATTACCCGCCTGGAACGTATTCTCATTAGGACGAACATCCCAAAACCAGCCGCGCTTAGCACTATGCGATATAGGTAGGCGATGGTGATGGTTCTCATGCAGACTGACAAGAAGCTGCTTGAGATAAGAGCTTGAGTTGTCGGGGAAGCCAAGACTAATCTTGAGCATGCCCGTACGCTCTAGCTGCGAGGAAACTCGACCGACATGGTCGCGTTGTTGGGCATATGCAAGGCTCGGGGCCTCTAGGACTTGTAGTGTGTGCTGTGAAGCCAGCGTCGCAAGCCCACGGGCTGAGATGGGAGAAGGATTTGACACAAAAGGTCGAAGAAGACGAGCAGTGCCTGAGAAAAGCATGATAGGCAGTATGATGGGCTGTGTATGATAAAGACGAGGAAGTGACTAAGACCCCGATGGGGCCTCGGGGTTATTAACAGCGCCCTTGGAAGGTGCGTCCATAGTAGGTAGTGACTTTATCTGGGTACAAGTTTGTTGAGAAGCACCTCCCATGTCAAGACACCAAGAGTCAATCTGCATCATCTGTGTCGCTCCTGCCACTGTTAAGTTGGATGTCTTCGATGGTACCCACTACTCGACCAGGGAAGGTGCAATGACATCCACCCATCGGGTTCTCTTTAGATCACTTGAACCACCTGCCTGTCCTGACTTGTTATTTTCGTAATCAAACACCAACTTTCGTCTCTCCGTGCATAAATAGTCTCGCAGTGATCCCTCTTCCTTGACTGTTATCCAGCAAACTAATCCCCCTTCACCCTCAGCCCTCCAATCTCGCAATGCGTACACAACAGCTCACTCACATCTTTGTCGGCCCTGGTGCTGATGCTGATGCTGTTGCACCTGTCCCCAGTCACGGCATGAATGTGGCTGCCTTCGCGCGAGAGGAAGCTCAACTACAGGAGTCAGTCCTGAAGCTCTGCCCCGCGAATCTCTGGCACAATGGATCCTATGCATCAGGCTGCCCGCGACCCGTTCTTGTTAGCAAGCATCATCAACAGCAGATGCAAGATCTGCATGAGGCTTTGACAACAGCCATCACGGATATCGTGCAACGCTGGTGGAGCGACACAGAAGCACGATTCCCCGAGCGTATGCCCTTGGAGGCTAGAGAAGAAGAACTGCTCCAGGTGAGTACCTACGATTGACGCAGCTGGGTAACAGAAGAAATGTCCTCTAAGGCTTAGACTACTAAAATAAGATAGCCTAAGTGCTGGTCTAAGCTGGCATAAAGTGACCAAATTATTTCGTCTCTTATGCTTTTGGGGCCAATTCTTCTGATACCCGTGACGTTAGACAAGATACCCGCAGGGATAGAACTAACAAGTCATTCATTCAGTGGATTGAGAATCAGGTCGAGATCGGCAACCTGCCTCAGTTTGCGCAGTGTCGAGGCTCATGGCGCCCAGACTTCCTGGTAGAAGAGACCCCCGAGCGCGAAGAATCATATTGCATCACCGAGATCAATGCGCGCTTCTCCTTCAATGGGTTCATGCATGAGGCATACGGTCAAGAAGCCATCAATCGGAGTGTTCGAAGTGAAACAACAGGGCTGGTTGGCGCCACGGACCCTTCGAGAGTAAGACATCCAACCCCACATTGTAACCATGCTTTATTCTGACAGCAATGTAGATCTTGCAGGGATTGTTCAGCTTGTTCGATCCGAACTATCCCCTGCATCTGCTGAAGGGTGACGAAAAGGGCATTGATATTCACATGTTTATTGAAGCTGTCTGGCGTCGCTTCGGTATTAAGCCTAGACTGGTAACCCCAGCACAGCTGAGACTACTGTCAGATTTTCGCAGCAAGACAGGGTACAGACTATGTTGTGTTGTCAAGAACCTTGATGAGCCGGTGATCAATGCTTGGAGGTTCACAGCCAAGAACGGCGAGGTCTGGGAAGAAATCCACCAAGTTGGACTTGAACTCCACCAGCGAGAACTTGACGCATTGGATCTGGAGGTGTTACGGCAGGTCAGCCTCCGATGCTTCAACGACATGCGTACCGTGTTACTTGTGCACGACAAACGCATGCTGGGAATTATCAGGCAAGAATTGCCGCGAATGTTGGCTCGTGGCGTTCTGACAGATTCACAAGTTGAGGCTTTAAGCAGCGGTATCGTTGATACAATTCTTCCTGGATCCAACGAGCTGAACGACCTCATTCAAGCATCATGCAGTACTCCCGAACTACGACATGGACATATCCTCAAACGTATTCGGAGCGGAAAAGGTGATGGGATCATTTTTGGTGATGACCTAACGGCTGATGAATGGATGTCCCGTCTCAAAGGTCTGACTTCTGCTAATATCGTCCCTGGTGTATCATGTGTCGTACAGCGGCGCATCATTCCCCGCAACTATAACCTTGTACTACGTGCCTCAGAGGGAATGGTGCAATATCCTCTTGTCGGCACATACCATGTCGCTCATGGTAAACTATTGGGACTTGGTACTTGGAGAGCCAGTGGAGGACGTATTGTTGCAGTGTCTTCTGGTGGATCGTGGCTTTGTTCTGTTATGAGAAAGTAGTACGAGCGACATCCCTTGGTGTCGCATAGAATCTGAATCTATCTTATAATGCGTCGAATTATTCCCCCAAGCATCGTTCAATCCCGAATGACTTTTGCTCATTGCAACATCAGCTTCGGATGACATTCCTGTTGTAATACGCGTCAAGGGCAGCTTCGCATATGTCATGTCTTAGAGATAACATTTCCCTCAGTTCATAGCTCCCTAGCTCCCTAGCACTCAACTTATTCCACTGTTTGGTTCTCCGCTATAATCTGACGGTGAGACATCCAGGCATTGGCTGGCCTCATCATCCCGTGTCTCGCGGAGGTGGACCAAACTCTCGGGCCTTCCCATCAATAGTTTCGTAGATCGCACCAGGGGTCTAATGCACTCGAGTCCCTAGCTTAACCAATCTCGATGACATAGCTATGAGAAAATTTGCAATCTGTAATCATTCATTGCAATTTGACTAACATATCTGGTTGTTGTGTGAAGGGAGCTGCCATCGCCAGATCAACCAGTCTTGTACCTTTGACATCAACTCTTGCGAATGCTCCAATGCTTCAATCATGAGTCAAACCTTGTCGCTCTCTCTGAGCAGTGTGGCACTGGCCGTCTCGTTACTCTCGTGCTCTGTCGCAATACAATCGGCCTTTACGCAGTCGAGGAACGAGAAAGCTAGAGATCAGTTCTACGAAGATGCCGATGGATGTGCCTCGCCAGAAACTCTTGCAAAGTTCACGAATAAGGTTTCCAAAGGCTTCGTTATCGCGATTTCTACAATTGGCGTTGGTGTATCCATCGCTGGTCTGGTTTTGACTACCCTTCACCATGGGTCGGTTATTGTGGCTGTATTAAATGTTGCTACTTGGGTAAGATGAAAGATATTCCTCTCGCTGGCTTACAAGTTCTAATGCTATTAGGTACTGGCTTTTGTTCATGGCATTTGTATCGCTGTCCAGCATTCACCTGTGGTAGCTCACAAGCTGGGAATCTTGTTGCTATTCACTGCTCTAGCTCTGACAGTCTCGTCATTATCTCGACTCAGCCATTTATTTCCGAATCACACTCAAGCTCCTAAGAGCGCGATTGTTCTTACCGTCGTCAACACCATATTTGCCGTCGCATTGACCTTCGCTAGCACCTGTCTCCCAAGAAGACCCGATGTCTTCCACAAAAACGTCGCTGTCGATCGCCAATACAGTACATCCATTCTAGGGCGCTTGGCCTGGACGTGGATTCAGCCTCTTCTGCGTCTTGCAGCGCAACAGCAAGACTTGGATACAAGAGATGTGCCCCAGGCGGATTCGCGGTTGCGATCGCAAGAGCTCAAGAAGCAGTGGGCTGAACAGCCACGACACGAGTCACTGGCCCGTTATATAATAGCCCTGTATAAGGGCAGGCTTGTCGTTTTATGGATAGCTACTCTGGTTCGGTGTGCTGTTAGCATTCTTCCGTTCTGGTTCATGCTCAAGATCATCAATGTCCTCGAGGACCGCACGACACCATCGGATAACATGAATTTGATGGTTTTTGTCTTGGGCATGGCATTCTCGAATATGTTGGATTCGGTAAGAACCTACTCCAATATCCTCCTGCGACGGCGAACTGACAGTCTGTAGTGGATGGAGGGCTGGGCATATTGGTATGCCCTTGAGGGTCTCGCCTTGCCAATTAGGTCACAGATTTCTGGGCTCATCTTCAGCAAGGTCCTATTGCGGAAGAACATCAAAACTGCAGGTGGTGATGACTCTGTCTCCGAGTCCGATGCCACGTCGGAGGAAGACGAGACTTCCCTCAAGTCTCACCAAGCAATCGTCAATTTAGTCGGCATCGACACAGAACGTCTCTTCTACTTCCTCCAATATCATTTCCTCATCATAGCTGGCATTGTCAAACTCATCATCTTCTCCATCTTCCTTCTTCGCATCCTAGGATGGCTTCCCCTCATCGCAGGAATTGCAGCTTGGGCTCTCACCTTACCATTCAATACCTGGTTGTCAGGCAAGGTACTTACAGAGTCGAGAACATTGATGAGACATCGCGACGTCAAGTTGTCAAAGATCAGCGAGGTTCTTACTGGTCTGCGACAGATAAAGTTCTCCGCTTTGGAAGCACAATGGGAAAAGAGGATTCTAGCTCTGCGAAACGCTGAGTTGGCAACTTTGTGGAAGTTCTTCCTTGCCGACAGCGGGCTCTTCGCATGCTGGGTAATAAGCCCAATTCTGCTGGCTGTCGCGGCCTTGACTACGTATGTGCTTGTTCATGGTACACTATTGCCTTCCGTCGCGTTCGTCAGTATCGGGATATTTAATACGCTCGAGACAACGCTGGGTTCTCTCCCTGAACTCTTCACTTTGGGACTAGACTCGCTGGTGTCGTTGAGACGAATCAGTACCTATCTGGATGAGCCAGAGAAACAAACTGAGTTGCTCGTGGGCGATAGGATCAGCTTCCACAATGCATCTGTTGCCTGGCCCAGCGTTTCTGAGAAGCCAATGGAAGGTGACTTTGCTTTGTCCAAGCTTAGTCTATCGTTTCCCAACCATGCGCTTTCTGTTGTGTCTGGCAAGGTCGGCACAGGCAAGACTCTCCTGTTGTCCGCCATCTTGGGCGAAGCCGATCTACTAAGCGGTTCAGTATACGTACCTAGAAAACAGCCGATTGAGACCAGAAACTGGATTATCCCAGGTTCAATTGCCTACGTCAGTCAGACCCCATGGCTAGAGAACGCTTCCCTTTGCGACAATATCCTCTTCGGTCTCCCGATGGACAAGTCAAGATACAAGAAGGTCCTAGAAGCCTGTGCTCTAACAGAAGATCTCTCCTTACTTCAAGACGGTGACGACACTGAAATTGGAGCGAATGGTGTCAATTTAAGCGGCGGCCAAAAATGGCGTGTTACTCTTGCGCGAGCTGTGTACTCGCGTGCAGAGATTCTATTGATGGAGGATATCTTCAGCGCTGTTGACTCTCATGTCGGAGCTTCGATCTACGATAATTGTCTTACTGGGGACGTTTGCCACGGAAGGACGAGGATCGTCGTCACGCATCATTTGGGTCTCGTTATGCCTGGTGCTAGCTTCTTTGTTGAGCTTGGCGATGGCGGCGTCCTTTACTCTGGGCCTCCTAAGAGTCAATTCGAGCTGTCGGACGGTCAGTTGGACTCAGAAGTACTGAGTGCCGATACTCAAGACACTGCAAAGGTGGACCACGGCTCTCATCATTTCTCAGGCCGTCGTCAATCCTCAGTTTCTACCGTCGGAGGCGAAAATCAGCCTTCTAAGTCAGAAGATGCCCCCAAGAAGTTCATGCAAGAGGAAACACGTCAGAAAGGTAACGTGAAGGGGGGAGTTTATTTGGCATATGTTAAAGGGAGCGGCGGTGTCCGCCCATGGATTATCTGCATCGCTGTTTACCTTGCATACCAAGCTGGAATCTTAGGAAGAGCTTGGGTTCTTCGTATTTGGACTGCCAGATCCAGTGCAGGCGCTGACAGCGTCCATCACATTGCTAGTTCGACATTCTCAACACAACAGCTACTCTACCGGTCTTCCGCACAGATTGAACTAGACCCTGATGTTTTGTTCTATTTGAAGCTATATATCGCGATTTCTGTCGCTACTGCCACCGTCGGGATTTTAAGATACCTGTCATCTTATTATCTTGCCGTAAGAGCCAGCAAGTCCCTCTTCGAGAGGATGCTTTTCGCTGTCATGCACGCCCCTCTACGGTGGCTGGACACAGTCCACACTGGTCGGATTCTAAATCGCTTCACGGCAGACTTCAATATCATCGATGAAAGAATCGCCATGAGCTGGAGCGTGTTCTTCTCACATCTCTTGAGACTCGTCAGCATTTGCATCGCTTCTTGTTTCGCTTCTGCGTACCTTGTCCCGCCAGCGATCGTGTTGTTGGCCATCGGCGCTGTCATCGGTAACAGATACCTTATTGCTAGTCGGCCTTTGAAGCGACTCGAAAGCAATGCCAGATCGCCGGTGTTTGAGCTGTTCAACACAACATTGGCTGGTCTTGCCACTATCCGCGCGTTTCGGAAGACTCAGACGTATCTTGAGCAGATGCACAGTAATCTGAATGCTTGGACGATGACAACGTTTTACATA
The DNA here is from genome assembly GCA_004367075.1 of Fusarium incarnatum. Taxonomy (NCBI): domain Eukaryota; kingdom Fungi; phylum Ascomycota; class Sordariomycetes; order Hypocreales; family Nectriaceae; genus Fusarium; species Fusarium incarnatum. The sequence continues at coordinate 73,506 of QGDZ01000081.1, forward strand.
GCTCTGGCGAACCGCTGGATGAGTTTCCGCATGGCTCTTATCACTGCCCTGTTCAGCATCACTGTTGGTATCGTTATCATCGCCAAGTCGATCGACGCTGCGCTAGCTGGTCTAGCCCTCTCATTCATACTGGACTTTTCCGAAAGTCTTCGCTGGACAATCCGATCATATGGAGATATGGAGTTGGAGATGAACTCCATGGAGCGAGTGGTAGAGTATATGAACCTTGAAACGGAATATCTGGGTGGCTTAAATGCTGCTGCAGTTTGGCCAAGCTCCGGCAGTCTGGAAGTGAAGGACTTGGAGGTCGCGTATGCTTCTGATTTACCGCCTGTGCTGAAGGGGTTGAGCTTTAAGATCAGACATGGTGAGCGTATTGGTGTGGTGGGCCGGACAGGTGCTGGCAAGTCTTCACTAACTCTGGCTCTCTTCCGATTCCTGGAGGCGAGGTCTGGGAGTATTGCGATCGATGGCGTCGATATTTCGATGCTCAAATTGACGGATTTAAGGTCGAAGATGTCCATCATCCCTCAGGTAGGACCATCCCTTCATTTGACTGCATGCAACTAACAAGTCCTTAGCACCCTGTCCTCTTCTCAGGCACCATACGCTCCAACCTAGACCCTTTCGGCGAATACACCGACATCCAACTCTACGAAGCCCTCGTCAGGGCCCACCTCATGGGCCAAGACGATACATGCAGCAGCAGCATCTTCAACGATCTATCAAGTCCCATATCCGAGTCTGGCAGCAATCTTTCTCAAGGCCAACAACAACTTCTCTGCATCACCCGCGCTCTTCTTGCTGACTTCAAGATCATTGTTCTTGACGAAGCAACATCTGCCATCGACATGGCAACCGACGTCTTAATACAAAAGAGTCTTCGCGAATGGTTCACGGACAGGACCATGATCGTTATAGCGCACCGGCTAAGTACTGTCGCCGACTTTGATAAGGTCCTCGTGCTTGACGGAGGGCGGATGGTGGAGTTTGGGACACCAAGGGAGTTGTGGGAGAGAGATGGTGTATTTAGGAGGATGTGTACAAGTGCGGGAGACAGCGAGGAGAAGAACTTGAGACGGGTCATCATGGGTTGACTTTGCCATGAATCTTAGTCGTCCGTGTAGTATGTGCTTTCGTATATAGTCTTGTTTGAGCTTCTGGAAGTGCGTCCGTCGTGACGGTGGCTCATTGGCGAGTCATCTTAACGTCGAGAGCATAAGAGACGAAAGATTTTGGTCTTCTTATGAGAGCTTAGACTAGCACTTAGGCTACTTTAGTTTAGTATCCTAAGCCTTAGAAGATGATTCCCTTATCACTTACCTGGCGCCTTTGACGATGTCGTGGTGGCTCGTCGTTCAAAAGTTCTGCCTCGCGCCGGATTCGGTCCTCAGGAGGATCCGGCGGAGGCAGAGCACCATAATGCCCGAAGAGCTCGGGGGTGGGGCTCCGGGTGGCCGGGCTTATCTGGGCTGTCAAGCCCATGCTGCTGACAGCTCATGCTGCTAAGCAGCGGCGGTTCCTCCATCTCCTGGTCTAAGTTACGTTTCGTTAACTGGATCCTATGATACAACAACACTGAAAGTTTGTGGAGTACTTACCGGCAAGAGGGTCGATGTCCACGGGAGGGACCCTTGGATGGCGGGGACCCGGCGAGAAAACGACGGCCGTCAAGAGACCAATCTACCTCCGTATTTGGGAGGCCGGCATAGCCTTCGAAGTAACTGGCCTCACGGCCCAATTCGGCCAACTTCTTCTCCTTCTCATCCTCCTGCTGCTGCAGCTGTTGCCCTACATAGAAGCTAGATATGCTGCCGTATAAGTGACAGATAGGAAAAGTACCTTACAAGGAACAAAGGGGGCAGGCACGACGTCTTCTGGCAACGAAGGTAGTTTCAGCAGCCATGGTTCTGCTCAATTTCTGGTAGAGAAAGCTGAGAAGTAAAACAAAGGATATCGAGTTTATCTGGCAGCGTAGTCGAACTGAAGAATCCCATCGTCTGAAAGCGATGCGTATGCATTCGGGTTATCGGGTAGGTATGGGATGATGAAGGAAGAGAGCTTGCTAGCTGCACTGAAGATGAAGTGGGTCCTAAGGCACCCACCTTTCGACACTGGCTGGTGTCAGGATGTCAGAAAGATTGGCCGCCAAGAGCATAAGAAACGAAATAATTCGATCATTTTATGCTAACTTAGGTAGATACTTAGGGTACTTTATTTCTGTAGCCTAGGTAAGCCTTGGAGGAACATTCTTCTGACACCCATCTGGCTGGTTCCCTCCTGAGGTACTTTGAGAAGGAGCCTTCCCGGATCTGCATACCTACAGGTAGGCACTGCCTGTCACCGGCACAACCAAGGAAGGCGTGTGCCAATGATGCTCCCCCCATTCAACAGAATGAGAAGGACATTGATACATCGGTTGTGTATAAAAGCCGAGTGATTGCCACAAGAGGTCGTGAGGAGCAACAGGCCATACAGTGAAGCCGGCCCACATGGCTTGAGCCAACTAACCTAGACTTCGACAAGGTCAGGGGTCTTCGGCATCCAGCCTAGGCTTAACGAGATAGGCGAAGTCCACGTGGACAGCCTTAGCTTAGCTGTCAAAATCTCAATCTCGCGATATCTACTTTTTCTGATCTAGTGGCGGTGGCGTCCAGGACAAGCTTTCTTTATGGGTGTTAGCTCGGGAACCAATGCAGCCTCTGAGAACAGCCGCAACGGCGCGTCTTACTATTTCTAGAGTCAGAATTCGATAGTGTCAGGAGAGTACCCCTGTATTTGGCAGTGACATTGTTATCAATGTGAGTGGTTTGGCACAGAACCTTTTTCAAGCGGCCCAATTGAGGGCATGTGCGGAACCGCAGTTGAACATGGTAAGCTAGAGTGAAGTAAGTGGCAAAAAGGATTGGGGGTCTGCGAAGGAGGCAGAAGAGAATGGGGGTTATTGAGATGGATTTGTGTAGGACATAGTGTAAATAGAGGAGAGCAGTCATGTACTTGAATTCTTCTACCATCTAGACTTGATCTTAGACTACTTGGTGTTATTGGAAATCTGATAGACAAACGAGAAGCGATGATATCAATTCCACGACTGGTCTAAATGACTTCAGTACCCTTCGTGATGTGGATGAAGTGTCTCCCGAAAAGCCTCTTCTTGGCGATCTCTGGGCAAACGCTTAACTTTACCAACAATCTGGTTCCTCCCAGACGGCCGTCACTAACAAAATCTAATTGGTCTTAGTCCCTGACTAAAACATGAGACGATTCGACTTCACCGTTGAGGTCATTCCCAAACAGGCATGTTTGTCCGTCGTGACAGAGTTCCTCCGGAGCTAACACGATCACGGCCGAGTCAACCCCTGACCGTTGCAACTTGATCCAAATGTTTCATTCGCTTGCTTCAACTCTAGCTCGTTTATTTGGGTTCTAAAATTCGATAGTCTATTAAACCCTTAGATTCAGCTGTTCTTCTGTCCGACACTACGTATTGTCTGCGGGCGAAGCGAGTAATCCAGAACTTGATGGACTTTATCCTGTGACAGTTATCGCCTTCTCATCAGGAGTCGAGGCTTTTGTAGGTGATCAGTCGATTAATTTAATATCACTACCTGAAACCCCGGTAGCAATGTAACCTACCTATTCACGTATTTCTCTCGTTCGCCGTCTCTTGTGTTGTTTCTTTGTGCTGTTGTTGGAAAATACGGTTCACGATGGCCAGATTCCTCTGGTTACTGCTTCCATTTGTTGGAAGTGGTATTGCAAAAGAAGGTTCCGTTGCTTCTCTCGTTAACTCTGCTTCTGGCTCTTACACTCATTCCCTTCCTGTCACTCCTTTGAACCATCTCAATGATCGAGATACTGGGTCGTCTTCTTTCGCTCCTCAAATCAATCCACTTGTTCGGCGATCGTCGGCATGTAAGCCTCGAGCGCCTCTGGGCGGTCCTGTGATCGCCCATTCTTTGTCTACTACAATTCAGTCAGTTACGAGTACCGATGATTTTGTTGGTGTCGCAACGACTTCCGGATCTGTTATGTCCGGATCGACGTCTGACAGTGCTGTGGAGTTGGCTTCTACTACTGTCGTCTTCGGTGCCGCCTCCAGTGCAGCCAGTGCAGCCAGTACCTACACGACAACCGGTGGGGTGTTTGAAACGACATCTGAGAGTGTTGTGGAGTCGACTTCCAGTGTCGTCTCCAGCGTCGTCTCCAGCGTCGTCTCCAGCGTCGTCTCCAGCGTCGCCTCCAGTATCGCCTCCAGTGCCATCAGTGCCTACACGTCAACCGATGGGACATCCCGATCGACTTCTGAGAGCGTTGTCGAGTCGACTTCCGGTGCCATCTCCAGTTCTGCCAGCACCCATACAACTTCCGATGAAGCATCGACGTCCACTGTCAGTGGTGTCAATGGCAAGGAGGCAGTTGAGGCAACACCATCTTTGGGCGCCACCTCGAGCGAAACACTGGGCTCTGACACTACCACATCTACACTCGCCCTTACGCAAACCGACACCAGTGGCAGCTCGTCGACACTGGACGCCACTTCAGACTACTCTAGTGATACCACGACCACAACTGGATCCTCTGCCAGGGACTTGACCAGCACCACGACTGTCAGTCTTGAATCAGAGACCTCGTCCACAGAGTCCAGTGCACAGCAGGCGTCAACCACATCTTCCCCAGCCTCATCAACCGACACAATCTTTGAGCTCGGAGCAAAAGCGGCATCTACTGAGACAAGCGACACATCCACACTCTCTTCAGAGACTTCACTATCCTTGACCGAATCCCCTACACCCACATCCTCTCCAGAGGTTTCACTGTCCTTGTCCGGATTCACTTCAGACACATCCTCTTCAGAGGCCTCAATTTCCTTGACCGAATTTCCTTCTTCCACAATCGCTTCATCAGACCCAATCACATCATCGGAGAGTGTGGCTGCAACATCGACTGACTCCCCTATAGTACTCACAGTAGCCGCCGACGGCAGCGGAGACTACACAGCCATCAACGATGCCATCAAGGCCGCTCAAACGAGCGGCTACCCCACCGTGACTGTCCTCGCTGGTACTTATACCGAGAATGTCGTCATTGCAGCCACTCCAGCTGTCACCGTTCTCGGTGAAACATCCAAGAAGCGCGACGGTGCCTCTGGAGTCGTTATCGAAGCGCCTAGTAGCAACAACAATCCTGCGCTTTCTTTCAACACCGATGCGGCAGCAGGCATCAGCTGGAAAAACATTAAATTTTCCAACCCTTTGACTGGCAACTCTGCTGGCGCTGTTTTCCTCCGTGGTTCGAAGAATGCTTTCTACAACTGCGAGTTCGTCTCTGCTGGTATCGCTGCTATCACCGGCAGTTATGCATCTGCCATCATCGCAAACTCGTACATCGAGGCTCCGGACAAATTGATTTATGGATACCCGTCGCTTTATGTCTATGGAACGACAATCACCGCTACCAACTCCAATGCTCTGATCGTCTACAACAAAGGTGGCTTTTCCGGAAACACCCTCTACAACTCAACCATCGTCTTCGACACCTGCGAAGTTGTCCAGAAGAGTGGGGCCAAGAATACCCGCGTCTTCCTCGCGGCAGGAAATGGTGATGGCTCAGTTGCCGTCTTCCGCGACACCAACTTCGCCTCAGGCTTCTTAGCTGCCTCAGGCGTTTACGTAGATTCCAAGACGCAGTCACCTCTGAACCGCTATGTCGAGTTCGGCACGACTGGCGATGTGTCGGATCGCTCCAAGTATATGACTTTGATCACTGACCCCAAGGATCTCTCACCTTACGAGATCTCTGCCTTCTTCAAGGGCGCCTTCCCCAGTGTGGCTGTGTCATCGGTCGATTGGATTGACTCCTCCGTTTTGAGTGCTATCAAGGCGAGCAACGCTAAGGACTCGAAAGAAGCCGAGACAACTTCTGCCAGTATCGCTACCACAACCTCCGAATCACTGATCACCACGGCTTCTGGTTCGCTGACCACAACCGCCTCTGAATCAATGACCACAACCGCTTCTGAATCACTGACCAGCACCGCTTCTGATACACTGGTCACCACGACCTCTGATTCACTGACCACAACCACCTCTGAATCATTGACCACGACGACCTCTGATTCATGTGCCTTCCCATCTGCTGTTCCCAGTACGGCCCTCGTCGTTGGCCCCAAATCCAACCCGTGTGCTTCGTACGATACTGTCGCTTCTGCCGTTGCCGCGCTGCCCAAGGATGATACCACACAGCACATCTACATCCTCGCCGGAAAATACCAAGAGAAGGTTATCATCCAGCGTGTCGGTGCGACTATCGTCCGAGGTCAAACCACCGACGGGAACTCGGCCAAGAACAACAAGGTCACGATCACCTCCAGCAATGGCGTCCTTTCAAACAACGGCGGATCATCGGGCACAGCTACCTTTTCTGCCAATCAGTACGAGGCGAAGCTAGTTTCCTTCTACAACATCAACTTCGAGAATGCATTCGAAGCGGCGGCCAATACTGTCGCCTTGGCTGTTTTCGCTAAGGGAACGAAGGTTGCTTTCTATGGATGCGACATCAGCTCCTCGCAGGGTACTCTCTATCTCGACTATGGCAACTTCTTCATCAGTCATTCTATCCTTCGCGGTACGACGGACTTCCTCTGGGGACAGGGTGCTGGCTATGTGTATAACTCAGTTGTTGTCTCGAAAGGAACGACAACAGGTCAGGCCATCGCCGCACACAAGTTCCAAGGCCAATACGGTGGCTCGCGATTCGTCTTCGATCTTTGCGCCGTTGTACCTGAGTCCAGCTCTGTCCCCGAGGGCAGTACATTCCTTGGTCGCGATTACAGCGCCAAGTCAAACGTCGCGTTTGTCAATTCCTATCTCGATGGTCACATTGCCCCGTCAGGCTGGAAGATCTCTTCCCCCTCGACTTTCACTGGCACATTCACCGAGGGAAACAATACGGGCCCTGGATGGGATTCTTCATCTCGGATCTCTGCTGCTACAATCGTGAAGGACACTTCTTCGATCAACGCCGCTGCTATCCTTGGTGGAGATGCTTGGATTGACAAAGCCGCGATCGCGCCTTTTCAAGGGTGGCCTGACTCCAAGTATGTTCAGGATGCGACTACAACTTCAGCTTCCGATACTGCTACCGCAACTGCCTCCGCAACTACGAGTGCATCGGAAGTTGGCTCTACCCTGACAGTCGCCCCTTCGCCAACAGGTGATCAGTTCAAGACCGTCGCATCTGCTCTTGCGGCTATCCCCGACGATGGCGAGGACTACACGGTCTTCATCAAAGCTGGTTCCTATAACGAGCAACTCAACCTCAATCGGGGTCGGGGTCGTGTCACTCTTCGTGGTGAGACCAGCTTCGAAAATGACTTTACCCAGAACCAGGTTCTCATCTGGTTCAAGTTGGGTTATAGCACTGGAGCGTCGCGCAATGAAGAGACTCCAGTCCTCTTCTGGAAGACCACTACCGCAACAGGTGGTCTCGCGCTGTACAATCTCAACTTCACCAATACCTACCCACAAACTCGGGATACGGCTGCCCTCGCCGCGGATTTCTTCGGGAATGAGATGGCGGCATACGGCTGTTCGTTTGAAGGCTTCCAAGATACGCTACTGGTGAACCAGGGTGTCCAGGTCTTCTCCAACTCTTACATCTCTGGCAGCGTGGATTTCATCTGGGGTTACAGCAAAACCTACTTCCATCAATGTTACATCGCTTCGAACACACCCAACGCATACATCACAGCGCAGAACCGCAAGTCTTCTTCCTGGGCTGGCGGCTTTGTGTTTGATACTTGCAAGGTGACGTACACTGATAGCTATGGCACCGATTTTGGTAACACGGCTCTTGGTCGACCTTGGTCTCAGTATGCCCTTGTGGTGTATATGAATTCGTTCTTGGATAAACATATTTCCAAAGCCGGCTGGTCAGCTTGGTCTACAAGCAACCCTCAAACTTCGGTAAGTTTGCAAACATTTAGGATATCATGACTATCCTTACCTAAGGTTGTCTAAGGATCGTCGCGGGCTTATGATCCACAATAAGTCCCCGGTCGTATTCTGGCAGATTCTCATATCTTCATATACCCGAGCAATGTATCTGGAGGCATACTAACAACAAATAGGATGTACTCTTCGGCGAGTTCAACAATGTAGGCCCGGGAAATTGGTCAAGTTCAAGGGCAAGCTTCGCAACAAAGCTTACTGAGTCCCAAGCCGCTGCTTATTCTTTGGGCTCGTTTATTGGAAGCACCAGCTGGTTGGACATGAAGGCATACAATCTTGCGCCTAGTTACACAATTGACGACTCCACTGCCACCGACCCAGAACCAGAAGTTTCCTGGCCATCACACCCTTCAGATGGCACGATGCCCCCCAAGAACGCCGTTGTCGTTTCTGTTGGTGGAGAGAAGTCTGGTTCGTACTCAAGTCTCACAGACGCGCTCAAGAGCCTTCCCAAGGACTCGACTCCTCAAGTCATTTTCATCTATCCTGGAACATACGAAGAGCAGGTGCCATCAATCAACCGACCTGGCCCTGTCACCATCATCGGATATACTGAGACCGAGCCTGGAAAGACATACACGAGCAACCAAGTCACGGTCACTCAAGCCAAGGGACTCTCGGTTGCGGGAACAATTCCTGCCGGTCGCAGTAATGCGGACACAGCGACTATCGCAACAGCCAGCACTAAGATCGCTTTTTACAACGTCAAGTTCATCAATACTGACAATCTTGACGGTGCAACGCCTAGCTACGTGACTCTCGCTGCCAGTGTGTACGGCGACAAGATTGGCTTTTATGGCTGCGAAATGATCGGATGGCAGGATACATTGTTGACGGGTTCCACTGCGGGTTATCAGTACTACGAAAGCTGCTACATTGATGGCGCAATCGACTTTAGTGAGTTCTTATTGTCTACATAAAGGGCTATATACTAACCAAAACTTAGTCTGGGGTTACAGTAAGGCCTACTTCAAGGGCTGTACCATTGCTGCCAAGCGGGCCAAATCAGCCATCACCGCGCATAGTCGCAAAGACGCAACTGCAGTCGGAGGATACATCTTTGACCAATGCCTTTTCACCGAGGCTGCTTCATCCACGGTTGATCTGACAGGGCAGGTTTATCTCGGCCGACCCTATTCCGCCTTTGCCCTCGTGGTAGTCAAGAACAGTTATCTAGATTCCATTATCCAGCCCGCTGGTTGGAAGATCTGGTCTACCAGTGATCCTCGCACTGATCATATTACCTTTGCAGAATATGCCAACGAGGGTCCTGGAAGCTGGGAGAAGAATTCGGCGGCACGCGAGGCCTTTGGTTTTGCAACTCTTCTGACCAAGGACGACTACTCTCTTGCGTCCGTGATGGATAGCACTGACTGGATTGACAAGACATTTTGGGACTCGATCGTGACTCCAAAGTCTACCACACCTGTCGTCCCTGTCCCTGATCCCAACGCTGTTTACAGTGGCAAGACCCCACCGCCTGGCGCTTTCATTGTCTCCAAGGAAGCTATTGAGGGAGTCACCACTTACAGCACAATACAAGCTGCGATTGATGCCCTCCCCGCCTCCAGCAAGGTCACGCCCACTGTCTTCATCTACCCCGGTACCTACAAGGAGCAGATTGTTCTCAGTCGTGCTGGCACAACTTTCTTCATCGGATATTCTGAATCGCCTGACGACAACTCCAAGAACCAGGTCACTATCACGTATGACAAGGGCATCGACACACAGGCGGATGCGTCCAACTCCGATTCGGCTACATTCTATGCCACTGGTAATAACTTCCAGGCTGTCAACATCAACTTCGAGAACTCATTCGGTACAACCAACAAGTAAGTGCACACAATTTAATTATGTGGGATATACTGACATATAGACAGCTACGCCAGCCTTGGCTTTGCGGTCAAGAGCAGCAAGTTTGCTTCGCTCTATGGCTGCCAAGTCTACGGAAACCAGGATGCTCTCCTCATCAATGGCAACCTTTTCGCATACAACAGTCTTTTCACTGGCAATATTGACATGATTTGGGGTTCCGGAGCCGGATACTTCCTGAAGTCCACCATTGCGCCGAATAAGGATAAGATTGCGTTGACGGCGAACAAGAAAGGAACCAACACTGGTCCCAATGGTTTCGTCTTCGACCAGTGCACCATCACCCCCGCCGATGGGGCGTCGTTCTCGACTATCTATCTTGGCCGACCGTGGGATCAATTCGCTCGGGTTGCCTATATCCAGTCTGATCTCAGTGCATCAATCGCTGCTGTCGGCTGGACTGGTTGGACTAAGAGTGATCCTAGGACTGATAACGTCATTTTTGGTGAATACGACAACACTGGTTCTGGAGCCTCGACTAGTGGTCGTGCGTCTTTCGCCAAGCAGCTTTCGGATGAGGAGGTTGCCCAGTTTCAATTGGGCACTTTCTTCCCTTCTACAAGCTGGATCAACATGACGCTCGTTCACGCGACTCCTTTTGACGCAGCTGTAGCTGCCACGCAGACATTCAGCTCGACCACTGTCTACACCACTCAGACCGTCACGTCTTCTCAGACTCTGTTCACTACTTTGACTGGTGCCGAGGTGACCATCACCGAGAAGTCCACATCTACTCAGGATATCGGTACTACCATTGCACCCGACCCAACGACCAAGACTATGATTGAGAAGGCGACAGTGACCGAAACGGCTCAAGTTACCCAAGCCGACAAGCTAATCACCGTCAAGTCGACCGAGATTGTGGATGTTGGCAAGACTGTTACGCCTGCTGTCGTTACTGAGACTTCAACCCAGGTCTTTGATGCGACTGTCACTTCTTGGGTCACAAAACCTGCCAAGGCAGTCACTACGACTTCAACAACTGTGGGCGCTACTGTGACTCCTAAGTCGGTGACTGAGAACGTCGTTGAGCGGACGACAGTGGTGATCAGCAAGACCACAAGCCCCAAGCCCGTCACTGTCAAGAGTACCACGACTGTGGTAATAGGTACTGGCGGCACTACAACAACTTCCCTGAAGGCTACTACTGTTCTATCGACTACTGTAACGACTTCTGTCAAAATTGTCAGCAAGACCACTACACTGAAGTGTGTCCCTACTCAGGACAAGCGAGACTTGGGCGGTGACGTGGCAATTCTCAGGCCCCGCGCTGTCGTGTTCGGCAACCCATCTGTTGACCTCGCTTCTGGCCTGACACGGCGTGACCTTGACCTAGGGTCTATAAATCTTGAGGCTCGTGCAGCTGGTCTTTCCACCGTCACAGTCACCGTTGTTTCGACTTTTACTACCAACGTGAAAACTTCAATCATGACGGTTCCTGGAAGCACTGCGACCACTCAGGTCATCACGACTAAGACAATTGGAAAGACAAGCACTCTCAAACCTGCCACTGTCATCGACGCATCAACGTCTGTCGCAACAAAATATGTCACCTCTACCATTCCTGGATCAACATCAACCACGACTACCGTGACCACCAAGGAAACAGGCAAGACGACGACCCTCAAGGCCGCCACCACCACTGTCGTCGTCGCATCTACATCTGTCGTCACCGATAAGAAGACCTCCACCGCCCCCGCCAGCACAGTAACTGTATTGAAGACTCTCACTACCACTCTGCCCGCTGGAACCGTCAAGGTCACCACGACTAGCACCATTAAGCAGACATCCCCTGTTACTCTAGATCAAAAGACTGTCACGAACTGGGCGACTGTCAAGTCTACTTTGAAGCCCTCGAGTACTGTGACTGTGAGGAGTACTGTGTCAAAGACTACTACGTCTGTTGTCAAGGAGACAAAGACGGTTTGGGCGACGAGGACAAGCAAGGGCGCCGCTGCTTGTACCAACTAGGACTGAATTTTCACTTCATAGGCACGATATGAGTGCGTATATAATTGGATAATACTATTAAGCTAATAGAACGAGGATTGTATATCTGTATATCCATCGCATGTGAACTCGTTTGACCGCAACGTAGGTCATCTGACTCAATTGTCTAAATTGTCTAAATTGTCTAAAGATTAGATAAGGTACCTAGTCTAAATTATACAAACTGACCTACGGATTTCGTCTTTTAGGCTCACGGCAGTTAGGCTGCTGTGACTGGAAGACGCAGGAGTCTCTCGTTCACTAGCAAGTTACGGCGTCCAAAGGAATAGATTTTGTCTTGACATAGATATGGCGTCTGTCTTCCAAAGCAGCTCCCCTACACAATGATGGTCCCCGCTTTAGCGAACCCTGTTAACTTCCCTCAATCTCCCTGGATCAAGTGTAGCGGTCGTGCAAGACCTCCTTAAGCTTTTACTATGTCGCGGCTATGCAATTACATTTTATGTCAATGTCGGAACAAAGCTGTTGTCTCTATCACCACATCATCTTTTGGGTGGCCTTGTGGCACCAGGAGTTATTCACCTTCGTTGCAACTAGTTAAGGTTCAGACATGTTCAACTCATTTTGTAGCAATTGACACCATAGCTTCTAATGCGAGACGCGACCAAGCGAATTGCTACAGACAGGTAGAGGGTACTCTAGAAATGAGGGAAAAGTCCAACCCATTCTGGTGACAAGAAAACCCCAACTGGCGACTGGCGCAAGCTTAAAAACGACTCAACAATAATAAACACCCGTGCCGCAATATATCCCAAGACAACCAAGCAACACAATACAAACATCGATCTCCCGAAGATGATAAAAAAGTTATTGGCTGCCCGATAATGCTTCACACTCCAAATGTCGAGGAACAGCGACAGGGGGGAAAGGAGAACGCGAAGGACAAGAAACGAAGGAATGCAGCAAATGATGAGCAAGCAACTAACCTTCCACGTAAGCTCTTCCACGTATGAAGGAAAGGTTTGACCCCAAATAGTCAAATGAACGCCGCCATACAAGCCAGACAAAATCATAGCAAGTATTATAAATCTCAGGGAAAATATGTCCATGTCCAGTCTGGCCATTGACTCTTTCAAAGTTCTGGTGTCTTCCATATCAGTGGTGTCTACCCATTCTAGATGGAGGATTGACTCTCCATCCCAGAATAGCTTCTGCCAGTCGCTAACCAGCTTTGGTTCCAATTCCTCCAAGAGTGGAAGGAATAAGACCTTCCGGTCGGAAGAGCTATCATGCGGCTCTTCTCGTTTGTCAATCCTCTGCATTATAATCCTTTCGGACTCTCGAGCCAGCATCTCTCGATCTACGAAAGATAAAGTGTTGAGGATGGCTTCCCAGCGCGCCAGAAACTCATGCTCCAATAGCATTGAGGCACCCGTTGACTCGCCCTGTGGATCAAGGTAGTAGATTTTTGAGGGCCAGGGTTTCTTTATCTTGGACTTGGACAGCGCAAGTCCTGAGGGTAATATGTTACCCTCGTACATTGATAGTCCCGCTTGAGGCTCTACCCACTGCATAGGTGACCCATCAACGTCGGTTGGGGGTACAGCATCGTCGTCCGTCTTGGGTGCAAATAATGCCATCTTACACGACACCTCACTGTAGAAACTTGGCTGTAGCATGACAGCAAGATCGTTTTTGAAGTCTTGTGTTGGGATCACCATTGCTTCCTGAATATTCAGTGGTTTCTATATACGTTTAGAGTCAGAACTGCCCAAAAGATGAGAAGCAGGGCAAGACACACCTCAAACCAGCAAGCATAGAGTAAAATGGCACAGACGACATGGACAATTGTATGAATTTCGAGAAGAGACAGTGGTAGATCGTATATGCGCCTTGCTATACATTGTGTGACCATCCAGAGAACCTGTATTACTACAAGTGTCTTTTGGATTATGTCTGCTTTACTCTTGTCGTCGATATCTTGACTTGAAATCTGTATCCAGTGACCACCTTCAGCAAGCTTAATGATCGCTGCAGGGCCAGGTCGAACGGAGCGTCTCCGATGGCCATTGTTTTGAAAGTAGTTGCGATGAACTTCGTCAAGATCGCTGAGTGAAAGTATGTCATGAACGTCGAGACGGACTGCCCCCATGACGATGCAGAAAGCATATTTCAGGGTGATTTCGAACTAGGAAGTCAGTCTTCCAGAGTTGTCAAAATTGGGGTGAAAGTCTTACGTCTGCATCAGGCTTCCAGTTATAAGCCTGGCTTTCTTTCTGTATATTTCGAAGTACTGATCTCAGGGTCCAAGCATAGCGCAGTTGCGACGCCGCGACAAATACCGCGAGCTCGGGCGCAAAGAGAGTTATGAGGACCCATTTTGTTTTTTGCCATAGGAGATGGTGCCATGTCGTTTTCCTAGGGACGTCAAGATGTAGGGCCGTGTAAATACACGCAACAAGGGTCATGATACAACTCTGCAATATATCCGAAGTTCCGCGAATATTGGGCGTGTCGACCCAGGACGGAGCAACCAGTCTTCTGAGCTCATCAGTTCCATTGTCGGTCACAACAGAGACATTGAATGGTTGGGTAATAACAGACGAGTTGAACGACATCATCACTTGATTTCTTTTCAAGTCCGAACACCACGATCAAACAAAAGTGGAAAAGTGATGGGGCAGAATTAAAGAGTCCCAGAGCCTGATTTTGAGAATCCGGCTTATATATGCGTTGGGAATGAGGCTGCCAATGATATTGCTACATTCATGTCTAGTGAGGCTGAGGGTCAACCGTACGTAACCATCTGCATACATAACCTCATCGCCACCTCTCTGCGGTCTGATGACAGGGTCTTCTGCTGACACACACTGAATGGAAATTGTGGCTTCCATTGTGTAAATTCGTGTATTGCATAGCCAAAAGCGTGATGTTCTTCGCCCTGAGCAGCTCGACCGTCCGGACCTTGGAGTGCCAGGAGCAGCAAGGGTATGGTGGCTTCAGTGGCCAAGTCGTATTGCCAATGTAGTCACATATCATTCGTGTCGACTCAGCCTCGAAGGACTCGAAGATGTCTGAGATAGCGCATTAGCATTCTTCCGAAACAGGGGTGTTCCGCATCGTTGTGCTTCCTCCCGACTGGCTTATATCCTAGCTTTCATTCTGTCATGAATACGGCCCCCGAGCTGGATACGAAAGTCGAACTTGACAAAGAAGAAAGATACTTTCGTTTCGCAGACCACGATAATGTTTAAACCAATAATCTCCGGGACGAGAGATTTGGTTGCGTGGGAGGAATCCAAAGCGCGGCAAATTCAGAACTTGGACGGAATTCGTAGCGGAGAACATGAGATTTGAACATCTCGCCCCTCACTCTTATTGAGGTCCCGCCAGGTCCCATCACTCTTCCCTTCATGTATCCTCAACCCTTCTGAGTCGTGCCTTCCCCGATTGCTTTTCAATCTCCGTGACGTCAACTCGTCACGTGGTCTTACGTCGTGAGATCCAATCGCACGTTCAACCGAATCTCGAAACTTCAGCCTTTGACAATTTTACAGAGGTAAAGATTTACTACAAAATGGACCGGCTGTCGATTGAGATTCTTTCTCTAATCGCAGCAGCTGCTGCGCCGTCAGGACCTCAGATTGATTTGAGCACAGTTTACGACGTCTGGACGCTGCACGACAAGCCCAAATTTCCAGGAAGTGGAAAACCAAAAGACAATTCCCTGGCTTCATGCGCTGCTGTTTCTCGCGACTGGCAGCTTGCGTTTGAGCCGTTCACGTTCCAAACGCTGGTTCTGTCACCTAAGAGGATAGTGCAGGCTGAGAGGCAAGGGTATTTGACCCCGCGGCGGCTGGGATATATCCGCAACCTGGCTGTTCCCATTACATTTCCGCTTCCGTGGCCATGGGATGTTCCGATTGTCTTTGCCCAAGTAGGAGAATGGCCTCCTCCATCTGAGATTGACGATGGGGAGGATCAGAAATCAGTCGAGGGGGATGAGTCGGCCAGCACAAACGACGCTGCATGGGAAAACGTTGCAGGAAGCGAGGAAACTGACGAGGAAGATCTGGACAACGATGGATATATGGATGTTGAAGACGACATGCAGCCACCGGAAGAGAGAGGTTACGACAAGTTGTTCGCAGCAATTATCAGATCACTATTTCGAATATTGAAATTGGCGCCTGTACATGAAAATGGACAGCCATATATGAACCTTCAACTTGGATTTCCGGTTCCCAGGGAATATGGATGGTGTTTTTCTTCCTGTATCGAAGAGCCTGAAGCTGAACGTCTTGAAGTTGGGTGGTGCAGCCCGCTTTACCTTGATCTCGGGTTCAACCAAGACGAATTACCAAACTTGCCGGTGATAGCTTCATGCAGTTTTGACCTTGTATCTTGGAGTCTCTTCTTTGCACCCGAGTCAGTATGCAAGATAGCCAGCAAGATGCCTCGTCTTCGGAAAATAAAGATGCATCTCAGCGATATGGAATGGAGAAATCCAGAACTGAGGGTCGGGCTGAGAGAGCGTGAGTTTGTTAGAGGCTGGAAGAATGCTCCTTGAAACTAACTGAATTTGATAGGCTTCGCAAGCTCATTACCGTTGTTACCACAAGGCGTGCTGGACCTTGAATTACAATACTCCAGACGAGTTCCTCGAGATCATTCACATGCGCCTACGAGCATAGTGCCGCCAGATGAAAAGCACGACCTTCTCAGTCAAGCATTATTCAACTTTTCCCAACGAGAGAATTTGTTGCGATTCTCCGCAAAGGGAAGCTTCGACCTTAACATCTTAGGGACATCTGAGAAGGCCTTAGCGGCAAGCAATGGCTGGCCGAAGCTGGAAACCTACGACATCGGCTTCCTGGCCATTACCCCATCTGGACAATGGTTAGCCATGGCTTTCACGGATACGCCCAACACCGATAGTTTCCGAGACGAACGATGGGGCTCTCCGAGTGAGCCACAGAGAAGCTGTCTCTCATTGTTCGACACGAATGAGTTCAGAGGCCCCATTGAACCTGACTATGCGCATCGTTTGGTCTGCACCGCTGGGCGAGCAGCATCGCACATGCCCCGTTTGAGAAGGATGGACATCAACGTTGGCGTCGTGGGCGGTTACAAAGTGTGCTACACAAGTAAGAGGGTCAGCCCTTGCATGAGAATCGTGGGGAAGAAGCTCCAGCCGCCAATTGAAGAGCTGCTACGGGTTTGGCGTCGGGTGGCACAAGATCGGGATCAGCAATTTGGTCTTGAATGGAACGATACCGTGAAGACGAATAAAAGAAAAATGCTTTTTAGCTAGACGCATAATGGTATGCGGACTGCAGAGTTTATCTGCCTATATAAATATGAATCAAGTATATAACAAAGGGTATCGTAATGTGGCTGTTCCGAATGATGAGGGTACCGTAGTTCCCCTCCCCAATTACCTATTCCTGAACTCCTCCCAATGATTTCCTATAATAATGCAAAATATTTGTTGCCATAGACGTTATATGCATTCCTGGCGATGCGTCTAACAGCTTGGCGTGACCACGCTACGTGACAAATAAATAAACTCATCAGCCTCGAGACTGAATAATTCGTATCGAAGCCAAAGACCCCCAATTGCCGCAACTCAAGCGCCTATGACGGTGACTGGCGATGAAACAAAGCCACGTCCGACGATGTTCGTGATTTTAGCCTAGGAGTAACGCCAGTGGCTTCGCGCCTCTTTAGCGGCGAGGGTCGTGCTCAGGTGGCTTCGATGTTGGGTGTAAACTTTATGTGTTGTTGGGGCAAGCTTCCTAAGGTCGGTCAGGAACAAGACTCACGATTTGGTGCGGGAAAACGTACAATATGGAGTCAGGTCGAGAAACTGTAGAGGTCTCGCCTTTTTCTTATTCTCCAATGGCGCTGAAGCGTCGCTGCCGAAGTGTCGTACGCCGTTTGGTTGCATGGGCACGTCGCTTCCCGTTCTCGTAGATGGTCCTCGTTCAATTGACTGACACTCCAATCGTTCAGGATCCGGCGCAGTATTTTCTGGTTCGCCGACGATGTGCATGCAATTGCAGTCGCTGTGCTGTACCAGCAGAAGTAACTTATTCAGCACCACAAACTCCATCTTGAGCTTGATGCTGTACACGACAGGCTTGTACGTCGTCTGGATGTTGAAATGGCTCATGTACTGTATTACAATGAGGCTAATGTCGAGAAGAATAACGAGGATGTTGGCGATGACTAAATATCGGATGATCTTGCGCTCCATGGCTTTGCGCACGGCAAAGATGGGTTTTAAGCCTCGTGCTGTTTCCCAGATGTAGAGACCTGAAATTATGGCTTCTTGAATGCAGAAGCCCGCTAGTTGGATGCGTTCGTAAACGTTGAAGGGGCCGATGAAGCGACTCGAATGGCGGGTGTTGGCGCCGAGGAAGAGTATTGTTGTCGGGACGTGGAGGATGAAGAAATTAATAATGATCATGTACAAGACCCATCGTGTTTTGGACTTGTCCTCCACAATGAGATGAAGCCGTGAGTAAAGAACGACGGATTGACCCGTGACCATGCCATACCATCCCACGCATGTCAACACGCATAGTAAGAAATTTGGTCCCAAGCTGTAGTATCGTAGGAGTACGACAATGGAGTGTAGTATTATTCCCAGCGTGGCTACCATCATACTCCAGAAATAAAGGCCATCGTGACGCTTGAAGCGCGAGAGTAGGGAGATGAGGATCTCGACGCAGTTGTAGATGGCGATTGCAAACAGACCAGCTATGGTCATGTTCACGGCCAAAGACACCTGTATGGCGCCCGTTTCGCCAGTTCCAGCAGCTGCCATGATTGAGCTGTCGACGGACCTACGACGGTCATTGCCAGGTAAGAAAGTAGAGTTTTGTCGGAATTAATTGAGTCCAGATCCCATGTCGTATATGCCTGGGCTCGTTGAATGTCGGTCGGATCAAGGATTGACAGGTCTTGGCAATAAGATGCACGATGAAACGCTGAAGCAAGGAAAGAAAGTAAAAAATAAGAGGGATGGGGAAAGGTAAGCTTTGGTTCAGCTTTAGGGATGATCTTCTTTTACTGTCGCGTCATTCTGGGGTGGTCGTATTGGTATCCGTACCTACCTAACTCTAGCGAGAAATCGTCATGAGCCGCCCCTGCATTGCGCATGGATGCTTCCGCTAATAGCGCCTTGACGGTCCATGATTCAGCCCATTTCCATGCCTTTCTTTAGTGGGTTGTCAAACATGTGTTTCCTTTATTACCTTGAAGTTGCTTGGCTACCTATTTCATTTACTATGACACATGGTCCAGAAGGATATCGCCATTGACGACCAGTAGAGTTGTGGTTTCATAAAAAACTAGACATGGATTCCTTGGCCAAGACGGCAGTCAACATTCCTCCCTTTCCAACGACACGGTCATGGGTCCCAGCTGAGTTTTGGCTAAACACCTGCCCTGGCTTTGACTGGTGACTGGATACTGGGTACCTCCTTGAACTCACGACCGCGCCAACCGCCCGCCCCTGGAAAAGGACATGTCTTGGCGATGCTGCCAAGCTGAAATTATTTCTCTCCATCGGTCCGTCATAACGGAATTTCCGTACAACCACCAATTGTCAGGTTTGGCAGCTGTATCCATCTTCAAAAGGAGCTTTGCAGGGTCCCGCTATTTAGAGTTTACGGTTAAAACAGGTAAACATGTTATTTCGTCAGTGAGTCTCAGGTCCAACGGAACAGAGCAGGCAGGTGAATTCGCAAGAGGATGTGATAAATGACTCGCGACGTGCAGCGTTAGAGTTTTAGAGCAAACGTCCCGTGTCTTAGGGCCCGGGAATCCCCATTTGCTAGATGCCCTACAGTAGTAACAAGTCTCTAGCTGTCAAACTTGGATTGACGTGTGCTGAAGGTCAAACGGGAATAATTAAAGACGCGTTCAATCTTGATGAAACATTCTCCTTCCATCCTCATGAGGCTCATCTTGCGAGTGAGTACCGACATGTTATGTACCCCAGACTCTTCAGCGCCCGCAAAAGTGCGCTTGTTTGGAGGCCAAAGGTCATCGAATGTCACTGCAAATTCAACCGCTCCGAGATTAATCCAGCTAAGCTCCTACGGGCGTTCACTGCGGCGATGCTGTGCCGCAGGGCCGCTAACCCAAACTCACTCGTCCCATCGTTAATTTGCTGCATCGCTATCCAAACAAAAGCCTGCCCTCAGGCACCTTGACGATTCGGGCCATTGTATTGATACGAGCTACTTGATTCATAATTCTCCTGCAAGCCATTCACACAATTAGTCAAAGCTAAAGTTAAATCCCCTTGTCAGAGATACGCTTTGTTCTTAATGTGAGGTAGTATGATCTTCCGCGCGTATCGTATCTTCCGGATCATCATCCGGACCCGACGCCTGGACCACGGGGTGGTCTGTATCTGGGAGCTATCTCCAGACTCTCACTGGTAACATCGTTTTTAGCTGCAAACTTTAACTTTCAGCCGTTTTGGCAGGTCAAACATTGTGGAGATTGGCCTCTGTCTGATCCATGTCTCGTCTATCAGAGGCCTCAAAGTTTATTGCTATCAGCTGTCAGTGCTCACGGTTATCCCAGTTGCTCATCATCATGTACAATCCAGGGACGGGTAATGCTTCCACGGTGATCAATGCTGGGTTTGGGATTATCCGGAAATAGTTGAAACAATTGCACTGACCTATATACGCAATCCGTCTGTGTTGGAGAGGGACAGACAAATCAAGACTGCACCATGCTCTGTTATCAAGATAACGATGCGAACACTTTCGCTTTCTGGATCACGTCAGGGTAAGCTCATCGGAAGGGAGGATCATCGTCTGAGGGACTTCGACTGCTCAGCTTTTGATGCATCTGTCTCATGTTAGGTGAGGTACCCTTCGTTCTGAATCAATGCTTTCACTCAAAGAATCAAGACTGTTGGGCACACGAGACTGTGTGGTCAGTTTGTTACTCTCTCAGCCTGGTGACTCCAGCTCCTGGTTTCCAGAAAGGTTGAATGAATGTTGCCCTTAAGCGCATGAGAGTTCGTGGACACATAGCCCTGGCAGACCACCGATTCGAAGTTCTTGAAAACCTTTAAGCTTACAGAGTATTCTTAGAATTTGGTTATTGGCAGTCGGCCATGTCATAAGGTAGGATATACTAAATAAATCAATAATGGGTGTCTCAGCCTCCATATCGATAAGAGTCTAGTTCTTGCCGTATCGTTACTTTATGTGATTGTTTAGGTACTGCTAAACTAGAAGCCGAAATCAGCAATTTACGACCTTAGTCATTAGCATATTTGTCGTCTCCATTTTCTCGTCATTACTAGTTATGCTGCCTGATTCATTTGACGCTATCTCCAGGCACCAACTGTTTATATCCACTTGGTAGATTGCTTGAGGGTCTTCCTGCCTACGCTAATCGAATGCGGGACAGCCCTATAAAACAACAACACCTGCACATCGTTGACGATCCCTTCAACGACCCCAACAATCAACAATGACTTCTCCAATCCTGGACATTATACCTCCGGAGGTTCAACTCAGGATATTCTCCTTCCTTCCAGCTCACAACCTCGCTCAACTGGCTCGTACTTCCAAACATTTCAATGAAATTGCCACACCCCTATTCTGGACCGATGTTGAACTTCACATCCTCGGATATCATGACTCCAGGCGAGAATTCAGCGTCCCTCCTCCTATACGCCATCCTCTCAGCCGGCCGTATCTTCCACGAGTGCAATACAGGAGCATAGACCTGAGAGCAGAACGGTTTTTCAACATGCTGCAGACTCTTCAGAAGGAAAGACCGGATCGTCTGGAAGTCGTTACAAAACGGATCAAACATCTCTGTGCAAATGTCGACCCCGGTTGGGAACCGAGAGGCACGGCTCGCAAACGGATCTATACCGATCCCATTTCAGTCTGGGAGACGCTGCCCTACATGACAAATCTAGAGTCGTTGGAGCTACATGGGGACACTTACAATCATCGTACTAAGCCGGATCCTATTCAGGAACTTACCGGCCCTACCCCGAAACTTCGGTTTATAAAACTTGGCGGGTACATGCCAGCGTCTATACCTGCATGGGCTCTCAGGGCTTCGGACACTCTCGAACGCATTGAGCTCCTTATGTTGCATCGTCCTATTTCTACAAATATGAACGATAGAGGTCGCTTCTTGCCTCTCGCTCATGAAAAGGTCAGCAGACAGAGAGATAATGAGGATGAGGATGATGATGACAACGCTTCGGACTGGGGCAGTCTTAGCGGCGAGGCCGTTATTCCTCGCCCTCTAGGCGGCTACCTAACATCCTACGGCGACGACGAGCTTCGACTTCCGAAACTCAAGCATCTCTACCTCTGCCAGCCCTCCGAGTCCGACTACGAACGAGGCCACAACCAGCATTACTACGACCAGTATAGCTGGTCCACACGCGCCGAAAAGGCATGTTACAGCGACTGGCGCAAGATTCTTATCGCATCCAAGCCAACACTCTCAACACTCGTTCTAGAACAGCGTCCGGCAGCAACTTACACCGAAAAGGTCTCCATGGAAGAATGGATGGAGCACAGAACTTGTCCCGAAGCAAGCAAGAATCTTTTGAAGATGGTCCGAAAGTCCATGGAGGCAGACAAGAGTCAAGTGACTCTACAGCGTGTATATCTATATGGTATTTTTGTTGGGATACTGGACGACGGGATGCATGATCCGGCAGAACCTTCAGGTAAATTTCTTGACTTCCTGAAGGGCAATGGCGTTGAGTGTGAGGCGAGGGTTGGACAGTGGTGTTACTTTGACAGGAGTCATGGTCCGGCGATGTGGGATTCTTTCCATGGGGATGTGAGATATGATGGTATCGAAGAGGATGGAGATGAGAGCATGAAGTGGTATGATATGTTAGCTAGGGTTTAGAGAATCTGTACTGATATCAAAACTCCACGTGTCGACTTACATCAGAATTAGATTAGTAGCTCAAAGGCCTGGGGTGTCAAATTTGAGTTCCCAAAGTGTTCGGCGAAATCGCCCACAAGCCGACTTGCTTCTATGCTCTCCTCGGTATGAGAACTACCCCACCCACTCTACGTCACAACTTCCCTCCCTCAACCACATCCCACGATATCAACTTTCAAAATGTCCTTCGCCGTAATAAAAGACATAGACCACCTCGTCCTAACCTGCCACGATGTCCAGGCCACCATAGACTGGTACACCAAATACCTCGGCATGAAATCCTCCACCTTCGGCCCCGAATCGCACCCCCGCTATGCATTGAATTTCGGCACGCACAAGATCAACCTTCACCAGCGCGGTGCCGAGTTCGAGCCTAAGGCTAGGACTGCTCTGCCTGGAACGGCTGATTTGTGCTTCATTGTCGAAGATGGGACGGACTTGGAGGGTTTGAAAAACAAGTTGGAAGGGGAGGGAATCAAGGTGCTTGAAGGTGGTGGAGTTGTTGATAGGACTGGGGCGCTGGGGAAGATTAGGAGTATTTATGTGAGGGATCCGGATGGGAATTTGATTGAGTGAGTCTGTCTGATATATGCTATGGGTCGACAACTAACCTTTGACAGGCTGTCTTACTATCCGTCTTGATAGCCTTATGGAAACCTTCATGACGTGCAAACCTAAACTCATGAATGCTTTCTCAACACCTTTTATACAGTCAATTTCAAAAGGTCAGAACATACAATCCAGTATGTCAATGGTTTGATCTTTCATGTGCTCTATTAAAGATCTATCATAAACAAGTAAAGGCTACATAAGTCGTAGATACATCTAGTTATTTTCAATCATCGTCTTCAACTCGGCAAACTTGACAGGCTTGGGCAAAAACATATCAACCCCCGCAGACATGGCATCAAGCCTTGCATCCGCACTCGCAAGACCCGTCAACGCAAACACCGTTGTCCGAGGAACTTTGTACTTTGCCTCGAGTTTGCGGATCCTCTTGGTTGCCTCGATACCGTTCATCACAGGCATGCTGATGTCCATCAAGATGTAATCGAACCGTTTCTTGATAGGGCCTGGAGCTTCTGCGTCGCCGATGGTTGATTTTCTGAATGTTTCCACGGCTTCTTCTCCATTTTCAGCTTCCTCGTAAGTGAAACCGCACTTCTTCATGAACATCGTTAGTAGGTTGAGGTTGATTTTGTTGTCGTCGACCAGAAGGACATGGGCTTTGCTCGGCATTTCTGGTTTGTTTGGTTTTTTTGAGCCCTTTACTGGCTTGCCATTCTCCTCCTTTGTGCCGTCTTGTTTTTTGCCGTCTGTATGGCCATCTACATGGCCATCTTCCTGTTTATCAGGCCTCTTGTCTTCCTTCTTCTGGTCATTCTTCTTCTGACCATCCCTTTCGCCGTCCTTCTCGTGCTCATTCTCCCTGTCTTTCCTCTGTTCTTTCTTCTGCTCCTTCTCGTGGTCTTTCTTGTTCATATATCCATCCTCCTTGCAGCCTTGTTTGCCTTGCTGTTCCTGAGGCAAAGGCGATGTGGTCGTCTTAACCCAATCTGCCTTACCGTCTTGGTGCTGTAGTGTTGAATTCATCTGTTCTGCCACTTCGCTTGCTGGTGGGGTCTTTCCTTCTCTTTCTTTTTTATCTGTATGAGCACTTCTGACCAGGTTTGTCTCGTCGTCGTCGTCATTTTTGACTGCCTGAATTCGTTGTAAGCATCGGCTAAAGACTTGTGCAAGCTTTCTTGGACCACATCTAGATTGGTGTTAGTTGGAATCATCAGAAGGGAGGTGTGTAAAGCTTACGGCTGTGGTATCACTTCAACCACATCTGACAACTTGGCCAGGGCTTTCGTCTGTGCTCTTGATATTTTTGCCGCCTCCTCTTCGTTCAGACTGATAATGATGATGGGCGTTTTCTTGTTCCTTGGCCCCTCCATTGCTGTCTCCTGGAAACGCTTTTCCAAAGTCTTTGCGGATGGCGGCTCGCAATATAGATAGAAGTCGGCTTGAGGGGGGTTCGTGTCGTATTCTCTCGCAGCCTTCATGTTGAACCAGCTATGAAAGATCTCGATTAGAGCTTCGTTTCGCACCTGGACTTGTTTGGTGATTGTACTAGAGTTAAAAGCTTCGCTTGCTTCAAGAAGCACCAGAGATCGCCCTTGAAGCTTTTCCCTCATAGAGTTCATAGGCTCTTCTGGTTCCGAAGAGTCTTCTTCGGGAACTGGTTCAAGGCGCAATCGAACTTCTATTTCAGTGCCTTTGTCCTGTTCTGACTTGACCTCAAGAGTCCCACCAAGTGAATCCACAATCTGCTTGACAATACTCAGACCCAGGCCAGTACCAGGCTGGAATGAGTCTTCTTGGCTGAAAGGGACGAATAGTCTGTTCTGCTGAAAGTCCTCAGACATGCCTTTTCCGGTATCTGAAACCCGAATCATAACGTCAATCCTCGAATCGTCATTGATTTCTTGCGCTCGCACCGAAATACAGACGAAACCCAATGCTGTGTACTTCAAAGCGTTACCAAACAAGTTCATAACAATTCTTCGAAGGGCACCAGGTTGCGTCTTGACCATCCAAGACGTCCTCGGGGTAATATCCAAAAGAATCGACACGGGATGCTCGCTTCCGGGGCTTTGGACTGTCTGCTCTGCGCCTGTCACTTCGCCCCCCTGACTTGCTTTTCTGGGGAGTTTCTTGAAATTGTGACCGGTTGCAACAGCGTCGACAACCTCTTCGACAAGCAAAGAGAGATCCACTGCCGCAGTCATGTTCAAACTTTCCATCGAATCAGAAGATAGGCTGATGATTTTGGCATGCTTGCCTTTCCTCGTCTGTCCACTGCCAAGATTGTTGATCTTGCTAAAGTCGAGCACGTGGTTTAACGTATCGAGAAGCGTTTTGCCGCAAGTCGCGATCGAGTTGACCAAACCTACTTCGTATGAGTCGGTTACTGCGTCCTTGAGAAATTCGGCGGCACCAAGAATGCCATGCAGGGGACTTCGCAATTCGTGGCTCATGCTCGCGATGAAAGTAGTCTTCGCCGCTTCGTTTTTTCTTGTGTTAATGCGCCCGACTTGACTTGTAATGCTGTTGCCGAAAGCTCGAAGGTAGGATAGGTCCTCGTCCAAGTTCATCATGCGACCCGGGACAGATGTCCAAAGAAAACATCCGCCCATCAATTTGTCCTCGACGTAGTCAAACAGCGGAAGAAATACGATAGCCTTGGCACCGGGTATCTTTTTGAGAAGCTCTTTATGGTCCATCCTGTCTCTGTCTTTGCGTCGCTTGTGCTTACCAGCCGTAGCTGCGGTGCCCCCGATGTTGTTTCCATCGCTCGCGCTGTCATCATCGGAGGAGAGTCCCGTTCCTTCTTCTGTAAATGTGAAAGCTTTTCCCTTGGGGAAACGCGAAAAGTATTTCTCGAGTGTTCCGATTGAGAAAGACGGGCCTCGTTCAAGATCCAAAGGCTGGGTCTTATCAGCAAGGGAGTACGCAAGCAACTTACACGGCCTCGACGTTGGAGAGGTCTCAGAGTCGGAGCTTTCTGCACTGAAGCCATCAGGCTCTGCTGCCACTTGCGTCGGTAGATCTTCGGAACTGGTGTTGTTATCGTGCTCTATTTTAACAGCTTTGCTCATGTGCTGGATGTTTGAAGCTGTGGCGCCAAAGAGAACAACACCATCTGCCAGTATAGACGATCGCAGGTTATCGGCAGCACGGTGATACATTCTCGACAGCCCGTCCGTTTTCGGCTTGGTCTTGCGGGGCGGTGATGTGGCCTTCTGTGACCGCCTGGTAGAATCGGGATCGACTTTGCGCATGTTGTTATGCAGTGATGAGCGCCTCGTAGCCGAGATAGTCATACCCGGTGGGCGCTTGATAGGAGGGCGTTGAGGCTGTTCGTCCCTGGATAGGGTCGGGTCGTCGCTGGAACATCCCTCGATGAATGTGGCAAGGCCACGCACAATGCGTTCACCTTTGAACCTATCCACACGATCGCGCGCCCATTCCAAGTGTTCTGTGACCGCTTGCGCAACGCTTTGCATAAACTTTACATCTTCAATCGAAAGTCCGTCGCGGGGTCGTTCATCTGAGACAGCGTATGCTCCGATCTTGTAACCCTTCCTTGAGAATATAGGTACACCAGCGTAGAAGCGCACACCCGGTTCGGACTGGACGTAAACGCGCGATTTAAATCGGTCATCGAGGCGACAGTCGGGTACGATCAGACCAGAGGCTGTGTATGTTGATCCATCTGGATCTCGACCGGTGCAGGTGTTATTTAGGCAGTGTTCGCAAACGGCATCGGGGCGGTTAAGGATTGATGTTCCCACTGCGAATATGTTAGCGAGAATACCAGGTGGAGGATGCGTCCTGAAGATCACTTACACCACAGTTCGCTATTATAATCGGCTATGCTGGAAGATTTCTTATTATCGGATGAGTTGTTGGGTGCGCTCTGCTCGTCCTCCAAGGTTCCCAGTCGCAAACTTCGCGTGGCTTCGGCGAGAATATACTGATTATTCGTATCGATGAGCGAGACCATAGCGCGCTTCACGTTGAGACGAAAAACAGCGAGCTGGGCAAAGGCGGAGAGGGCCTTGTCGGAGGAAGGCTGAGGCGCGTTTGCGTCATTGATCTGGGAGGGCGCAGAGATTCCATCGACATTTCGGGCGACTTTAAGTGACGAGCCTTGTGCTATTTGCCAGCTCTGGAAGTAACTCTGCACCTCGCGTTCCCGTTGCAGCTCTGCAGAGCTCGACATTGTATCGTGGAATGAGCAGTCATGTCATGTCAGGTCGGGCCTTGGAGTTTGGGGGGAATTTTGCAGGTCAGGTTAGGTCGTGTGGGCAGCAGTCAAAGCAACAGCGGGATGCTTCTGAGTTGGGACTAGAAAGATCGGTAGTGGCAGTTTAGCAGAGCAAAGACATCCAGGAATTAGGTAGGTAGCAGCCGAGTGGGGAAGAAATTTGGGCGGTCACCCCTCCATAAGAATCGTACCAATGGCGTCATTGTTGCCTCAGCGTCATTGGAAGAAAAAAAAAAAAAGGCCTTTCAAACTGGGGGAATTTGGTGTCTAGAGCATTTCTAGAATAGTCATTTCGCCCCAAGGATTCGTACAAGTCGCATCATCAATTGGGCTGCCCCATTAATTCGGACCCGAATGAGGTCACACCTAGGTTCAGATTCAGGCACTGGTGAAAAATAACAGGGTTACAGAGAAAGATCGATTAGCGGTAAAATCCACGATTTGCGACCATGATCAACAAGTTTTTCGGGTAAATAGAAACAAACACAGGATTGGCTACATTCTTTCATCTTTCGTCTTTATCCCTCAGCCATCAAATGTCAAGCTTCGCCAAGCAAAAACAAGCTGCTGGAATGCGGGGATTCAAGACCTTATTTAGAGATCGACGTTAATCTTACAGTGCATCGTTAGAGATCTATCAAGATAACTGTTCACTTTAATTAGAATTGAATTCTGTATGGAAGATAAACGACAAGTCGAGACTGGGTCAGCCCTACCAGCCCGTTTCACTGCCCAAGGAGTTACTCTGACCACACTCCGAAAACTCCGGCCCGCTGATTGCCTGTTTCGGTTATCGGCACCAAAAGTCCCTGGAGGATGCTCCTTGGAGATAATGAGATGCCATTGAATGCTTACCTATCAAGCAATCTATCTGATCAGCGTAGGATCGCATCCTTCGAATTAATCAGCCTCGTATTGGTTGAGTATAAATATGTGACAAACCTCAATAGCAATATTCATCCCAAGCTCGTCACAGTTCAATAAACAATTCTGCACTTTTCATCATGTCGTCCACCAAGCACACAGCTCGATCAATCCTCGAATCATTCTATGATGCCGAGCGCATTTACATGGCCGCATCACCCGAAGAGCGCGATTTCAGCGGCATGGCAGCAACTCTTTCGCCAGAAGTGAAGCTCAAACAATCTTCCGGCCTACCCTATCCCGGTGAATACATCGGTCCTGAAGGTTGGTAACTTATCTTGTATGACGATAAATACTAAAAAGATGAAGGGTTCCAGAAATGGGCACAGGAAATGGCCAGTTATTTCGACAAGGTCGATGTGCAAACTCCCGAGATTTTTGAGCGCGAAGGCTCGCACCGCATTGTTTCTCTTAGCTATCTGATTTTGCGAGTGAGGAAGACTGGGGAAGAGTTGAAGTACCCTTTGTGCCAGGTTATAACGGTTGACTTGGAGGCTGGTGTTATCAAGAGCATTATGCCGTTTTATTGGGATGTTTATGATTTGAACAAAGCTATTGGATACACACCTGAGCTGTGATGGGAATCACATACGATATCAAATCAAGAAAATCACCTATGCTCTGCAATAACCTTGTCGCAATACTCTGCAAACTCAGCAGCAGTTCCAGTCCCTCCTTTCTCTTTAGACTTGAGATTTGCCAAAAGATCCTCCCTAGGAGAAGGATGAAATCTTCCCCAAGGCCAAATAAACCTCCCCCCATCCTCAATCTGTAGATCAGGCGACAACCCTGCCCAAAGGTTCGTGTACGCTCCATACTTGGCATGATAGAGAATCGGCCAAACCATGTACCTAACCCACCACGGTAAATGGCGCAGAAGAGAAGAATGGAGATTTCCAGGGTTATGGCACACGCTCAGCACGCCTTGTGAGCCGATTTGATCTGCCAACACGCTAGAGAGGTACCAATTTCCCGTCTTTGAGTTTTTATAGTTGATTTCCTGGTCTTCGGGCGGGTTGATAACCTCTTTCATGTCGACGCCTCCTTCAGGAACTGAAAGGTCTGTTACGATGGATGCTGTCCACACAACTCGCACTGAAGCTGGAGGCTGGCTCTTTGCAGTTTCGGTGAGAGTCGGGACGAGGAGTTGTGTAAGATACCATGGTCCTATGGCGTTTGTTGCCATGCTGAGTTCGTAGCCTTGGGCTGAGACTGAGCCTACTGGGGGCATAGATACGCCTGCGTTGTTGAAGAGGACATCGAGTCTTGATTCCTTTGACATGAATTCCTCCGCAGCCGCCTTGATTGTTGGTAGGTCGTTCAGGGATATTTTGAGAAATGAAAGACTTCCGGCTGAGTTGGGGTACTGCTGCTTCAGCTCGGCAATAGCCTTTTCGCTTTTCTCTTGGGATCTACCCGCGATATAAACCGTTCCGCCAGCTTGGTACAGCATCCGACTCAGCTCGAAGCCAATGCCAGAGTAGCCACCCGTGACAAGAAAAACCCGTCCATTTTGCGACTTGAGATTCTCTTCGGTAAATTGGGGCTTTGGAGGAACGAAGAGCGAGTAATTATTACCCATAGTAATTACTATGCTTCAACGACTTGGTCTTGAAATTGAGTGGTTGGGAGAGGAACGGAAAGGGCGGGGATATGGTTTCAGAAAGTTCGCGATAGTGGTGACGCAGCTCGAAACTTACTAGTGCTAATATTTAGCGAGGTATTTATACTCTACCCACGGCGTACGGATGTCCGTACATAATAATAGCCCTCCAAGGTTCTGCGCACATCAACGTGGTATCCTCTAGTTGGGGTATCATAAGAATTGGCCGCCGAGAGCATAAGAGACGAAATAATTTGGTCACTTTATGTTATCTTAGACTAACAGTTAGGCTGCTTCGTTATAGAAGCCTAAGCCTTAGAGGACAACTCTTGATCCTCAAGTCGATTCCGCACCCAGCATATCCGCAACATAAGAAGCCAACTTTTCAATCATCAGAAAATCAGGATCGTGATCAGGATTCACTTCTGCGATAGTCAACCCAGCAACTTTCGGACTCCCAAGAAACACCTTCAATGCCCTCATCATAACCTCAAACTCAATACCCGTAAAGTTCGGCACGTTTGCCAACGGAAACGTCCCGGCATCAATTGAATCAACATCCAGGTGCACCATAATCACATCCACCGTCTCCTCGAGATACGCCAACGTTTCTCTCGCTCGCAGTTCAGGGTCATTCGCCACGGATGCTGAGCTGACAACATGATAATTGTTGTTGAAAAGGTATTCGAAATGCTCGCGTTTATTTCCGGGTAGAGACATGTCTGTGCTGAAGAAAACGGTATTGGAACTGTTGCAGACCGGTCCGCCTGACGAACGAGAGAATCGCTCCATACTGGGAAGTGCACCGGGTAGCCCGACAAGATGGGCCATGGTCATCCCAGCAAAGGTTCCGATGGAACTAGGATCGTTTGGAGAATTCAAATCCGTGTCAGCATCGATGTAAATCAAACCGACACGCTGCTGAGGGACTTGCGAATCCGCGTAGTTCCAAAAGGTGTTTAAGATACCTGGAAGCATACAACATTCGCCACCTATAATGAGCTGGAATTGGTGATTAAAGGGGCTATCAGCTCCAAGGTTCTCGGTGAGTTTTGACAAGTATGCATTGCGGGCATCTTTATCACCAGATGTGTCACTAACAGACCCCGAGTAGCTCTCGGTGAGAGCGTCTTTAACGGCTTGACAGACTGAGACGTTGATATCTTCGTTTCGTACGCCGCCTGGGCTGAAGGTCGCTGCGGAGAACTGCGCAGGTGACTCCAAAGCGTACTGTTCGCGGGGTTTGTGCAGGTGCTGGCAAGCGGCATGAATCTTGCCGGCGAGTCCAACATGCTGGAATGCCTTGGGTGCTTTGGATTTGCCGGGGATGATACTGCCACAGTCGGCGGGTACGTATATTATGGAAACTTGTTTTGAAGTTACCATCGTCGGATGTACTGATGTCTGCAGGATAGTAGACCCAAAGTTGTTGTGTTGGTTTGAACTGTACGACTTGATAAATGACCTTCAAAAATCTATGACAGACCCAAAGCTGTATGATGGAAAATCAGTGTTCTTATGTTTTACGCTGTCGACAACGGAAATATATAGGAAGCTTTTATCATGATAACACTTTCCTCTTGCATCGTGCTTATTGTTGTGACGTAATTAGATGCCTACCTATTGTCGACTGAAGGGCGTACCTGCCGTCAGGATGTCAGAAGAATTGACCGCTGAGAGCCTAAGAGACGAAATAATTAGGTCACTTCAGACCAGCAATTAGGCTACTTTATTTTTGTAGCCTAAGCCTTAAAGGACATTTCTTGTACCTCCCTGACGCCTGCCGAGAAATGATATTGATTCTTGTCAGCAACATTGCCCAATACGATAAGAACTACTACCCGTTTTGGAAGTCGACTATCATGAAAGACTCATCTGCTACTGAGTTAATGAGCTGATGGTATTAGATCGTTTTGTTATACTGGAATCTGGAGCCAGTCCGTAGGGTGTCAGAACATTTGACCGTCACAAAGATAAGGGATTAAATGAGTAGTCATTTTATGCCAGTTTGGAGAGGGGTTTAGGCTGTTTTATTTCTGTATCCTAAGCCTTCGAGGACATTTCTCCGTCACTTATCTAGCGGGTTGAGCATTTCACAAAGGATGGTAGACAGTAAAAGTAGTAAATATAACTGGCCAAGTATATTTTTGATAGTGAATAACTATGTACAACGAAGATCTTTTATCATTCCTATTAATCCAACTCATTTTAACCCATTCATATAGGTCATAGTCGTTTCCACAACTCATGCATTATCGGAGCTCATCTCCAAGATATCAAATTAGGTATTGATGGTAAACTCCTTAGATACCAGCACCGAGGCCAGCGAGGAGAGCGACGACGGGGGTCAGGAGAGGGGCGAGAACACCAGTTCCGAGACCAGCGAGGAGAGGAGTGAGGGCAACAATGAGACCGGGGAGGAGGCCAGAAACGAGACCGAGGACGAGGGCGAGGACCTTGGCGAGGATCTGGAAGACGGAGTGGAGGACAGAGACGAGCTGAGGCTGGAGACCGGTGACAGTGACGATGGTCTTGACAGCAGTGAGGACAACGTTGACGAGGACGGTGACGAGGCTGAGGACCTTAGTGACATCGCCGTCAGCGACGGGGAGACCAGCAGAGCCGGTAAGCTCGGTAACGATGTGGGTAAGCTCGGCGTTGAGACCCTCAAGGCCGGGAATGGCCAGCTCGGCACCCTCAGCCTTGGTCAGGTCACCAGCGGAGACCTTGTCGGCGATGCCCTGGAAGCCAGAGGTCTTGTCCTTGATGCCATCGGTACGGGTCTGGAGGACGGAGAGGAGGCCAGTGATATCAGAGACGTCACGCTTGATGACAGACCCAACGGTCTTGGTAGCTCCGGGGACGATTCCGTTGCCGCCAAGGATGCCTCCGAGGAGTTTGTCGAGGTTGAGGACACTGGACTGGACCTCGGTCTTGGAAGGAGCAGCGTTGACCTGGGCCTGGGGAACAGGAGAGGCGATGGCGGCAGAGGCCAGGGCGAAGATGGAGAAGAAAGCAGCCTTCATTTTGAATGATTTGTGAGGTTGAGAGAGAAGAGTGGTAGACTTGTGTGTGGTAGAGAGTAGAGTGTGAGAGTTGAAGATGTTGATGAGGATGATGAGAACAGATTTGAGCAGACAAGACAGGACCTTATATACACAAAATCTTCAGTCTTTGGTTTCCTTTCTTTTGCTACTATCTGACTATGGATACATGGTCGATCACTCAAACGAAATTGTTCAAAGTCTTCGGATGTTAGTGGTGATGTCGATCACTCTCAAAGTCTTGAGTCGTGAGAGCTTAGCTTTGCGTCCAGGCGTCCCAAGTGGTCCCCCTGTCCATGTTCCCCACGGCATCTCCATAATCAACTCCCGGACCTTCTTGAGAGGCTATTACCGTGAAAAGCCTTGGTCTGTAGTCTGTTGAGCCTATCCAACTACAGAATGTCTTAGATGGGCGAGGTTGAACTTTCGATATAATTCGCTGTTACAAAACAAGGGTCTCTTGTTCATTGCCGATCTCTTGCTTAGGGCAAGCCTCTTTGGGCGTTGTACAGTAGCATGGCAGTGGTTAGCATGTACACGTAGTTGTCTTGAAATTTGATCTTCAACACTATCAAACAGTTTATCTCACCTGTCGAATTCATCGACATTTCTCCCCTTGCCCCCTGCGCCAATCTCTGACCCTATTTTTCGGAAGATTAGGGTGGAGAGCTGGAGTGGATACAGCATCTATGTCGATCATAACCAAATCAGTTCTCGAGTTGCAGATCGAAAAGGGAGATGGACCATTAGCACTAAATTCTGACGAGTCAATTCACAAGGTGGACTCCGGATGTCTTGTTTCGATACCGTTCAGGTAGGCTCAGGTCCGATGCTGTGGCGATTGTTACTCTTTTTGAAGAAAAGCAATCGATACTACTGCAGGTGTGTCATTTACTCTCACCAAATTGAACTAGTTTCGATATGTTTGGACATGGGGGAGATGATGTCGGAATGAATGCTGAGATGTCGCAATTGCATCCATCCCATAGTATGGATAGAAGCCCAAGTTGTCATATCAGATGGATGTCATTAGAGGTCAACTAAGTCAAGCTTCGTCATAGTGCTAAGCATCACTGCCAAGTCTCTACTCACGTCAAATTCCTTCCCGTCCCCTCGACCGCCTTTACTTGTCTTACATCGTGTCTTATCCCGTCTCGTCGTAGGCCTCCTAATCCTCCTCCCCGGTGCTTGGACCGCCTCCACGTGTAGTGGCCCTACAGTGGAAGACAGCCCTAACGACCATTTCTATGGGCCCTATCTTAGGTGATCGGCAGTTGGTAGATCACCGCCTACCTTCAATCGATCCGTGCCCTGGAATAGGAAATCAACTCATCCACAGTCTGTCGATCTTCACATTGGACTGAATATCTCCCACTTTTAGTGCGAAAAGACCTTGTTGGCGTGCGATGTACTCCTTTCCAACCAACATGTACCTGGGATAATGGAGACGGTACCCGTATCTCTCCATAGTACCACCGTGTTGGACTGAGATCCAGTATGACATTGGTGGCTGGTATTACCAGGAGAGTGGATGTCGGAATTGAGATTGCCGACGGTAGATTCATGCGAAAAGAGGATCCTTGAGTCAATCAAGACTTGAGTCCCACTTCCCACGACTCGACAACTGAGACTCACAGACAGCATCATCTTTGTCTCCAGTACTGACTTTACTTGATGACTCCAGTTACCAGAATGAGATGTACTCGAGGTGATCGGATGTTCGCGTAAGGGCTTAGGATAATTCGCAAATAATTACTAGAAGGACCATTGACTTTGTACATTGTAATGCTGTTTTACACCAGCTTGTTTATGCAGCCCCCTTGACAGTTGAACTTGTATCGTAGGCATAGGGTAGCTTTCACACTTCCAAGCACTCAGACAATATGGGCTAATTATTCGCCATTGCCTCCAATTACCTATAACAGTAATATCGTGAATAGTAAAAGCCACCCTATACACGACAGCTGACGCCGGGTATTGCACACAGACCCGTTATATCCTCTAGATGCGTATCCTAAACAAGAGAGTTCAGGTAAAGACGTTGACCTACCACTACCATAACTAATACCAGCCACAAACCCAAGCTTGCATGTGAACAACTTGACTTTCCAATTCGAGGGTCCTTTCTGCAGTGTTGATCTGTTGGGCGGGTAGGCCATCCCAAATCTGATTGTTCTATTTTAGCCCATCAAATATGGCAAAACTGCAAGTCAATCACTTGTACCAGCGAACTCTGTTCCCACGGGATGCAGCTACCCGTTTATGCCACAGGAACATCTTTATGCTTGTGCATAACTTTTATCATATCCGGGTCGTTTCCTCAATGACGGATTCAAGTCTCGGATGGCGTACCCAACTACCACAGCCGCGCTAACTATCTGGAGCAACTAACTCATCGCCTTTTCACGGCTCTTCTCTTAGTGTTGTGTTAGTGCAGCCCAATCAGATAAACTGGAGTTCTTCCTCCTAGAAACTCCACCAAGTTCTGCGGTAAATCGACGGCTACCCGCTTTGGAATGAGGAGATCTTCTTCAAGGGAGATTGGAGGGGTTCTGATAGGGTCTTTGACTAGCTTCGACATTAAGTGTTTGGAGTTGCGGCGAGAGATGCAAGTGGAGGCTTGGTATGATGGAATTTTAGTCTGCCTAGGGGGTTCTCGAAGGTCCGATGGACGCGGAATGATAGCCGCGCAAGGCGTTGACAGGGTCGCCTCCATATCCTTTGTACTCTGTATCTCTAGAAGGTCAAGTTACAAGTATCTTTGAGTCTTTGGGTCTGTACATCATCGGAGTGCGCTTGAGTGGCAATGCCGTCGGGTAAAGATGCTTCCTTCTCACAGCAGCCCGCCCGGTTCGGATCATAGTAGCAGAGCAGTTCACTAGTCAATTCAACTAGTACTAGAGAACTAGATACAAGATATATACAGCGAACGTCAATACTTTCTCCTACCGTCCTCGCCACCCCCTCCCATCCCCTCAACCTCCTCCTCTTCCTCCCCTCTAAGCAGGTCTAATCCCCTGAGGATTCCAAAACATGTCCTTCGGATCATACTCCTTCTTCAACTGCTTCAACCTCGGCAAGCTCTTCCCATAGTATCTCTTAGTCGCCTCCTCAATCCCCAGCTGCGTATCCAAGTAGTTCGCATACATGCCCCAATCCCCATCCGCCATCCCCTTCGTCACACTCTCCCTGAACCGCTTAAGCAGGGTAAACCCATTGTTCGCATGCGTGGCATAGTTTCCATGGTCAGAGAACTGGTAGAGTAATAACTTGTCGCGGTGTGGGAAGGCGCTGTTGAGGGGTGTGTCGGTAAAGAGGCTTTTGGCGTTGGTAATGGCTGAGTTGGGTCCGCCGAAGAGGTCGATTAGGATGTACCAAGTTTTGCGAGCGTCAGGGTCGTTTATGTTGTCGTAGAGGGTTCGGGCGAAGGATTGGACTTGGGTGCGGGTGAGGGCTTTGGTCATGAGGCTGGTGCTGTAGAAGGTGCTGTGCTGCATGGTGTCAGTATCATCGCCACACTTCGTGGACAAGAGGTGAACTTACCTGATCATAAGGACGGCGTTGATCAAGCGCTTGACCATTTGCGTACTTGTTCAACATCTGGATCCATCCTCCCGTACTTGCAGTAGTGATCTGGGCACCCAGATCTCCCAGCAGAGGCTTCAAGGCAGTGTTCAAGGCAGTTCGCGTACCATAGTAAACACCCTGGATCGTCTGTCCCGTCGGCGCCATGTAAATCTGCATGTTCAGTTCTTTCGGTGCCGTCGCTCCAAACTTTTGCAACGCCAACAAACCTTCCACGGCCTGCTTCTCGTTCCAGTCCAGTTCGATGTTGAACGGAGTAACTGTCTCAGGCGCTGCAAAGGTCTGGAAGTCAAGCTCTGCGACGATACCGTAGGAAGAGCCGGCACCACGGAGAGCCCAGTTCAGATCGGGCATCTCCCAGTCTGCTGTGTACCGGATTGTGCCGTTGGCGAGAATGATGGTGGCGCCGATGAATCTGTCGAGAGTGAGACCGTAGGTTCGTGAAGCGAAGCCATATCCTCCATGGAGAGCATGACCTGCGATACCGACACTACAATCGTCAGTTGGAGCTGTGTTATGTTACTGAGGAACTCACCCAGGGCACGATCCATGAGCAATGGCTCTCTTCCCAAACTGGAACAATTCAGTCGCAACATGTCCCAATCTCGCGCCCGCCTGAATATTACAGCTCATGTCCTTGTTCAGAGTCACCTTGTCCATCGCATCCACAACAATGACCAAATGCCCATTCTCACCACCATATCCGAAAGAGCCATAGCTATGGCCGCCGCTCTTGGCACTAACGCGGACCTTGTACTGGTTACCGCACTTGACGGCGTCTCGGATGTGGTTGACGGTGGTAGGAAGAGCGATTGCAGCAGGAGTAAATGGGAGTCTAAGATTGTAGGGCTTTATTTCCTTTGTCCATTGGGCTGAGTCGCGGGGGATGCAGGGGACCTTTTTGTCGGCGAGGCAGGCGTTTAGAGCGGCGGGGGTGTTTGCTGAGGATTGTGGGTATGGTGATGCTGCAGCGTTTGAGAGAGTGAGAAATGCCTGGAGGCAGAAGAGGAGAAGTTTGAAGTTGAACATCATGACGGCGATTCTGAAGGGTGGTTTCCCTTCAACGACCTCTTGGCACTTGCTTCTGGTCCATCATTCTGACACTGGGATAGTAGTCGCTTTTATAACATCCTTCTGGTAGTAAGGAGATGTCTCATCTTCAGTCGTACGGTCGATTGTTTCTATAACAAGCCGTCACTTTACGAGGTGGAAATGACACATGCATGGTAACCTTGTCGTCAACGGGACTCGATGTGAAGCTGAATTCAGCTGACAAGGTCAAGGGTATATCTATCGCAAGGATATCCTCCGTCGCATCAATTGAGGCTCTTAACTTGCGGTTATCTTCAACTCCACGCAAGATCGTCGTCAGTAACTTGACTAATTGTGGCCAAGATCTACAACTTCCCCATCTTCCAACCGTTCTGGCGGAAGGTCATTCCAATATCCACCTCAACTCAAAATAGAATGTCCTGCCCACGTACCTGAAGATCCCGATCATCCCCTGAGGCCATCCACATGTGTAACACCAACCACTGATCGACAACGCATGTCAGCATATCGTACCACCAATATTTCCCGTGCATACGTTTCTCCACATGCACTTTATTCTCGTGGCGAGAATGAAGCTAGACCCGTGATTTGCTGAACTTGTGCTGAGAGGGAGTTGTGTGCGAGGATCTAATGCCAGGAACCGAAGCCATATGCAGGTTCTCCCGTAAATACGAAGATGGTTCTCTTTGAGGAGAACGATTGGGGAAAGTTGTGCGAAAAGAGGAAACAATGCAACACGCGGGAGAGCTTTGAAGGCTGGTTCCGTGCTTCTTCAGGGTCTTATAGACAATTAAAGGATTCTGTATGTATGTCTTTGATAACATCTCCGTTTCCACGATTGCCGTTCTCATTGCTGTTCGAGTCTCTCGTCAAATAAGTATATAGTCACACACTTCCCCTCGTCAAACAACACCAATTCCCTTCTCGCACCACATCCCACAGCACAAATAAGGCTTGAGCAACTGTCCTGTTCGACAAAGCACCACTACGCGTACCTTGGAACGCAATTGGCTCTTCATCAAGCACAACTGCAGCCATTGTGGTCAAAAGAGGGAGTTGAATCGGTGATCATTCTCAGCTTACACTTTGCTCGTAGGATGTCAGCGAGTGTCCTCAATTGGCAGAGGAGTTGCAATGCAGCAGTAGCTAGTGTAGACATCTCCAGCATTCGTGTATGGTGTATTGTTCTTGGTAGTGAAGTGTATTAGATTGGGTTCCTGTTCAGTAAATCGCTTTACCTCTGAGGCCTCCTCCATTGCCATGCTCACCACATCTCCATGATGCCCAACTAACACAGAGCTCATCTCCCTTATCACGCAAACAATGAGACACTCTCAACCCAGATCAGCATCGCCACTCCACTCCAATGAACAATAAGGCCGAGACCCAAGATAACCGTACTCTCCCCAATCACTACACTTAAACCATCTCCCTCTCTCCCATGTCTCTCTTCCCCACACGTCAACGTCAACACCATCGCACAACCGCCGCCATTATGAAACATGCAAGTAATTCCACGTGAAACAATCTCCCCAGAAACCCCAATTAAAGCACATTCTTGACGCCCATAGCCGCGGCAACTCTCTGATGATCCCAATTATGCCTGCGTGACATTGCAGGTGTGTCATACACTTAAGCGCGTTATCCAACTGTTGGTGTTGAGAGGAAAAGTCGTGCTAGGCATCGAAGTTGCGATGAGGTCTGTGAATCAGTGAATCACTGCCTCACAATCACTCCGCAATCACTCCACAGAATCTCAACTATAAGAATCCCCTTCTCTTCCCTTCCTCTCCTCTCTTTCTTTCTTCCTCATCACACTTTCACTCATTCTTCAAGCAACACATTCACTCAAACAATATACACTCTCTTCTAGTACTACTACTACACTCTCATCACAACAAACAACCACTATCATCACCTTCAAGATGTTCTCCAAGCTCATCATCGTCGCTCTCTCCACCCTCGCTATTGCAGCTCCCCTCCAGCCTCAAACTCTCGGCAGCATCACCTTCTACACCCCCGGCAAGGGCGCCTGCGAGGAGGACAACGGCGACGCCGACATGGTCGCTGCTATCGGCAAGGGTCTCTACGACTCTGGTGATTACTGCGGCAAGCAGATCAAGCTCAAGGGTGATGTTGGTGAGGTGATTGTCACTGTCGTCGAGTAAGTTCCCTCCCCTTCCTCCTCTCCTCCCATCAACCCGACTAACACTCTTCACAGCCGCTGCGACGGCTGCGCCGACAACGATCTCGACGTTTCCCCCGCCGCCTTCGAGAAGAGCATGGGGAGTCAGGAACTTGGGAGGGCCAACGGCCAGTGGAGCTGGGTCTAAATCGACACTCTTCTTGAGACCTTCACCTATGGATTACGGTGATCGCGGAGCTGCAGCTCTGCAACTACTTTCTTTTCTCGAACATTCTTACGACCCTCGGACATACGGGAGGCTTTTTAAAGGAGGCACAGGTGGCCTGGTTTATGATGATGATGAACTGAGATGGTTTATGAGACAAGACAAAGACGATAGAACACGAA
The DNA here is from genome assembly GCA_004367075.1 of Fusarium incarnatum. Lineage (NCBI taxonomy): Eukaryota > Fungi > Ascomycota > Sordariomycetes > Hypocreales > Nectriaceae > Fusarium > Fusarium incarnatum. The sequence continues at coordinate 113,863 of QGDZ01000081.1, forward strand.
GACAATAAACTCGTGCACACACTGCTTGACTTCTTTCCTGTGATATGTACAATAGCGTGCTCTCTCAAATAAACCACGCAGGTGAGTGGCACAAGAACTTGTCCCTGAGGCTTGAGGCGTCAAAGTACAGTAGCCCAAGTCTTGGTGTAAGCCAGCACAAGGTGACCAGGTTATCTCGTCTCTCATGTTCACAGTGGCCAACTCTTCTGACACCCTGACACTCGTAAATGAAATGTATGAATTGATTCTGTCAATTTATGTAACTCGCTGGCGCCCCGTAACCTATCATAAGCTATGCCGAAACACGCCCTTTTACCATAGCATCATAAGTCCTTTGTCGTAGCCACCCAAACCATCCGCCGAGTAAAGCAAACCGAGTCGCTTCCATGAGAGAAAAAGGAATCCAACGCCTGTTCGTGATATGCATGTGATCCTCCTGATCGACACATTGCTGTGGAGTACTGTTACTCAATTTTCCGTATGCAAGTTCTATGCCATAATGAATCCAAATCTTCTATCCTTGCTTATTTCTAAGACCAAATGCAGGTAGCCATTTTCTCCTGCTTCCTGTTGCGCCGACCGCTCTTGGGCTGTCTGTTCGGTCCGGTGTATCTCTTTCATTCGCCGAGCTTGATAGTCTCGGTGTTCTCGGTGTGGTGGACTCTTGGCTCGTCATTGTGTCGTTGGCCATATCCGTATCCACCGAGATGTGTCGTCCTTGTCGTGACTTTCGTAAAATTGGTGGCGGTGTTGCGCTGTCGCGGTCCTCGTCCACTGTACCTGTCCTACTAATCCAAGGTGGAAGTGTCGAAGCGCCATTAGAGCTCGAGAATCCGTCACTAGGAGGTTCGGTAGGGCCATGCTCCGTTTGAGGAGTTGGGGTCGGGGCGCCGCTCGGAGGTCCAGCAGACGACCGACGGAAGAACTTGGTAAATTTGTTCTGAGTGGGTTGCTGGACAATGGGAGGGTAATGGTTCTTCTTTTGGTCACCAGCAGGCTGCCCCTCAGACTTTGTGTGCGCGTGTCCACCCGTTCTGATCTGGATATCATCACTGTTCCTCCTCTGATGGCCCTTCTTACGGCCTCCCTTAGAAGCCTTAGCATTGGCCAGTGGTCGGCTCAAGAATGATGTCTTGGTTTGCTGCGCAGCCTGGGCGTTCAAGCTCGACCCCCTGCGAGGTGCTGACGGGGCCACGTTGGTCGAAAAGAGCTCCTGCTGGAGTGGCATAAGATCTTTGATCCTATCAGGGTCGAGTCCTGTGCTTGCACCTCCTTGAACACCGCTTCCAGCTCCAAACATGGCATCCATTGCCCAACCACCATTAGCTGCTGCGGAAGGTGAAAAGCTGAAGAGATCAGGAGAAGCCCGTCCGTTCTTGTTCTTGGTGGGCTTAGAGCTTTCACGCATCCAGATGTCGATACTCGACTCGAGGGATTCAACATCAGATTCGTCGGTATCGGAATCCCAATCGTTGCCCCGTCGGTTAGAAATAGTAGTTTCATCAGCGGAACGAGGACGCTGAATTGACCGGCCTTGGTTTTCGCGATACACTCTATTGTTCAAGTCAATAATTTGAGCTGAAGCCTTGACTGCACGCATTGGGGCCTGTTCCAAGCGAACGCCCGAGTATGTTCCAAAGCTTCCACTTCCGTCATTCTCAGATGCCTCAGAAAGAGCCCCGTAGCTTGGTCTCGCCGTTGGGGGTCTGGGCATTGCCTCATCGTCGGAGTTCTGGTAGCGTCGAAGCGTAGAGGTAGAAATGGTATCTGGCGTTGGTGGGAGATTATGGTCTTGCAGTCTAACACCACCAGGGGCATCGGTCGTGACTCGTCGAAGTGAATCCATCTTCTCCTGCTTAAGGCGTCGATGGTTTGGGGACATCGAAGCACGACCGGCAAATCTCTCTGAACCCTCTTGGTCCCGGCTCTGAGGTCGCGACCCAATCTTAATGGAGGAATGGTGACGTTCAGTTCTTTGCCGCGGGGAGTTGTATTCGATAACTTTGTTAATCGAGTCAAAATGTGCTTGGCGGTCAGAGGCCGAGTTTGATCGCGCTGATCTGGTAGGTGAAGAATGAGTAACAAAAGCAGTCTTTGGCCGCTTGATAGTGCTGGCCATGGGTGGAAGACTAGCAGAGCCATTAAAGGTAGGCTCATCGTCCTCATCTTCCTTGGAGCCGTACACACTGACAAAGGAACTCTCACTCAAGACACTCAGACTCGGGCTGCGACCATTATCGCCTTCGCCAGGGCCCTCAGGAACCTGCGCAAGACTCAGAACACTGCCTCTAGTTCCAAGATAAACATTGCGCAGGTTCTCGGTATTCTCGCTGTGGTCGGATATGAAGCTTGGCATGCGATTGATGATCTTATCACCTCCACCTTGCATCGTCGTATCCGGTGATCGTGTAGCTGGTCTGGGATCTTCGTAGCAGGGGTTAAGGTTATGTCCCGCGTATTGGCCTTCAGCTTCGATCTGGTCAATAATTGATCTCTCCTTGGCCAACTGTTCAAGTCTGGCTTCGAGCGACACAATCATAGCGACCGCTTCTTCAATCGCCTTGTCGCGTTTCTCCATCTCTTGCGAAAGATGACGGTTCGTCTCCTCTGCTTGTGACTTTTCCATCTCAAGTGCTTCTACTTTCTCTTCAAGTGCTGTTTGCCGCTCTCGACGGTGGTACAGTTCTAGCTTGAGGTCAAAGTTCTTCTTGTGAAGCGATGAAATTACCTTCTCCTGATCCAAGACCCCCATTCCCTTCTTCTTGGACGTCTCAGTTGTAGCTGGAGAATGAGATCGGTGGCCATCAAACTCCACACTTTTAATGGGAGATCCTAGGCTTCGACTAAACTCCCTAGAAGAATTGGCATCTGAAAGCGATCGTGACCATGTCGACGCTCTGTCGCTCTCCGCCTGACGAGACTCTCGCAGCTTTTCTTGAAGGAATGCGGACATCGCAGGCTGTCGTGTAGATTCGCTGCTAGCTTGGCTGGTCAAGCGAGACCCTCCCTCTACTGTTCGCGGGGTAGCGCTGGATGGTCTTTGGCAAGAAGCATGGTAGAATCGGTGAGCATGTGATGGACCCGGTGACCCAGGAGGGTTTGAGTTGGAAGTATGTGCTGTATGCATTGAGGTCTTGGTGTTGTTGGTACTCGTTGAAGATCGAGAAGCAGTTCTTGCTCCATGGGAAGCTCGTGAAACAGGTCGTTCCATTCTAGGTTGCAGAAGTTGGTATTAAAATATTTGGAGACTCAGGTATCAGGTTCAAGGTGAAGTAATATGTCTGTCTTTCGCATGCGCTTGCAGGATGGTGTTTGTACAGAGGAACGACTGAGCTGAGAGAGTCAAGCTATGATCGGATCCGCAAAGATATCGAGATTAGGTATTGTAAAAGACGAGTATAGACAGAGGAGTCGTGTAGCATGTCGAGTAGGTCCGTGTCTTGGGTTGTAGATCACGATGAGGACGATTGATTCACTTCATTGCGGATGCGCCCAATGATTGCCGAATGTCGTTGCAGGAAGCGAGGTACGATGTAAAATCAAGCGATGCTTGACGTTTCGTCTTTGAGTTTGTGGTCAATCGGTTGCAAGTGCCCGTTTCGTTATGTCCAGGAAGTAGCGGTCTTGATCCAATGCCTGCCTGAGTGAAAGCCCGACGATTTCGCAAAAGAATATGTACAGTCTCGGTTCGTTAAGAGAAGCAAACGCAAGACCAAGTTCGGCATTCGAGAAAATGAGACAAGGGCGCAGTATCGAACAATTTGAATGAGATGAGAGATTTGGCGATCGAAAACAATCAGGGAGACAATGAGAACGGCATTAAGTCGGGCTCGAATAAAGTGATCCCGACTTTTGGTTGGAGTGGGGGACGAAGCGAAGGGACCTGACGATGGTCGCCTTGCGTTTGCGGCGCAGGGAGTGCCTTGAGTCTTGAGTGGTCTAGTAGATCAGACTACCTACTCCTCAAGACAGGGCGATACGATACGATTCGATTCGATTCGCCGATACGAGTGGATATTTCGATCCCAATCTTGTGAGTTTCTAGGGGATGAATAAGAGAGAGTAAAGAGGAGGAAATAGAAATAAGAGTATGCAGAGCCAAGTTCTTTTCTTCTGCCACCAACATCACCTTACTTCTGCCATTCATTCCAGAGCCTGGCACAGTAAGTTCGGGCAGGTACAGGTACAGTACAGTACCAGTAAAGGTTCCAGCCCAGCCCGCAGTATTAGGGCGCCCCCCGCATTAGCGCTGCATCTCCTCTCAGGCACCACTTTAATGGAGACCTGATGGGGACTTTAGGTCGCGATTGTTAGTGCCGGGAGTGACATAAAACGCTACGGTAGTAGAATACGCGTCTCAATTTATCACCCTTGGACGTGATGAACGTGGACGTGTTTAACGTGTCTGAGCGTGTCAAAACCAGTCAGTCCTTGTCATTCAGCGGTGTCTCCGGCTGAAGAGTGGGGGTTACAGGGCAAACAGGGTTCTTGCATCCCTCTTCAATGCCCTTATTTTGACAAGAAGCCTTCAACTGCCCTGTGCTGTCTGTTGACGATTCGGTTGTCAGAGCAAATCGCTTCATCCAATCTTAAAGTCTATCGAATAGTTGTTTCTATCTTTGAACTGTCAAATTATTCCTCATCTTCTTGAATCGTTCCATCTGTCCACTAACAACCTGTACTTGTCCTGTCACCAATCATTCTCAGTTCCACAGGCTTGGGGAGCATAGAGCATACAGCCCCGGCTCCCGGCCAGCGGCCCGTGCTCCGACCAGACAAGCCACCCAATCTAGAGTCTCTAGTACCCCATGTCGTCACTTTTCTCTTCCTTTTTCAGTGAGGGTGACTGTGATTGTGATACTATGTAGTGTGATCACTTTTGCTTGCTTTTTGAAGGGGTAGCAAGGGCTTGACAAGACAGCAAACTGCAGTAGATCCGCTTGCTTTTGGACGAACCAACATTGAATCACTTTGCCCTTGCTTAACCTCTAATCGTTACGACGTTGAGTGATTGCATCTTCTCCCTTTTTCTTCACTGGATGTTTCAGTTTCATAAATGTCCTAGACATTTAGACGATCCTAACCAAACCGTTCAAGGGTCTCTGTCTCACCTGCGGTCACTATCAACATGAACTCCTATTATAAAAAAAGCAAAGAAAGTCCAATAATTCAACATCAACTCGTATCCTTCCTCACACTATGCAACCTATCCACAGATGATAAAAGTGAAAAAATATTTCTCACTGCCTACACTACTGAGTCCGGCCCTGGACTTGTATGCATCGGTCCGCGTTAGCTTCAGGCTTCAAGTAATAGATGCCGTCCCGTGTCCCCTAGAAAAGTTTAAACGGTCAGAGTTAAACCTTTGACGGAAACGGTTCAAAGTCTAGCCAAACACTTCCCCGACAGCCATTCCCGCGTTTACCGTCCAGTGACGTTGATCCATACTGTAAACCTTCTCTGCTTTCAAAGTTCTCTCCTTCCGAGGCTCCTGTTCTTGTTCTACTTTCTAGATGCAGTGAAAGTGGACCCTTGGCTTCAACGGCTGAGGTTTGCATACCGCCTCTCACTCAATACAGTTCAATCATGCAACTTTGGACACTAAATGGTGCAATTGAGGGCAAACACTTTTGAGGGGTCATTTGTGGCTTGAGATACGCACTGTTTTTGGAACATGCCGAGATCTGAACTCTGGTGCCTCTCGGCCCGCTACTCAGTCTAGACAGCTGTAGGGAGCTTGGAGGAGGGCAACAATTAAGCAAGCACAGTATTGGTCTGGACTCTGATAAACTGATCGAGTTCTTTTGTCTACTCTATGCGCATGTGGTATGTTTGCTACTCCAAGATAATTGGTCAATGGCATCAATTGAAGCTTCACGCCTCATAGATGACAACCAGAAGCCCAGATCCTAGCTGTAAGCAAGTATCTGTACCTTGCAGTAGATCTACGACATCTGTATCACCCAATGGCAGACAAGCAATGCTTCAAAAATGGAAGCCATAAAATAGACGCACGACCATCTCTTTGTTCTCAACGGCACAGCACGCCACGACACCAATATGGAATACCAAGACCAGTATGGCATTCCATACCCTTTGCCACGCCCATAGCAACTGCAAGACCCCGAAACTTTACACTTCTGCAAGCATCATATTGTCAAAACGGCAGAGCCCCTCAAACGATAAGTTATCCGTGTTCCGCGGCTCTAACTTGATGTTGACCAGGGACTTTCACATGGGTATTAGAGATCAGTATATGCGGTGAGATACAGTTACATTTGAACATCATCGTACGATATAAAACCTTCCGTATTCCGCTATTGGTCGGCAGTAGAGATCGACGAACCGGGAATGTTTAGAATCCTTGACTGAAATGCATTTGTTCGCTTGCTCAGATGCTACTGCACAGACATCTGCTTCACAACTACCGAGACATCATACCGCATTTCTTGTTGCCTCGGGTGTGCACATCACCCATCCCCGTTGGCAAGTAGTCATAGATACTTGCATATATTAGTAGAATCACATGATGGAAAAGGTATGTCTTCATCTAATAGAGTTCTGCTTGGGTAGACAATTGGAGGTGCGGGTTGCATGGAGCCGATATCCCACATATCAAAAACATGATCAACTTCCCAGGGAAGGGTACGAAACCCGAACCCTTCCTCTCTTCGTTAGGCTGCTAAAGCCACGGCCCAAGAGACGTGTGTGGCTATTGGACCCTTGTATTTCTACACCATCGTGACAATACGTACAAACGGCTCCAGTGCTAGCGATGATCTCCCTTGCAGAACGAACATACATTGACGGCCAGCCACGGAGAAACATGGACAAGAATCATCATGACTCGTTATTTCACAAGGCACAGGATGACATGCTCCTATCAGTACCATACCAACCTACTTGCATCTGCTACCCTGGATACAGAGCTTGGCATCACTTCGAGGTAAGTTTCGAAGGCAAAATACTTACCTATATTGAACAGGAGTGGCCAATTTGACCCAGCAACACAAACATATAGTTTATCTAAAACTCTACCTAGTCTTAATAGGGGCTCTGGGTTTGTGGCAGTGTGATAGACCTTGTAGCAGCACTCGACTGTGACTGTTGTCCCAACAAGTCTGATGTCAAAGACACTTCATCTATCCAGGTGGTAGCCAGTCCCATCTGCCACGGCATTGGCCAGTCGTATAGGCATTCTTGTAAACACAACATAAAAACGATCCTGGCTCAATGATTGTATAGTACTTTGTAACAGCATGATCATGTATACGCAGACAGACAAACAAGAGTAAGGTACACCGCAATGTAATGCATTCACGCTATAAAAGAATAATCTCATAACGCCGTACGATCTTGGTAACAAATCTTCCCATCAGGCTCGTAATCTACAGCTCATCCTTCTTTTCAAAGAACTGTTCCTCACTGCCCTCAGTCTTATCCTCATCACCATCTTTCTTCTCCGCCTTAGCAGCCTCATTCTCCTTCTTCAGCTTCTCCTTGTTCTTCTTAACCTCATCCTCATCAGCGTCGATGTATCCCCTAAGCTCCTTCTCTCCGCCAGGTAACTCCACGAGCTCGAGCTTCCATCCGTTGATTCCTGCAAGCTTCTGCATACGGTCGGCCATATCCTTGACGGTGTCTGGCTTGAGGTCCAGCCCCTCCAATTCCTTGTTGCTGAGTGTTGTGACCCCGCCACCGTCTTCCTTACTTTTGCCGGATGCTACGACTTGGAGGAGACGCTCGCTGTCGGTGTTGGAGCTGGAGAAGTAGCTGCGTGGAGGTGGGAGCTTGGCTGGTGGTTTGCCTGCTTCATCTGCGCCAGAGAGCACATTTCTGGCGCCTACGACAACACCGCCGATGTTAACTGGCTCCTTTGCAGCTTCTCCGGGGCTTGCGTCTTCGGCCTTGGCTTCTGTGTCCTCCTGCTTAAGCGGCACCTGAGCTTCCTCCTCCTTAACGGGCACTGATTCGCCGAGCGAAGGGGGCTGGTTAAGGTCGCTCACGATAAGCTTGCACTGGATGGGATTCGCGCGGGTCTCCTCAGGAGGCAAGAAAGCGACGTCGTTGCAAAGTCGCGGCGTGTTGACGACCATCAGGTAAGCACAGATAGTAACTTCCTTAATCCAACCAATCCGATCGGCCTTCATTCCTGGTACGCAGTGGTACTGGACTTCAATCGTGCGCTCTCTTCCTGTCAAGTCGCAAATGGTTCCTCCTTCAAGCTTCTGAACTAGATACCGCTGGTCTCCTTTGACTTGTAGTTCCGCTGGAGGTGGCGCATCCTGGCCAGTCGTCTTCGCCTTCTGCGCTGCACCGGCTGGGATGGCAGGAGTTCTTCCTAGTACGTAGTCGGGAGTATGGGGGTCGCGCTTGGGAGGTTGGCCATTTGGTATCGAAGGAAGTGCGTGGAACTGGATGATCTCACGGTTGTTGCAGAAGCTGTAGCTCCACCATCCCGACATGAAGTAGAGACATGAGTCCTCTAGCTCTGATAGAAGCTCCCATCCACTTGCCGTCGCACGACTAAGCTCGCGCGCTTCCTCGGCCTTGGCGAGTTCGTTGGCCGTCTTGTTCTCTGCTTCGGGGGGTTGTATAATAGGTATCGAACAAAGATACTCGTTAGGCGGTAGCTTCATAAGTTCGTATGTAAACGATGGACCGTTCTGGTCCTGGTTGTCGCCATTGTCGCGTTCGTCAGCTTCCCGAGCTTGATCGACAGTCGATTGCGCAAAGTCGGCGGAATAAGTAGGATGTTGACTATCAAGTAGTGAATGGGCGTCTTTCTCGGATATGTATTGACTATCAAATACGACTTCAAACTACGAATTCTTAGCATCAAGGTCATGGTATGACGCACGAGGGGCAGCTTACCTGAGGAAACGTCAACAAGTCCTCGTGGATGTTAAAGCCCGGTGAACGAGCTCCAACAAGCTGGATGTAAGCCAGCAAAGCCAAATTAAAGCGGCGCATTATGCCGTATTGATGTGGAAATAGCTCACATAGAGCTTAAGCAATCGTTGCAATAAGGTCAACCAATGCAACGCACTCTATTGGATGCCAAGTGTTACTGTGAGAGGTGTCATGATGGACCTAGCAGTGGAGTTTAGCCTGGGGTCGTTATCAGCACCACAACCGACATTTAACCGTTATCAGTCAAGGCCTAAGGACTGGGTAACAGTTTTCCGACAACTTCTTCCGGACACCGAAAAAGAAGGGTCCTTGCGCCGGTCACTTCATCTCATCACGGGCGACATACTCCGGAGTCTAGGGGATGAAGAGGGGCCGAATATCGGCAATTCCGCTCAAGGACAACGTTACATAACGAGTCCGTGGTTAATTATAATCCCGCCAATCTAGAACTGCTGACCATTACATCACAGCTCATCTCTCTTCGTCTCAAGAACAGAGCAGAAATTAGTTGGACTAATTGCGGCTCCAAATAACATGGGACGATAAAAGCCCACAATCTTCAACCGTTTCAGGAAGCACAGGCACAAGCGTGTGTGTCTATGGCATTGTCAAGTTGCGTGGCAAACGGGAATAAAAAACACCAGAGACTGATCAACACATGCCCTTCCTGGGAACATCCTCGCTTCGGGGGGCCATCGGCGATCAGCAGAGTTACTCCTACTGGAACACGTGTCCGAGTGGACAAACGGTTCCGCATGTTCAGGTATCGAGAGCTTCCAGCGGCAGGCTCATCCTGGTGTCAAAGGGTTTTTGGCTTTACTTCTCCGCAAGATTCACGAGTTTCATGTCAGGATCTATCTCAAAATTTGTCGGCCCGTCAAGCTAGGACAACGATGAATACAGCCAAAACCCGGCGAGATGAAATTGGCTTTACTCAAATATAGGCTTCTGTGACGTATTTTCTTACTTTTGCGCAACGCTAGGTGCTTATTATGGCATGATTCTGAGCATTGTTCTCACGACGGTCCCGACAGCATACCATATTATACAGTAGCGTCTTCTCGCTTGATACCGATTTTGGCCCAACGGCGCACAAGCCGAGGACTACCGACAGGAGTTCGTGCACTCAATGGATCGACTTAATGCATCATCAGCCCTGAAGGCTTTGGCTTTGGCTTCTGCTAGGGTTCTCCAACGACTCACTTATGCGTCTGGGGACGTTGGTTGGACGGAATGCATTAGAGTCAGGGTCTTCTAGGCATATTTCTTTTTCGTCTAGTGTTTTGGGTTAGCATCAACGTTACGGCAAAAGGTACGCGCAAGACACGGGCTGTGCGTTTGGACATTTGAGTTGGATGCAGGGTAGATTGTCAACAAAAGATCCCATCGAGGAGGCAAGTGAATTCTCGAAGGTGGCAAGGCAATTACAGATTGACTCAGAATGACAGAGTCTAAGACATTGACTGCTCATCACACACTAAGAAACCTTCTTTCAAGGAGCCGTTGGTCCGCGCCAAGAGTGTTAAGCATACGATTTGGGTGTCGAAGGTGTTTCATGCTGTAGCGAACCGTTCGCAGTTGGATGGCTTCACTCGGGACAGTTTGTCAGTCAACCTGCGGCTCAACTTACCTCAGTCAACAACAACAAGCAGGCATCAAGGTACAATAGGATATCAGGCACGTGGCCAAGTCGAGCAGCGGATCAACCCAAATTGCCAACGCATCAATCGCTCCATTCTAGATGGGGAGTCGTATTGTTGCACGTGCACCAGCACGGTCATGAAGCTATCAATGGAACAGTCCATCAATGATCTGCGTAAAAATGAGAGTTGAGACGGGGGTCGAGCCTGCATGATCACCGCAAGGAAAAGATTAAGCCAAGAAGAAAAAAGAAAGATTCGAAGGCCAGGGGCAGCAATACGGTTAGAAAGTGGGACTTGATGTCTAAGTGAATCCATCGCAATCTAATCTTGAGAAAGGCGTCTCGGACAAAGGGAAACAGAATATCTTGCGACTATGGAAGTGAACTATTGGATCGGAAGGATCTCCCGTGGAGATAGACTACAGTTTTGAGATACTAGTATTTAGCATAGCATAGATGAGAAGCAAACTATAACACGGGGGTTTATGGCCGTGCTCAGTGCTGCCGTTCCTATGTTAGGAATAGAGGACGGTAGGTAGTCTGTATAGAATTGCGCCAAGCTTTGTCGAGTTCGAGTCAGAGTCAGAAGAAACCCGAAACCATCGATAGCGCATGCAACTCCAAAGTCCAACTGCCTGGCGTGCATGACACTCAATACTCGGGCGATTGTCTGACCAAACGGAAGAGTGCAGCGTGCAGTTGGCAAATACCGGTCATGAAGATCATTAGGTCTAGACTGCGGTGGTGATGCTACGCAGAATTCGTCACCGAAGATCATCATCATGGGATGGGATGGGGGAGGAAGACGGGGACTTGGGTAACATGGGCACCTGGTCCCAGCAGAAACAGAGTAGCATTGGAGGTTATTCCGGAGGAATATCAAAACACACCAAACTATAGTATAGAAGAGGGTGTCATGTAGTTGAACTGCTTGATCTGGTGAATGACTGCCTGCAGTGTCTGAATGAGACTCTTGGTGAGTGCCCGAGTGAGTCTCTGATAGACGTTGGCACATTGCAGTAATGGGATTGATTGAATGAGTTAGGCATAGTACAGTTACTGTTAGCTGTTAAAGTGATGGCGCCGTCCGCCTCACTCTTTACGACTGCGGGAGCCAATCGAGATGGAGGGTGGGTATGGCTGACCGCGTTCGACAGCCAATCGATGGATGCCCCGTCTCAGTGATTGCCTCGTTTTGCGTAAAGAGGTGGGTGCTAAAAAGGAGATGGAGTGTACCTGGTGCAGGGATTAGGGATTCTACCCGTTGGAGAATGGAAGAGACCAAACCCATTTAGGAGACAGTCTTTGTGGTGATGGTATCCTTTTTATGAGAGCTCACAGTTGGGTTGTTTGAGGAGGGAAGGAAGGTAACATGATATGAGGTGAGAATTTGTTTGCGTTTGTTCTCGATTTGTAGAATCCTTGAGGATGCTCTCAATCAATAACATTTTCTTTAACAATTACCGTTTCATGCCAGGGTTTATTCTTTGTTCTCTCAGCTGAAATATCGTCAACACGTACGTCGGCGGCACATTAATCCTGTTCCTGGTTTTGAGAGTCAAGCAGGGAAAATGGTGATCAGCAGTGCCGTCGTCAACCGGCTCATGGATTAGTTCTTCGATGTGATCTCGCGTATGAGATAATCTCATATCAAAATTCTGAAGGCACTAGACACTACACCCTTCTCAGCTAGGTGCTATTGCTACTATAGCAGGGCTGAAAATAGTAACAGCAGAACAACAGCCAAAATAATATTAACTTTGTAAGGAAGCATTAACGATGTTTCGTCCGTGTTCATCAAACTAAACCTACATAAATTACATTACATAGTTATTAGGTACCTGCTTGATCGGGGATATCTTCAAACAAGCTAAAACAGAACAGACCAACCTCACAGCACAGCATAAGACCTAAAATACTACTACTATGGTACGTACTAGACTCAATTCTTGTCCGCGTCTTGTCCGGGAACTGACAGCAGCACCTGCACCTGGCTGGCATTCAACGTGCAGCCGGTCAATTAGTCTAGCGGGTTAGCGCATGACATGTTCAACTCACCTTGACGCGCTGTGCTGTACAGCAACCAACACAGCACAGCATAGCAGGCGCAAGAAAAAGAGATGGGCTTGATGGGTAAGAATGATTTGCCTGCCTTGGGTTATCTTAATCGGATCCGCATCCCCATCTCCAGAGTGCCCGCTTTGGTGGGATGGAGGATGATTTGCTAAACCAGGACAGGAATAGGCATGAGCCATGACATCTCGCAGGTTCAAGGTCTGACAAGGAAGAGGCGCATTGGGTTGATGTGTTCTTTTCCTTCGTTCTTTTTTTTTGCTTTTTTCGTTTTCTGGAGCTGCCGATTTCGTACTGCGTACCCTGTAGCAAGGATCGAAGGGGGATGCCGTCATGGCGTTTTCTCTGTCTAGGCTGTGGCTGTTGCTTGCGCTGTATCACGTTGCTTCTTCCTTTCTTTTCTCTTTCCTTTTGTTTCCTCAGAGTCATGAACTATGGATGATGATGCTGTGCCGCTTAACCATTACGTAGATTGTTTAGAGCACGGTTCGGTGATCGGAAACTGAACCAACATTTGAGGTGTCAGAAGATATGCGGCCTGCCGTTCTGTCTGACTGGGCTGTGGGAGCAGTCCTAGATCGTTGAGAGCTGGAGATCGAGTGGGAATTGATTCCGCTGAGTGATAGTGCAGTACAGTATTGTCAATATCTAGTGAACAGACCACACACAGCCCACCACTTTGACGTTGATGCAGCTGAGCCTCTGACCTGCGGGAATCAGAATGTCAAAGCCATAGAATATGCCTCGTTTCAAAGCATGGCATCTCGTGGACACTGACAGTCGATAAAGATGTGATGTGCTGTACGCGCAATGAGAAACGAGGTTCTAGTGGTCGCAGCAAGCCAGACCTTGTGAGGAGAGGACCAATCGCTTCAGATCCAACAGCGTCTGCATGCACTGACCGGGCGTGTCAGCAAGTAACAATTACAGGACAAGGGTTTGGTGAGTTGTTCTTCTAACACAACACTCTTTTTTTGGGCACGTCCAGTCACATATTCTACCCTGGGGTGTTTTATTAGTATCTGGATCCCGAGCAATCCGTTGATTTCAGTGGTGGTTTTTCCCAGCGGTAGCCGTTGGTTTGTAGTGGGTGGACCGCTGTAAATCAAAGTCAAACTGACCTACCGTGCCTACCCCACGCTGTCTGTCAGAGAGCAAAACTCAAAGTGCAGTTGTCGTCGTCACGCGTATCCCGTCTTATTAGTGCTTGTTAGGTCCATGTCTAGCCCGTCGACGTTCCAATTCCATGTGTCGTACCTTGCCACCATTCCCCTTCTGATACTAACGCTGGTCCACTTCCCATTTTCATGTTTGTTTCAATCTCAACAACACGGCATCTGTTTAGCAGCATCGCCATCATCAAACCCATATCCACAAGCTTCTTTTATTATCTGCATAGCTAGCTAGCATACGTATGACACCAAGGATCATTTACGATACATCTCATTTGCAGGATCTTGTCTCTTTTCACCTCGTCAATCTCAACACCTCAGGTCACGTCAGGCCATCGGGCACTATCACATCTGCCTCAAAGATCAAAGACCAAGACCTTGAAATCTGTCAAGTCTAAAATCGGGAATCTGCTGCTTAAACACACCACACACAAGACGCAACGCTACATCATCATCATCACACACCATTTGTAGTCAAGCAGCTGCACTGCATTTTCAGCCAGGTCAGGCCAAGCCTAATTAGACCGCCCACCCACAGACGTTGTCTCGTTCAAGCAACCTAACCTAACCAAACCATACGGATACCTTACACACCGCAGCTCGCAAATACCGCCCAGTTCCACCACCCTTGAATATCCTTCCCAAGCTACACTACAGCATCCCTGTCCCTTTCACAATCCTTGTCACTAACTGAGTGGGGACTCTGGAAGCCTCATTCAGAACGACTGGGCCGCCTGTTCTCCTCCATCCTGGCTCACCTATTAATCCTCCATCCCATCCGCATCTCGTTCACCTTCTTTTCTTCGTCGTCTGTCTCGACTCCAACTATCCCACTTTTTAATCTTTTTCGCCTGTCGCAAATCCGAGACTTGTATTCATTCTCATTCAATAGTTCGGTTCGCCTTGGGTTTTCTTCACTTCCCCAAACGCTACACTCCAGCTACGCTACAACTTATCTTATCCATCTACTCAGCATCCACTCACTCGCCTTACATACGCCTATCAACATTTCAAGGCTATCCCTATCAAGCAAACACTATCTATCTATCGATCTACATTTCATCTCATTATCTATAATGAATCTAGAAAACGTCAACACTGTCGAGGAGCTACAACGTCAGCTAGAAGCCGCCAACGCAAGAAATTCACAGCTTGAGCAGTTCGTGCAAAGTCAATTCAACGGAGACCCTACAGTCCTAAATCATGTCGCTCAGAACTTTGCTCAGGGAGGGTTTCAGATCCCCAGCAATGGTGTCTCAAATGCACGAAGTGTCGGTCTCTCCCGTAGCAAGTCCACCGTTACATATCCCACACAAGTAAAGTCTGCCATCACGGTAATACATTCCCACCCTGACCTTTCATCTCCATTTCTCTAATCTCATCAATGTAGGAACGCTTTCAGGCGCATAAACGTGAGAGAAGAGCCTTTTCTCAACAGTCAAGCTCCGCCCTCCCCATGAGCCGCAGTGTTTCAAATCGTTCAGAGTCTCATATGCCTTTCACACAAACCGGAAACCGCATCGCCCCTCTGAGTTCTTCCATGGACCGATTCAGCTCGCCTCAAAATCAGTCTACCAACCTGCCTCTTGAAGCCGCATCAAATCAATTACAGGCCGTTCAGGAGAACCAGCCTCTACTCAACATCGGCATGGACCCTGAAGACTTCCTAAAAAATTGGCCCGAGACACCTCAAGCTCCTCAGCACTACGACTCATCCTACAACGGAATGGCTTACAACATGGTGCCCGACGCCTCTTACTCCAACCTCTCATCAACTATTCCTTCAAGTTACCCCATGTCGTCCGCCTGCCCTTCGATGATCTCTGGTCCCTCTGCCGCCGAGGCCGCGAGCCCCTTGACCCGTCAGAACAGCTCTTTCGACAACTACGGTGTCGGCATGGAGCGCATGGAATCCTGCCAGTCCCAAGCCGATGCGCTCTTCGTTCCCGATATGTCTCCTGCTTCTGTCAACATGTACCCTGCCGGCAAGCAATACACCTCTGAGCAAGATCTCTTTGGTCTCGGCGCCAACCTCACCGCTGCCAACGTTCAGCAGTACGTCGACTCCAATGGAAACACTCTGATGGCATCTCCCGAGTCAACCGACATGGAGCGATCTTGCTCCAACGCTAGCATGTCAAGCGTTCGATCAAATGCTTCCAACCTGGAGCGTCGTGCTAAGGAGGCCCGAGAGCGAGTTCTGCAGGCGGCCAAGACCATCCAGCTCGCCCCCAAGCCCAAGGAGGAGCTTGCCAAGGAAGCCAGTGCTGCTGCTGCCAACAAGGAGGCTAAGCTTCCCGTTAACAAGAGCAACTACCAGCGTCCCAAGCACCCCAAGGTCTACTGCACTCAGTGCAGCGAGCACCCCGATGGCTTCCGTGGTGACCACGAGCTTCGCCGACACGTCAATGCTAAGCATGAAGGCACTGTCAAGAAGTTCGTCTGCCGGGATCCCGAGACCGTTGGCATCCCCAGCAATGTCAAGGCTGTCAACCCCTTGTCCAAGTGCAAAGCCTGTATCTCCGGAAAGGAGTACGGTGCTTACTACAACGCCGCCGCTCATCTTAGACGCACTCATTTCAAGCCCAAGACCCCCCGCGGTAAGAAGGGTGCCAACTCTGATGAGAAGCGTGGTGGTAAGGGTGGTGGCGACTGGCCTCCCATGTCCGAACTCAAGGCTTGGTTCGTTGAGAAAAAAGTCAAAGTTGACTTGAATGAGTCCCCCATGGCTGACCAAGATGAGTCTGATGACATGGCTGAGAACGAGATGGAAGGATCCATGCCTCCCCAGATGGAGATGTTCCAGGGCATCGGTAGCAACATGGCTCCTTTCAACATGGAGACTGGCTACGATCTCGCCGTTGACGGTGCTGCTGATCCTGCCATCATGGCTAGTGTCAATGGCGAGCTTATTCCGGCTCCCATCTCGTCTGCTTCTGGTAATTTCGGCTACTCGCCTTTCTCCAACGGCTCTCCTATTGTCGGACTCCCTGACAACTATGCCTACTCCGAGCATGCCACTTCTGCCTATGGGTCCAATCTCTCTTCTTCCAACACTATCACTCCTGCCACTTTTCAAGATATGTCCCATATGAGTATGCCCGATAACGGCCTCTGGGTTTCCTAAATGCTCCGCAGTATGAGTAATGATCATGAAGCTCGATCTTCTTGCATCAACATCCTCCCTACTTCCACCGGTTGACATGCTTCACCAATATCGATCTCAACATCGACATATTCGTGAGCATCTCGTGCCTCGAGGGATGAGGATTGCACAAGAAGAAGCCTTGAACCACTCGCGTCCGAGCCCGAGCCTAAGCCCAACTTGAGTCGATACGATGATGGCTCAGTTGGCTAAGACTACTATTCCTCGGTGTTGTGCCGTTCTGGTGAACGCGCACGCCAATATTCTTGATGAGCAAGCATCACACCCTTGCTTATCACCACTTCACATTCGCCTTCACACATAATGAATTTCAGGAGCCTGTTCTATGATTGTGGTTATCTCTATTTCGACTTTTTATTCTCTTTTCACTTCCTTTTTCTTTACCGTCACGGCGTCGATGATTACTACCTTTTCTCTCTGGTTTATTTTCAGCGAGTCACCTTGGCAAACTAAACTGGTGGATACGTTTCAATCCTGGCTGTTGAGCCCTAGATGGGCAGCCAAGCAAGGTTTGACCGCTTGAGCGGTGCGAAGCCTATACGTTTATTCTCAGCGCGATCGAAAGTGCTTCATCGCGCGACTACGATATATAACTGGGCCGGGTCGGTATCTGGAAGGAATTTTCCCAGGAGAGGAAAAAGAGGAGTCGGTTGCATTTTTTACTTATCTATTTTCATCACATCCTGTACATGAAATGAGGATGAAGGGAGTTGCTGGGGATATCAGAGCATATGGCGTTTTTTGTTGTTTTATGCCTGTTCGGACGGGCGGTATGGCTTGAAGAGTTCGCCATTTTTGTGTGCTTTGTACTGGTTAGAGCAAAGAGCATTTAGGTTGGATCGGTGTTTGGGGATATTCAGGGGTTTTAGAATCTGAGCGGCATGCAGGGAAATGCGCCGGGCTTGTATCGTTCGGTTGGAAAAGTACTGAGCGAATGGGTTGATGAGTACCGTTTGCCTACAGATAGGAACCTCTGCTGGCTTGAGACATAACAGTCAGAGTCAGTAATAGACTGTGCTGAAAGATGCACGCTTTATCCCTGCATTATTATTCTCTCTGTGTGATCGTGACTGAACTTGGTGGTTCTTGGTTTATGCTTCTAGTTGTAGTTTATCGTAGACGCGTAGTACCTTATGGCAACTCTTGGGTATCTCTATCCTGACCAACATCGTAACTCTCAAGTCTTCTTCACCTTCTCCGTCCATTCCTTTGCGTTCTTGACTCCCTCATGTCCTCTTCTAAATATTCCCCTCTCCCACTCCTCCAACCCTCTCAAAAACTCCTCCCCATTCCCGACTCCCGCCTCATCTGCCTTTCTGGCATGCAGACCAACCTCACCCGCCCTGACAACGAACGTCTTTCTCAACACCTCGGCAACATCCTTCTCATCAAATAAATCCAGCATGCGAACGCCCACGCCGTAGAAATGAGGACTTTGGTCTCGCAGCGGTACAGCGCGAGGATCGGCTTTTAAAGCGGAGAGGACAGCGGTGGAGAGACATGGTGGGAGGTTTAAGGTTAAGGGTGCGCTGGATGTGGGCGTTGATGCGAGGGCGAGCATTTCGGCGAGCCAGAGAGGGAGAGTTAGGGGAGTGTTCGCTTTGAGGCCGTGGGGAGAGTTGTCGAGATGGCCTAGGTAGGGGACGTCGATCTCGAATTGGCAGGGGACTTTCTGCGGTGCTGTCAGTTTCTGCAACATGATACGAGTAGAACTGGGGAGCGTTACCTCTGCATCCGTGAGGATGGCGTCAATGTCGTAGTACGACATCCTGCAGTTAACTTTTTTTATGTGGTTGGTGATTTGGAGGTGAGGGAGACGCGTAGAGAGATTTGGAGTTGTGCTTTACGCGTTGGGCGATGACATAATCTTTTGCTTACCCTGCAGCACAACCGAATCGTGTTCGGGAAACATGCATTCTATCAACTTGTCTATCAATCAGAACTGCCAAACTACCTAGAGATGTGATTGAGATCCATGTAGTAGAGGATGTAACAATCGCACGTGTAAGTCAAGGTAGGTCACCGATTTTGCGTCATTCGCAGCTCACAGTTTCGCTATCCGAGATCGGCACTCGGAGTAACGGGTATTTGGAATCGAGAATTCGAGAATCAGCTTCGAAGCTCTTCACAGACTGGAACTGAACAGGCTGTTTCCCGCTGATTCATTCAGTGTCGCTGCTCGGTATTCCCAACAAGACCGAGCACGGTAAACTTCATGATTATGATGTTGACGATGGTAATTGAGTTTATCACCAGTCTTGCACAACCACAGCTGTTCTTTTGTATTCGAAGGATGAGCTTGAACAACCAAATGTACAAGAAAATAACAATCAAATAAATACTACAATGGTAAAAGTAATAAATGATCAATGCTGTTGCTGTAATTCAATCTCATCTTCATCCTGTAAAGCCACAGTCAGCCACAATCTTGAAGCCCATGCATCTGTCAAGTCAAGCTCTCGAAAATATGACGACAGATTGATCCAAGCTCCCTCTGGTCTGGTTCGGCAGTCCGACATTGCCGGGTCCAGCAGCTCTTTAACCCAGTAACTGCCCCTCCTCTTCCATTTTTTTGACATCATCCACAAAGATTACCAACCGACTATATCAGACAGTCTTGTAAGTTTTATCTCTCTTCAATTGTCCAGATTCTTTAGCAAGCATTTGTTCACTTTCTTCATCACCATCGAGCTCGGTTTCATTCAGTTGATTCAATACTAATAGTACCTTCAGAATAGCTTACACAATGGCTTCCGCTCTCCTTCGATCAACTCCCGCCCTCCGCGCCGGCCTGCGCGCCCGCTCTACTCCCCTCGCCGCCATGGCTACCACCAGCTTCGTCCGCGGCAAGGCCACTCTTCCCGACCTTCCTTGTACGTCCTCCCAATACAAAAACTCCAGTTGCTAGCTGACCAATTGCACCAGACGACTACGGCGCTCTTGAGCCTCACATCTCTGGTCAGATCATGGAGCTTCACCACTCCAAGCACCACCAGACCTACGTCACCGGCTTCAACAACGCTTCCGACGCCCTCGCCGAGGCTAACCACAAGGGCGACGCCAAGGCTGCTGCCGCTCAGGCTCCTCTTCTCAACTTCCACGGTGGTGGTCACGTCAACCACTCCCTCTTCTGGGAGAACCTTGCTCCCAACGGCGAGGGCGGTGGTGGTGAGCCCGAGGGTAAGCTCATGACTGCCATCAACGAGGACTTTGGCTCTTTCGACGCCTTCAAGAAGCAGACCAACGCTACCCTTGCTGGTATCCAGGGCTCCGGCTGGGCCTGGCTCGTCAAGGACAAGAACGCTGGCACTCTGTCCATCGTCACCCGACCTAACCAGGACCCCGTCACTGGCAACCTCGAGCCCCTCCTCGGAATTGACGCCTGGGAGCACGCCTACTACCTTCAGTACCAGAACCGCAAGGCTGAGTACTTCAGCGCCATCTGGGAGGTCATCAACTGGGGCACTGTCGCCAAGCGATTTGAGAAATAAATTGGTCCATAATAGCAAAGCGTAAAGCTTGAATAAGGATGAATGTCAAAATAGCGATTGACTTTGCGCAACAATGTCGACGGATCATCGACCGGGCGCAAATTGTTTGTTTGTCAAGATACCGAGTGTATAGTACCATGAGATTCAATAAAAGAATCTTCGAAGAATAAATACACATAGTGACCCGAAACCTGGCATACCATGCCCCAAAAAACCTCGACTTGCTGTGAGCACCCATTCATTGCTGTTTGAAGGCCCCAAACTCCAGGGCATGCAAATCGCATACCGCACTCATCCCAAAGAAATCAAGGCTGCTGGCATCTGGCGATGCCCTGGTAGGCCGCCAGCTCTGTCGGATACTCATCGACAAAGATCTCCTCGGCATATTCATACCAATCGCTGTTGCCCTCGCTGGTTCTCGCCTCAAAGAAGCGCGCGTACTCCCACCACACGGGATAGTGTCCTGCACAGTCCCAACCGATGATCCATGTGATTGTGTGGTTGGAGACGACGATGTTTCTGGGGCAAAGGTCCCCATGCGTGAGGACGCATGGATAGTCCCTGCGAAATTGCTTCACAAGAGCTTTACCTACCTGCTTGGGAACCGAGGAATACAGCGTGGATGTCAGCAGTGCCATGAACTCCTCCTGGCTTGGTCGAACCCTCACAGCGTAGTAGGTGTGGCTCGGGTGGTTGTCAACTATGAGACTGTATGGTCCCGCCTGGATCGACCCAAAGTTCCTGCTTGTAGCTTTGTCATTGGATCGCAACTTTTGAAGTATGTTGCGAAGCTGACGAGCGTACTGATATTTTTCGTGCCTGGACAGATTTGGCCAGACGTCCTCAAGCAGCTCACCAACGACGGTCTGCGAGATGTTTCCATCGGCCGAGCCTTGCGGAACCAGTGGAAGAGCTCGAGTGTGGGCAATGATAGAAAACTTCTCATGCTGCACCAGTCCCGCTTGGGAGATGCGAAACTCGTAAGTCTTGGGCTCGATCAAGTCGTCGTCCTTCTTCGGGAGACGCTGTAGAGTGAGGAACAGCTTTCGGTTACGGAGGAGGGATGTGAGGTATCGTGTGTGCTCGTCTGGTTGAGGAGCTGTACTAATGTAAGCGAATACTCCAGGGTCACTTGATTCGGCTCTTACCTGGACCAAGTGACTGAATGTCTGTGTAATAGCGCGAACTGAGCCTCGGCTTCTTTTCTTTCACATCCTCCTCCTGCTTGATCAGCATGCTTGAGGGACGCTTTGGCAGCCTAGCAAAGTTCACGGTCTTTCGCGGGCGCGAGAGGCTCACGTCTGACCTAAAAACAGAGGCCGCTCGCGAAGCTTCGGGCTGCTGGGAGGCCCGAGAGATGCGCCGAGAAGGATCGCCCAATTCACTGCAGTTTGCACCAGATTTGAGAGGACCTTGCCGCCGCTCCCCCTCGATCTTGGGATCCGGTGGTGGTGACGGACTGGTTGTTCCTTGGGCGACCTGAGCAAGCATCTGCGCCCGAGCAGGATTCATGATATCGCCATTAACTGCAGGTTGAGTTACAGGCTGGACTTCAAGCTGGATAGGTTGAGTAGCAGGATGAGCAGCAGCAATCTCAGCTACAAGCTCAGCTGCAGATTGAGCTACAAGAGGAGTTGTAGGCTGAACAGGTTGAGCGACAGGCTCAGGTGCAGGCTGGGGCTGAAGAGCTCCATCCGAGGGTGGAGGTGACATGATCGCTAGGTTGACGTGAAGGATGCGATTACTGCGACGTTTGAAAGAAAGAAGAAAGAAAGGGAAAGGAATGAATACAGGTTCCGTTGCACTTGGAAACAGTGAGTGGAAAGGAAAAGAAGCGCGGCAAACAACAGAAATGAAAAGTAGAGGGTCTCAACAAAGAGCCGTGCAAGCAGGAAACATAATTTTGGGGAGTTTGTTATGATATGGAAGAGAGCTAGTGATTTGCAATCACTCCTTCCGCGGTGAGTCGCGGATGTTTTCTGCAGACGGGACGCAGCTGCCTTGCACCTGCCCGACAGTGACAACGCAAAACCCACCACAAAATCTCCCGCAGAACCTCTCTAACTAATACAGTGAGCAGACTGATATTATCCAGGACTTTGTGCTGGAAACAATTTTAGGAAATCATACACCACTACGGATAACGCACATTAGTGTAACGTCAATCAAGGATAGATGCATAAGTGATATTTTCTTTCATGAAATCGTAATATATTCTTCAGCGAAGGTGACCACAAGCTGCCCAAAACTACCTGGCAGTAAGACATGTCGTGCATGCATAAACTTTCTCAAGAACACGGAACGTTTTAGTAATTCTTTGTAACAGCAACCATATGCGACTACTCATCATGACCGTTCTCCTGCACCTTCTCCTCCTTGCGCTGAGTGTAGTGACGAGGCAGACGGTTTTCACCTTCGGTGTAGGGATATCCAGCTTCTTCACGAGCCATGTCGTTCACCCACTTCTCGTCACCACGAAGGCCAGGGTTAGTACCAAGCTCCTGCCACTTGGCAGCCAGGTAGAACCAGCCCAGGGCATTGCCGACAGTGCCAACCTCATCACTAACACCGTTCTTGGCCTCGCGAGACATCTTAGCATGGAGCTCGGTGTCAGTGTACAAGTCCATGAGATGTCCAGCAACAGTCTTGTAGTCACCAGGGGTAACAAGATATCCATTGACCTTGTCCTTGACCTGAAGAGGAATACCACCTTCATTGGACACGATGACAGGGACACCCGCATGGAGAGCTTCAGAGACCTTGATCTCGAATCCTTCACGAGTTGACAGCTGGAGAATGACATGAGCGTTGGCGATGACCATGTTGAGAAGCTGGTCATTGGCATCAAGACGCATGACGCTGACATCGTCGAGGAGGTGAGGATAATGATCTTCCAGTTGAGTCATAGTCTGATCAAAAATGATGGCACCATCTGGGTCGTCAATGGAACCGTTGCCGCAACTGCACCAGTTAGCTAAGTAAATGCTTTGTTCAATCAAGTAACTTACACAACAAGCTGGGGAACATCAGTGATGTTAGCCTCATCGCAGCGGCGACGGAACTCTGCGTACGAGTCGATGACAGTAGGGATACCCTTGGCAGGATCGAATCGCGCGACCTGCGCGATGTATTTGCCTATAACATTGAGTCAGTCAGGCCTTTTGGAGAGTACCAAACATAGACATACGGTTGGGCCAGTCAAGTTCGGTCATTCGTTGGTTTCTGCACTGCGTGTTGTAGATATGGGCATAATAGCCAGTGTCCCACTTGTTCATGTGCTTGTTCAAGCCATCAATCCAGTCTGTGGTAGCAGGAAGGTAGACAACCTTCTCCTTAGGAACGGTATGAGGAACGAACTTGGGAATGGGGTGACTGATGAACATGTCGGACTCTTTGATGTTGCTCCAGAGATAGTTCCAGATATCGGCCTGAGGAGATCCTTCCTTGGCAACGAGATCACTTCGGATTTGGATGTGAGATCGGTAAAGAACAGGGCGATTAGGAGTGAGTCTCTTGATCATGGGGATAAGTCCAGGCATCTGAGGATCATCTATCTGCACCATTGTTAGTCGCATATCCTACTTTGCATCAACAGGCTGAGAAGATTTAGACTCACAAAAATGATGTCGGCACCGCCCTCCTCTGGGGGACGGAGGGGACCACCCTCAGAGAGCCAGTATCGCTTGGCATTGTCTTCAATCCAGTCGGTGATGGCGCCTTTCTCTGCATCCGAAATTCGCTGGTCAGGGTGACTGACACCTTGAAGGATGTTGTGCTGGTTCTTGGTGATTCTGAAAACACCAGGTCGTGGCTTGGGAACTAAGAAATCCGGTCAATTGAGAGCGATGAGTTCTTGCTGTGACTAAACATACCATACCAAGTCACGTCTACTCCCATGAGGCGACTGAGACGGACAAGGGCATGTCGCATGAGGGCAACACCACCGCCTTGTGGGGTAGCACTGAAGAAAGCGAGCTTGGTCTTCTTCTCACGCAACTTGTTGGCGTAGAACTGAGTAGCGTTCCATGTGGCGCTGGAGCAGGTATCTTTGTGGTTTTGGAGGTTTGTGAGATGAACGCGGAATCCTGCATCTGTCTGAACGATGCCTCGGTAGCCGACCTGAAGATGTGGTACGAGAGAGGGTCCGAAGTTTCTTGTACGTTGTTAGTAGTCACTCAATGGCAGTGATTGATGGCGACTCACAGAATACACTTGCGGGCCATAGAATCGGCCTGTTCATCGACGCGCTTGACATCCCAGAAGTTCTTCTCCTTGGCCTCATGGTCAGGTCTAAGAACCACAGGGACAATATCCAGATCCAACCAGAGACGCGAGCACAGAGAAGGGCTCATATACTTGAGCGTGACAGGGAGACCGGCTCCAATGAACTTGACAAAGTTGTCATGCTCGTAAGCCTCGACCTCACTGATGATGTGATCCGCAATGAGATCCTGTCCCTCACGCATCTCTTCATCGAGAGAGATGTGCTTGATAGAGAAGTCATTGAGATAGACAGTGTCGTGAATGGCAAGCGCAATAACGGCAGTATGGTCATCGGCGAAGACGGCAGAGATACCGAGGTACAAGGTCTATAATTGAGTTGTGTTAGTCGTTGCTGAAGAAGTCTAAAAGATCGACAATGGATCCCATGCAGGGATCATGAACAATTGAAGTTGCTATGACGCAAGGTGTCATGACATAGCAGACATGGTATGGGAAAGTAGAATAACACGAAAGAATAGAATGATCTCACCTGAAGAGGAGCATTGACATGGCCATCCTTCTCGACCATAAGGCTCATCTGCCTCTTGCGGTGCGAGGTGGCGCCCGTAGAAAACTTGCGAGTAGGCTTGTTGGAACTCATGATGGCGGGTGCTCACAAGAATTGGCGGGGTAGTGAAGGAGATGGAGGGGTAATAGATTAGGTATCGGCGAGTTGAAACGAAACGACGATCTCTCTTGAAGGTGAAGAGAGACTCAAAGTCCACAATGTAGGTAGAGCAGAGGGATGTTGAAAGGATGAGAAAAAGAGAAAAGAATTGCAGTCGAGAGGCAAGTTATACCTGCCTTGGAACACCCCCTTGATCAGGTCAGACAAGTCAAAAGGCAGGGACGAGGGGTGAGGTACTTGGACGATGGTAGTAGCTCCTGCCTGGGTAGCAGAAAAAATGTCCTCTAAGGCTTAGGACGACAAAATTTTGTAGGCTAAGAGCCGTCCCGAATTCACGTAAAATGTACAAGTTATTTCGTTCCTTGTACTCTCGGCAGCCAATCTTTTTGATACCCTGACGACTAGACACAGACACAGGTTGGGATGCTGGTAGGCTCTTGCCCCGTCAGCGCGGGTCTCTGCAGGAGGGAACCAGGGTCAATGTACTGTACTTGATGATATCTTGTAAGACAAGAGAAAAGGTGGCAGACCAAGTCGAGCCACAAGCTGGGGGCGGGGAGGGTTACCGTGGAAGAACGTGGGGGAAACAACCAGTTAAGGACGCGGTGACAAGGTGAGCAGAAAGATAAATGTCAAGGTGAGGAGATGAGTGGCGTGCTGAAGATGGACAAAGCTTGGATCGTGATATCACGTTGACTTGTGTTTGGACGAGAGCCCGTATTCAGGAAGGCGATGAATCAAGCAATGGGTTGATCGACCAGGATTTGGGTGAGGAGAAAAGAGAAACACGATGACCAGTCAAGATTTCGGGTGGGAGCAAGGAGCAGCGGGCGTAGTGTAGGAAACTGCAACTGCAAGTGACACCTGCTGTTTGCTCAGGTGCGTCAAATGTGTATTAGTTGACGACACTTCCCTGGCAATATCTTATCTTGGTGTTTAACTGAGAGTAAGTTCCCTGTTATCAACTTTCACAAGTAATGAAATCGAATTATCAAAGCCGAAGAGCCCGGGATCACGGAAAGGGGGGGTCAGGCGAACGAGGGTGCAAGGTGAAGTGAGGTAATGAAGAAGGTGGTCTGATATGCGCTATGAGATCACCAGATTGTGTGAATTGGATCGTCAAACTGGGGTTTTGTTACAATCAACAAAGAAGCGAAGCTGTTGCAATCGAAGCTCTTGTCGGGGATACAAATTAATAAATCTAAGCGCCGCCAACGTGCTTGATGCAGGTACGGCGTCACATTCGCGAGTGTAGCATGTAGTGGTGGAAGGTTTAGATGAAGTGACTGAGGTGAGGAGAAGAGGAAAGAGCGGGAAGATGAAATACGACGAGTGACATTTCTGAGCACAAGGAAGGTAGCAAGATGGGGACCCTGAAGTCCTTCCAGCTTGTCCGAACCAGTCAAAGAAGAAAGCCACAGCATCATTGGTTCAGCTTCATTCATGCCGAGCTCACCATTGAGTTGCTGTTGTGTAATAAAATAAACTCCAATCTAAGCTGTAACCCCTCCCTCCCTACGAGCTAGTGACAGGAACAGAAATCCAGGGTAAGCTCTTTTATTCCCCGGAGCTGTCGTGGAGATCATAGAGCTGTCAGTTAAAAGAAGTACACTACTGTGCTTGTTAGCGGCTGCCAATCCGAGGTACCCGAAGAATTGACTACAGTAGCGCAGCCGAACCCCGCGCTGGCGACATGAATTGCGTGAGCTTTAGAGCTTGGAGCTTGGAAGATCGTCCCACAAAGTCTGGGGCAGGGTAGCTATGGGCGGGGTTCCTTCCCCGGTGGAAACTAGCCCCCAGCCCTTCATTCTTCAAGGCTCGGGGAAGACATCCATGAATTCATCCACCCAACTGGAATGGATCCTACACGATTGGATCTGTAATGGGAACGCGGTGAGCATGCAAGGTACTTCTTCTAACCATGATGCTTGAAAGCGTCTATTGTTGCCTCGAGCCTGGAATACTGACTGGCCTAGGAGATACAAGCCCTTTGTTTACCGGTGGCAGGAATGTCTCAAGCCGAAAGGGTCCTTCGACAATGAACCCTGCAGCACAAAGTCTTGTAAGACATTAATTCTTACAGACTTCAACAAACTCTTCACGGTCGATGTCAAGGATCTTCAACCCCAACTCAACACTCCAACTCAACACGATTCTCACCATGAATTCTTCGACAACAACACCCTATTTAAGAATAGTCGCCTCACCGAATTCGCACGGCATCCGGTACAACCTTCGTACAGATCGTGGCTTGTGAAATCGTTCACCGTCTCGACGTTCGGTCAGCTGTCTTTCGACTCGTATGATGGCCACCAGTGTTCAATCTCAGCGTCAATGGTGGCTTACGACCAGACCTACCGATATGTCCGTCGTTCAATGCATCAAGGTTCCAGAGCATATATCAACAGACCTTGAATCCATGCGTTCCCTTGGTCACTGACCAGCGGTGAGCCTTTTGAGGTTTGATGCTGTGCCCATCACCCCACCGTCGGCACTGTTGCATGTGCCTCACGACTACCTTCATTGGATCTGTAGTTACTCTGGATGTGTTGCATCAGGTCACTCAACAGATCTAGGACGCGGACAGGCAAGTTTCCGGGCGCCGTGCAGCCACGACATGCACTCCAACCCTCCAGTATCACTCAAAAGTCGACGAAGATTAAGCAGTGGAACAACTGGCGCGAACAATCGATGTACCGGTACCAACAGATCCTCGAACCTTTTCTGGGAGTGCTGACTCATGATACCATGCCTTCATACTTCACTCTATCATGGATCCATGGTCCTTACTCAAGTCTTTGACAGACGCGACCGACGGCATGGGCATAGCCGCATTGACTTAATCGCGTCGTCTACATCAACTGTCCTGTGGCCTTGCGTCGCTCAAGGATCGTGCAATCGCGCCTGTCACAATACTGCGACCGAAGAGCTCTACATTGGTCGCATGCGATGCTATCATTTATCGACAACCAACATTGGATATGGAGGAGATCATGGAGAGGGTGGTCAATCGTTGTAGGGAAAATACTCAAACGGCGGCCCAAAAATGCCAAGCTTCCCAATTGAGCAGAGGAGATCTCCCCACAAAAGGCATTCGTTATCAATCTCGAGATGATCTAACATCTCCACGCAGCCTAAGTAAGATTGGCCTGGAATCACCAGTCACGGGATGTGGATAGCGGCAACCAGGGTGGGCAACTTTGCTGGGCCGCGCGGCCCGCCGAAGAGGATGAGTCTTACTGATATGAGCGTATGAGCATCAGAACCTCTAGGACTTGCCATACAACTGAAGATATCCAGATGCGATAAGTGAAGATGGTACCCAAAGCTTCTTTCGGCGTTTTCTTGTCGCTGTTTCTCCATATCGCAAATGGACACGAAAATACAGAACGAATACAGCCAGACCATAAACATGCGGAAGATCGAGCGCCCATGGTCCTGAATGCAATCCATTCTGCCGGCCGACTATTCGGATCAGCTCTTTATCACAATGGATTCGGCTTCTTCCCTGCTACTGTACCGGCAGGCACTTTGTTCTATCATGGCGCCGAACGAAACGTAACGCCGACGGGGCCAGAGTGGTTGGCTTTCGATATTGAACATTCCGAAGCTTTTGCGATGTCCTATAGAACAAGACGTGGCAGAGGGCGTCACCCAATAGCTCCACCGCCCGATAAGCACAAGTCTGACGAAGAGGAGGATCTACACGAAGAAGAGTTCCGTGAGGAATTACGACGTCGCAGCGAGCATAGCGTAGCCAATGATGGTGAGGCTACAAGAGACCACTATTCTCCCGTTGACGACGACGATCCCGTAAACCATCGTGGCTATCTGCATATGTATCAAACAACTCGTGAACTCAGCCTTCTTTTACTCGACGGTATGAGTGCAGGCAAGACATACATGGGTACATTGGACTCTCAGGATCTCGTCCTTCGCGAGGGCAAGGGCAATGGCCGGAGTTTTGA
Source organism: Fusarium incarnatum (assembly GCA_004367075.1). Classification (NCBI taxonomy): domain Eukaryota; kingdom Fungi; phylum Ascomycota; class Sordariomycetes; order Hypocreales; family Nectriaceae; genus Fusarium; species Fusarium incarnatum. The sequence continues at coordinate 143,179 of QGDZ01000081.1, forward strand.
CGAATGGAATCGGGCTTCTGATCTGTGCAAGATAGCATCCGAATGGGGCTTGGATGGATTTGTGCGGATGGAGATTGGTGTGGAAATCATCAAATGTGACTTCAGCAACGGCTTGAATCTGGTTAACATGATGCGCACAGAAATGCGCAATCGGACCATGAATGACCAGGACTTGTCCACGTTCCAATGGATCAGGGGGGTTGGAGAGCGATACGATGGCATTGGAGGCGGCCGACTACGGATCGACTTTTCTTCCATGGTGTCTGGCCTCTTCTTTCCCATCAACATCTCCAGCACAGATCCGGAGCGACCGGATCTTAAAAGACTCGGCGCTGCACCATTGACCGAGCTTCTAGATATCAAGGCATATTTGAAGGATGTTTTGCACCAGCCTCGACGGTTCACCGTGGACTGGCAAGGTGTTGTTGATCTCATCGTGAGCCGGTACAACAAGAGGATCGCGCTTATGGCATACGAGCCACTGCCATCCCGTCACTTTATTAATGAAGTCTTGGGTGCTACATCAACCTGGTTTAACGCACCGCCGTTGCCCGATGATATTTCCTTGGCAGAGCAAGAGAACACGAACCGAACTGCTGATGCCATTGAAGAATGCAGGAGACATTATCTGAGGCCAGCACACGTAATGAAGGGCAAATGGAGTGTTGAAGACGAGTTGATATATACATCTCTTGACACAGTTCTAAGCACGATCTGCAATACGCTGTATCTCGTCCGCGGTCGCCTATCAGAAGCGTCAACCGATCCATCTGAGCTTACGAGTAAGGGAGACGGCGAGTCCAATGAGAAACTTGAAAAGGCGGTTGAACATGGCCGATCTATGGTCCAGCAATTGATGAGCAAACTGGGCTGGACAACTTGGAAGGAACCACAAGCTTGTGCACCGGACGAATTGTCTACGATTGCGATGTGGCCGTTTGGGACGGAGGAGGATCATTGGCATCCTGGATGTCGCTCAATTGATGTCGTCCAACATCCCAATGGGACATATTGGGATCATCGACTCCCCAAGCCGGACGATAGAGATGATCTGAGAATTTAGCAGAGGCCCTGAGAGCTCATGGGACACGGGACGCGAGCCCCCGCGTCTTGGCCATGAGGCCATATAAGCCGTGGAGAAATCGGCAGTGCTCGCATGCAATGATGACCAAGCTGAATTTGTGTTCTAAAGTGGGATGCGAGATGAGACGAATAGCGTCAATTATAATATATTGCTCAAGTCACAAGGGACACAATATGGAATCATATCATGAACCTGGCTCCACCCGGATCCAGCTGTCAAAATACGTAACGGCATTTCCAGGTTGGTGATGATTATCAATCTTGCAGCAATGATTCGCGCGGTGATATTCCGCTGCCTGTACGACTTTAAGTTAACGTTGAATTTGCCAAACAAATGAAGTCAGATGTCATGATTCTTGACTCTTCCGTTACAGCCGCAAGACCCGTTCCGATTATCCTCGACCCGTTCCGATCTCATCCGAAGCTTATTTCGAGATGTCAGCCCACTCTTTGTCACAACATTGCTTGTCCCAAACTCGTGGCATCGAAAATTTAAAGATGATAGATGGCATTTCCGCTTCTCCGCTGAAGGTAGAATATTCTTGGCCATGCAATTGATGCTTGGGTCAGTTATTCATGAGGGTCCTGTCCAGCGATAGGTCGTCTGTCCAATCATGATGGATACGTGAGCAAAGTATTACGCACAAGAATGTCTGCTGGTGACTTATACGCAAGCAGCGGGGCAGATACCTAGAGCCTGGATACACATCAGAACCTTGCGTTGCAGTTCCCATCAGCTTGGATCCGAATCGGATGAAACATATTAACAAGAACAGCATCTACAAAAATTTAGACCCAAAAAAAGAATCGTCTAGGCGCCAATCCCCGTCGTACAACCGTTAGTGTCCCGCGGAGATGCTCTAGTCAATACCCATCAGACCACCGTCGGTGATCCAGAAACCCACTGTATCAGGGACCATGAGCTATTGTTTCTGTCGCTTTCGCATCGCATGATGTTTATTGTCCTGAGAGTCATGGAGGACGAGAATAACAAAATGTTGTTTCTCCGCGCCTTCATGACTTCTCCGGGACTTGATATAAAGAGTCGGGGCTGGATCCTACAGAGCCACTATTCTCAGCATCATAGTCTATCAATAAGACACAATTGACACTTCAAGTCTCACAATACCCCATCTCCTAGCAGACTTATCATACAGATAACACATCATGGCTCTCACCGCAGCACAAGTAGCCATTGTCAAGAGCACAGCTCCTATCCTCAAGGAGCATGGCAAGACCATCACCACCACATTCTACCGCAACATGCTGAGCGCCCATCCCGAGCTCAAGAACTACTTCTCTCTTCGCAACCAACAGACTGGCGCTCAGCAAGCTGCCCTCGCCAACTCCGTCCTCGCCTACGCCACATATATCGACGACCTTGGAAAGCTTTCTCATGCTGTTGAACGTATTGCTCAGAAGCACGTCTCACTCTTCATCAAGGCTGAGCACTACCCCATCGTTGGCACGCATCTCATCGGTGCCATTGGCGAGGTCCTGGGTTCTGCTTTGACGAATGAGATCAAGGAGGCTTGGGTTGCTGCGTATGGCCAGCTCGCTGATATTTTTATCCAGCGCGAGGGTCAACTTTACGATGCTGCTGGGGAGTGGAACTCATGGCGCAAGTTCAAGATTACCAAGAAGGAGGCTGAGAACGACTCTGTTACAAGCTTTTACCTTGAGCCTATGGACAACAAGCCTCTCCCCAGATTCCTCCCCGGACAGTATGTCAGCCTGCAAATTCCCATCCCTGAACTTGACGGTCTTCTCCAAAGCCGTCAATTTAGTCTGAGTGAGGCTCCCGGAACCAACCACTACCGCATCAGCGTCAAACTTCAGGGTCCCGAGGAAGAGCCCTCCATTGAGGATCTCGCTGCTGGCAAGATTGCCGGTCTTGTCTCCACCAGACTTCACAAGCGATACAACGTCGGTGACGAGGTCGAGCTGAGCCCTCCTGCTGGAGAATTCTTCCTCAACCCTACCGATGCCTCGGCCGCCAAGAAACCTCTTGTTCTCCTCTCCGCAGGCGTCGGCGCCACACCCCTCATCTCCATCCTCGACTCAGTCCTCTCATCAGAGACCGCCTCGCGACCTATCACCTGGATCCACGGAGCTCGTTACTCAGGCTCAACCTGTTTCGTGCCCCATGTTCTCGACTCGGCTAAGAAGCACGATAACATTACCGCCAAGATCTTCCTCGAGGACGTCAAGGAGGGCGATCAATACGACTTCAAGGGCGAGATTGACCTTGCTCGTCTTCAGAAGGATAAGCTTCTTGCACTTGATAGTGCTGATGCTGAGTACTTTATCTGTGGTCCTGAGGACTGGATGGTCAAGGTTAGAGCGTTCCTTGAGGAGAATGGTGTTCCTCGTGAGCGCCAGCACCTTGAGCTGTTCAAGACCGGTGATGTTTAAGCTGCTTGCACTGCAAGCAAAGGTGTAATTGTACGATATGGAATTACGAGATGGGTTGTTTAGCATATGGAGGGCGTTGGGATGGATTGCTGTACAGATTGCTTCATGAGATTATATTATGCTTGAACTTTGAGAGTCAATAGACTGCATATTAGATACCAAATACTCAAAAAGAACTCTTTTGCCTTTTATTCCAATCATCTCAGAATAGTAGCCAGCGAAAAGTTTCGCGACTGTTCGTATCAGTGAGTGGGTTGAGCGAATCTAACAGCGACTTTCCTCAATGCACATAGCAAATCTATCACGTAGTCGACCGAATCTGAAGTGTGATCGGTTGTTTGGTTTAATCCTGTGTCGAATTGACAAAAGAGCGACTTGGTGTCACAACCGCCGTGCCATTCATAATGTGAGTACATATACAGGGTAGTCAGCTTTACCAGCCTTATACCCACCAAAACATCCACGTATGACATGAAGATCAGCCATCTCATCTCATCCGACCAAACCGAACGCTCATTCATCAACTACCGACTCACACAAATCACATTACATCTAGAGTCACAGCAATCACACCGCGTGGGTAACACAATCACGCAAGAACACCACAGAATGGGCTCCTCAGACATCCCACCCCCCTCAGCACCAACATGGCTCGTCCCAGCCTCAACAGCCTGCCTCTCAGTCGGCATAACCTTCTGGCTTTGGGCCTACATCCTCATGGTCCGCCGCAGTCTCGCAACTCACGCCACACCCGCGCCTCTCCTCGCTCTAGGTCTCAACCTCGCATGGGAAGTCGTCTACGCATTCGGCGTATGCGAAGCACCCATCGAAACATTCGGCTTTACATGCTGGCTCCTCCTCGACATACCTGTGCTATACGCCACGCTTAAGACAGCGCCTAGATCATTCGCCTCTGCGCCGCTTATCGCGCGTAATGTACCTCTGCTACTGATTGTAACCTTCATCGCGGGGCTGGTGGGTAATGGCACGTTTGTTTGGTGGTGGCTTAAGGAGCCGCATCGCGGGTATGGAATCAAATGGGGTAAGACGTGGAAGGGTCTTGAAGCGAGGGATACTACTGAGTTGGCATTCTGGTCGGCTGGTGTGGCGCAGATGATATTCAGTGTATCTGCCTTGGCTATGCTTCTTCAACGCGGTCACTCTGGCGGTCAGAGCTATGCAATCTGGTGAGTGATTCTTTCTCTTCTATATGCATCAGGGGCGTGTTTTCTGTTATATCATATTCCCAATTGTTTGGAAAATTGCTGCAGATTGCGTATCAGGTGGAAGCGGTCTATTGAAGCACGACCACGACAAGCAGACCCGACAGTTTGGGTTGTCAGTAGGATTTGCATCCGCCTTTTACCTCGTGACGTGAAAAAGCAATTGGGCAGCAAGCAATCAAGCTGACAATCATGCCCGCAGGTTCTGTCGCTTCGTAGGCACCGTTATGGGCCTCCCTGTTTCCTGTATCTTGCTGTGGTGGTACTGGCCAGAAGCTCACGGTTTCGTCTTCCACCCTCTCGCCTTGTTCTTCGTTGGTACATCAATACTGTGCGATCTTGCATACCCGTTCCTGTTGGCCTACGTTCGAACTACGGAACGGGTCCTACCCGATGGAAGTTTGGTGGATGGGAGAAGACTAACGGAAGCGGAGAAGAAGCATCAGTAGGGCGGCAACGGGCGCTTCGCGGCTAAGCGAGGGAGGAAACATGAGCTAAAAAAGCAAATATGACCTTATATGCAGACACTTTAAGTGAGGGTTACATTTTGGCAATGTTTGTGTTATAGGCCGTCTATCACAACTCCTTGCTCCTCGAATGTTCATCACGGACAAAAGTCTCCGTCCCCTTCAACCTCGCGCGGCCTTTCAATCTAGAGAGCGACATCGCGAAGAGCGTCTACCAACGGTTGATCAACCTGTGGCGCCCGCACAATGTAACTTCAGATCTGACTACCTCGGGATATTTGCTCTGCTATGACCGGTCTAGAGGGGGACCCAATAAGAGGGTGACGGGACGATCTAATAACCGCTTTAGTTAACTTGATATCGCGGCAATCTATTGTCTATCGGTCAAGATATAGCGGCTAGGCACAACGTAATGAGCGCAGTATGCAGCCTTCCCGTAGCGTCACGGAGATGAGGCCAATCGAGCGTAGCTTTTTATGAGATGTGATAGCATCAACAGCTATCGTGAATACACGAGGGGTAAAGGAACAGACAAACAACCGTCACATGACTATGAAACGATGTAGGCAAAAGCCAGGATTCTCTTTGTTTTCTCCAGATTGGACATGTAACGTTGACTCTTTCCTCCTTGATAAATGAGGAGAGCTGGTTAACTAGGATCTCGAGATATGGTCCAACCAACACACCAATAGCAAGCGAGAAAAAGAAGCAAACTGGGTGGACACTTGTCTCGCGATAACCCGATTCCTAGTAAAGAAAACGCATCGAGAGCGCATTGCGACCAATAGCGACTCAATCCAGTGTATTGGTAACGAAAGAGAAGTTGGCAACTCGCAGCATGAGTATGGCACGGGATCGTGATCAGCGTGATATAACTGCATTGTCGCACCCAGCATCGGCCGCTCATTATTCGTCATGTTTGCTTTCTCGTGCTTGTTGTTGGCCGCAAGAGTCCGAAACAATGAAGCGATATTTTTCGGGATATCACAATAGAAGTTAACGAATGTTCCAAACTGTTACCCTTATGAGTGCTCCTGTTGGTCCATGGTTGTTTCAGTGCAGGGACGCTCTGTAAAACAATTGCACCAATAGACGCAACTCCTTTATAGAGGGACACCATATGCCGTGTCGTGTCAAAGTCACATGGTCAAAGGCTTGTGCGGGTGCAAGCATCTCGAACAATGGGCTGGATTCGATACAGTAGTAGGGGGCTACCAGGGGGTGGTCTCCGTGGAGTAACAAGTGTCAGTGTCAAGAGCTTGCATCTTGTCCGCACAAGGACATGATCACGTTTCGCATTACCTGAAGAAAAGAAGAAATTGATCTTCATTTTTGACAGCAGGTAAATAAATCTCCGTAGGTGTTTATCGAAATCCTGGTGAGGCCTTTTCTGGCAGAATAACATAGCCGGGAAAAAGGGTGTCAAGCAACCAGACGCGACACTTGTCGGTTGATAACTTGGTACAGTAATGTACTGTATCTCTGGCATTCAATCACATCATGACCAGGTTTCAGTTCAGTTCCAGGGTCCTTTTGTTAAAAATTTCCGCAATGCATGTACACCGGTCGGCGAAAACACGCACGTCAAGACATTTTAGGCCGACAGATCTCGGTCTTGTGCATGGGAAATCGACCGAATGTGGAGAGATTGGAACGTTCTGAGATGAAAAAGCCTGTCAAATCAATCAGGATCAGGGCCTTGAAATAAATGAAGGTGAAGGGTGTAGATATTGACTGCATGTCGACGATTTAGGAAATAGGAGATGCTCCCGTTTGAAGGTCGAGTATGAAGGTACAGGATTATTATGCATCTACGCGGGTCTAATGCAGGTGTCATGTCATGTGCTGTGCAGAGCTAATGCAAATAACCGGCACTTGGGGGTCCTGTCCTGGCCTACGATCTTTCTGGCGTCACGTCAGCGTGGAGCATAACTGTATCAAGCTATGCTGCCATCCCGACTTGAAGCTGTCAGCTGTACATACCCGGTTAAATAACTTAACTACGATCCAATATTACCCATGATGCAACAGATATTCATGGTTTGAATCCTGAAAACTGTACAGAGTACTCATGTCGAGAAGGACGCTTTGATCTGACAAAGGCTCCAACTCCAGCCTCTCATTTGCCACTTGACATCAACCAGAGTCATTCTCAATCATGCACCCCCCTAACCAAGAGCCTCTTTGGATCCAAGACACGATTTACCTTCGCTAGACTTGAAGATCATCAGGTCCAGAACTTGAGAAGAACAAGGGAAGCCCCTGGATAACCGGGCCTCCAATCCCTTGAAAAAAGACAACTGTACAGTACTGTATTTGCCTCTCGAGTCTTAACCAAGTATGTACTCCGTAATGTACTGTAAATCACCCCGTCACCGCTATTGAGGCACCGACAATGCCCTTGATACCGAGAACTTTCGGGATTTCTTCGTTCCCAAACGAATGAAGCAGGTAGTCAGCGACCCTGTTTTCCATCCTCGCATGCTGGCTGGGTTGCTGCGTCTACAATTGGTCTCTCCAGACTTGGGGGAGGTGGCAGGGTTTCCATACCGGTGAGCCTTTTCTTGTGGGGTAGATGGCCTCATAGGCGGTTCTTGTTCATCTCCGCGTTGTTTTTCAGTTGTTGCAATTGGCTGTATGCACTGCCAGTGAGTGCGTGCATGCAGCTTTCAATTACCACCCAAACGTATGATGAAGTGTACATGATGTGCCCGAGTATTAGGACACCACAAACTATGGGATGCAATGCAGTACATCTCATGCTCAATATCGGGCATTTAGAGGAACCTAACCTAACCTAACGTAATGGCTCATCGGGCGCATCATCCCACGTTGGCGTGACCATGACAAGCACAGTCAGTCTCTCCAAACCTTTGTAAGCTTCGTTACCTTCCCATTATCATGATGACTCTCCGAACCACAAGTAAATTACCGTAACATCTCGGTCAGAGTATCCATGATCTCCTCCGGCCCGAAGCCGTCTTACTGTCTACATTAGTTCTCCGTTCCCGAGAACCCGCCATCCCCATCCTTGCCTGGCTATAGAACGCTGTATTTAATGCCAAAAAGACCGTTGACATGATGACACCCTCCCTACCGAAAAGGCCCACGGCAAGCGAAATCCGCTGTTTCGCAATGGTAAATGCCTCGGCGCGGCTCTTGTAACGTTGAAGCGATGCGATTCACGGTCAGAACCGTATATCACACCGGATTGAGGGCCCTGCATGTGAAGGAGGAACGCTGCGTGACATGCATCGAGGCCTTTTTATTGCGAAACAAGGTTAACCGTCCTCTTTCATCTTATCTTGTACAGACACAAATTAATCTCTCACAAGTATAAATTCGGAAGGCGCCTTTTTTTTCCAAGGTGTGATCGGTCAAGATAAGGTGTGACTGCGACCGTTGACCTCCGATAAGCTAAGACTTGGCATGAGGGACCTTGACCTTCCCGCTCTGTCGAAGGATGTGTCTGGGGAATGGGGGTTCCCATGTTTGGGGTCTATCATGACCCTTGATAAGTACTGTCGGAGGATGAGGCTGAAAGCTGAAGGAGAACCGGAGATGCAGTATTCGTAGGTCAAAGTGTAGGTGCACTTATCAACAGCCAGCCTTGTACCGCTCTGTCTGTATACATGCCTGCATTTGCCCTTGTCTGTATAACTACCTGTATACATACCTGTACCAGACACCTGGATCGACAGCGATAACAAGCACAACCTATACCGCAAAGACGCATCTCTCCTTCATCATCTGATTCAACCGCCAAGTCTGTACCCCACGGTTCAATCGGTATCGGTTTTCTTTATCGACGTCAACGTAAAGCAAACATTCAAGCCTTCATACGATCTGCCGATGTACACACCCTCAGGGACATTCTCGAATAAAAAGAGAAGGCGAAGACCGATGGCTTGAGCACGTGTTTGTCTCAGTTTCCTGTTCCGCTGGCAAGGATAGGATAGGATATCGACGCCTTGTAGTACAACCAAGGACATAAACGGCAGGTAATAAAGATGAAAATGTCAGAGTTGCAGTTACAATCACAGTGTAAGCGGTGGAATACTCCCATAGCCGCGCTTTGCGTATGACCTTACATAGAGCAACAGCGCATAGACCCTCATGTTCTTACTCATCGTCATCATTCTCTTGGTTACACCAGCTAAAACAGAGACCATGACGCTGTACGTCCAAGCACACATGAAGCTTGTACTCGGAATGTCTTCCCCGTTTAGAGTATCTCGTGTCTTGTCTAACTAGCTAGTCAGCCACAGTAAGGCTGTTAGCCTCAAACTCTGATGAACCGTTGCGATGCGATGCGAGGCGAGGCGAGAAAAGAGAAAACTATTCCGTACTAGCTTCCGAATCATGACCAGGACAGAAAATTAAAAGCAAAGAGGATGTACGTAAGTGAAGCATTTAATTTCCTTAAAGCCCTGTCTAAAATGTCTCAGTAGATGATCAAGAATGGCGCGTTATGAGTTCTGAGTAGACCAGCAGGGATACCGTAGAAGCGCCAGCGCGTTTATGGGCAAAACTGCCGGGAATGAAGATAGAAGCCACAGGTACAGGCGTTGATGGTGGGAGACAAGGTTTGCATGGGGACGGGTTCAACGTGGGGATTATCGTGACTATAAACCTTAGAGAAGGGATCTGAGAGTCAAGGGGAAAAGAGAAAAGAAGGCTTAGTGAAGCTTTGAGTGTTGGTATTCTGTAATGTACTGTATCTTGTGTGTGATATCTGCATCTATCGGAACACTTTTTTACTTTCCTTTTGGCGCTGTTGTGATGCATGTGTAGATGTGAGACAATATCGACGGGTGCCTCTCCACCTGCAGTATACGTATCTCTAGATACCGAGGTTTTACGCTACAAGTTACTGTCAGTTATCGTACTGTATCACATTGAGTATCTGATTTATCAAGTACCATCCATTCCAATCACATGACGGAAACTCGATGGAATGTCTATCCCCTGGTGACATTACATCCATTGGATTTCCACTGCCCGGATATCAAATACCCGGCCGGCAATTCCCACGACAGCGGCCCGTAGCCGCTAAGCCTACGGGTTCTAACGATGCCACTACTCTCCTTTAGTTTTCCTGTCCCTTTTCTCTTTCTCTTTCTCTTTCTCTGCCTGCCTAGATATTTCTTCTCTCCTTTGTTGGTCTGGTCGACTTACACCGTTTCAGCGTCGATCTCCATTCTGCAAGGCGGGCTCGCAAGAACCCGGATGATCATGGACCATGGTAGCATCGCCCGGCCGGCAATTACTAGTACTAGTAGTCTGATCATTTCGTACATGACCCAAAAACTTGGCAAAGTCAAGATCATCACCAAGTGCCGAGATCTTCCCTCTCGCCAATTCACTGGAATGTCTCTCGCTAATATGTATAGTATAGTATGTTCAAACAAGTTTCTTTCAATTCAAGAGCGGTCTAAGTAGTAGTAGTGATATTTCCCTGCGCCAAACAATATGCAAACAAAAACTATCCTTTTTTCCCTTCCTCCAAGGTAGGTAGTTTTCTGCTGTTGTAATCTGTTGTAAAGGATAGGCGGTTGACACAATTAAAACAAACGCCCATTGTTCCTGTTTCCTTTGTCCCTTTCCCCCTCCCGTGATATCTTTGAAGAAGAGTAGAAAATGTTGTCTTTCCCATGAAATGCCCGGTTATTTCCCATCCTAATATTTCCTTCCATCCAATGCATGTTGTAAAAATGAATGATTCAGAACAGCGCCGATAATAATAAAAAATAATAATGACAAGACTCCCCTCTTTGCGCCCGATGTGGTTGGTTTCTCTCGTGTCTGTCTGGTTGCGTTTGCTATCAATCACCAAGGTTTGGTTTCTGATGCGCGTGGTCATCAGACCTCCTTGTCGTGCAGGACGATCAAAAGTAGCGTCCTTGTTTGAGGCTGGTGATTGGAGATGGTGGCGCCCGAGTGAATGCAATGCGTGTTGCATACACATGTAGGTTGTAATCAATCAGACTGTCGTTGATTGATTTATCCCATCCAGTTGAATCCAGAGAGTGAGATTTGAGGTCCGAGGTCTAAGCTCCCCTGTAATACAGTTGAGGTTCAGTGGAGGTGGCGACTGCAGTGCACCTCACCTGCACCCTGTGAGCTATGAGCTGTCGGGTCGCAGTTGGATCGACGCCCGACCTGGGTCAACCCTCCTAAAAAAGGCACCAGTACCAGTATCACCCCCACTCCTGTCGGTGACTACCACATCGGCCAAAGAAATAGGTTTGCACCCAAGAGCCGAAATAATTCTTTTCCCTTCCAATAAATAGTGATAAAAATGCTTTGCTTTCCTGCGCCTGTTGTTTCAAGGTATCTGTTGTGCTGTTTGCAATCAAATAAAATAGACTTTTTTGTTGATTTTTTGGTGTTTGATTCGTTGATTCGTTGGTCTTGGTTCCTTTTCCCACGTTAAGAGTCCAAGTGGGGTACAATGTCTCACTTGAGTCGACCATCCAGCACGTCTTTTAACTTGCAGATGAACCGACTCGTGTAGTGTAGACGTTAACACAGACAAGACAGGAACATATCCTGTCTCACCTAATCGGGTTTTTCGTATACGTATGCGGCGGGATATGAATGCGAGAGTATCCATACTGTCGCCTCATTGGATATGGCAGGTCGGCTGCCGACATATCGGGGACTCGACATGAACCTGCGGAACGCTTCGTTCGTTCTCATTGTGCGCGGAGTTGAGGAGAGTAGGACATGCGTGACTCGGGACGCTGGATGAGCTTGGCCCAAGGGTGGTTGCTTGGTTGTTGGCGTTCTCGGCAGGCAGCTAGATAATTAATTAGTAAAAAGCACTCTAAGTAAACTTGGTCGTGCAGCCAGGTGGATAAGTTATCTCAAAACATACCACAAATGTCGTCACCCCTGTTGATCAAAAGCCGTTAGTAAAAAGGAACAGGTGGATAAGATAAGATGCTTGGGTTTAGTTTGACTCACCAGTATTGCTTGCTCACAATGGTGGGCGGACATCGACGTTCAGTCTCGATGTACTTGGGACACCATGATTCTACCAAGTGGTAGTGGTGTTGGCAGCTGAGTTCTTTCTATAAGAGTATTAGAATCCATCATCCATCCTTCATGATGCCCATAGGCTCATGATATACCACTTACGTAGATGTAGTTGCACATTGTGAAGAGTGGACCAAGGGCGTCTCGATTCTAGTAAATCGGCGGTCGAGGTATGTGCAAACGAGATGGATGTCGAAAGAATATCCCTTCGATCCAAATTCCCCTTTGCTGAATAAATATATAGTCGAAAGTTTGTTGATATCAAGTGGTGATGATAGAGTAGAGTATGTTGGTGGATAACAAGAGCGGCGGGAGAGAAGGTTTAGTATAGTATAGATGGTAGTACTTGTATGGAGACGGAAAAGAATGATTGATACACGGCTGTAACGTCGACGTCAAAACAGCCTCGAGGGAAGGTCAAGAGTATTTAAAGACAAGACAAGATGGACCCAAAACAACGGAACAGAAGCTAGTTAGTAAATCCCTACGGACGGGGATCCATGGGCTGGGCTGAAGATTGTTTATTATAAGTCCCAGTCCCAGTCACAGACGCAGTCCCAGAGAAAAAAGAGCCCTTCCCAGTTCAGTTCAGTCCCCTTCCCATAGCCAAAGAACCCCTGTTGACAAGAAGACCAGACACCCATCTGTAGACCGGTACGTAGGGGGGAGGGGGGGTGTGCGAATGGGAAAGAATTTTGGATGGTGGCACTGATTCCGAGAAACAAGGGGGTCTGGGGTTTTGCTTTTGGGAGCTGAAGTGCGGGAGGGAGGGCGTGTAGAATCGTCTATGCATCTATCGAGGGTGTGAAGTTTGAACTACCGGGGTGTTTGCTCTCTCTCATGTCTTAATCTAAGGCGAGCAAGACAACAAGGGCAGAGCAGAGAAAAAAAAAAAGTCCCCCCTCTACCCTCTCGAAGCCGCTACAGTTTAGTACGGGGGCAACACAGACCAGCGTACGAGCCCTTCAACGCTTCGGCGACGGCGAAGTGAGGATGAATATAGTGGTCTAATCACGGAGCAAAACGAGCAGAGAAGCAAAATGGAAGGAAAAAGGAATGATGCAAAAGACCCTGAATCTATCCCACTGACTCACCGAGCCATGACCGAAGAGAGGGCAGAGCACTGTTGCGCAAGAGGTCTGATGCTATTCGCAGATTTGTGTTATATTAAACTTTTTTGTTTTTGTTACATCTCTTCCTCTCACCCACCGCCGGCATATCTGCTCGCGAGTAAGTTGGCGTTGCGTTGCTTGCGTGCTGTCTTGTGCATTAACGAGGAGAGCACGAAACAACGTTCTTGAACTTGGACCCTTTCCCCCACCACCGTAGCAACATATATCAGACAACAACAGAGACATAGATCCAATATGATATTTCCTCGTATCAATACCGCCGGCAGTTACCTTACCTTACCCTGATGGGCGGAAACCAAACTCATGTATCAGGTTACAGCACATACATACATACGTACAGCAATTTTGAAGCTATTCCCTCTTTTGCATACCGCAGAGACAAAACAAGGCTCACATACAGCAAGATTGGGTACTCACCGACAAGACTTCTGTTCACCTGGTGGACTGAAGGGATTCTTTGCATCTCCACAGGGCTAAGCGCTGCCCGCCAGACCGCGCCCTCGCGAATGCCGGTGAGACAAGTCCAGTTTAAGAGGGACCCTTCCTTTCCTTTGCCTCAAGACACAGGTGACAGAGAGAACATGTTACCCGCCTCGTTGAAAGAACAAGGCAAGGTATTAAGAGATATCCACAACGGTAGGTAGAGACCGCCTCATCAATTATTCTACTGCGGCGCTTACCTTGAATTGCCTATTCTATTCTGTATCGGATCCGTATGTAATGTAGACGAGTATTTCTGATTGGGGAGATGCCATGGGCGGGCCGATGGATGGCACGTGGAAGCCTCAAAAGAGAGGCCCCCCTCTTCCCTCTCTCTCCCCTAAAACTAGGCCTGGTCTAGGTACAGTTACCGTAGCCGTCCACTGAGTGTTCTGTTCCCCCCGTGTGATCAGCTAAGCTAGCATCCAATCCCGCCCAAAGATCCCACAACGGTTCCGCTTGGAATCACCGTTTATTGAGATTGATTGCTTTTTTGGGGTCTATGTCTACTACTACTAGTCATGGCAAAATATGATATACTTGTTTAAGGAGTCATTCGTGTCATGATCTACCTCCTTCCGTCGCATCATTTTTGCTTTTTCCAAACGAGGGCTCGTCATGATCTACTGGATGAGCAATACTGTCTCCATCAGATAAGTCGAGTCAGGATATCTCACTCAGGCCTGAGCCTGGTCTGGCCTGAGCCTGGCCAAACCCATGGAACGTCAATGCACTGCACGTACTGCACATCAACGCCGGAGCGAAATGGAAAGATTTTCTTGACCTGTGCTTGTGCTTGTGCTGTCTCTCTTGCTCGCATCTCTAGCACCTGCATCAGCGGTCAGACGCACGGTTCATAGGTAGGTGTCACTGTTACTGTTACCCTCTCGTCCTTCAATCATGACATGACATCTTCATACTACAGACTCATATTAGACAAGAGACAGTCTGACCCACCGTGTTCCATGATTTCCTTTTCCCTCCGTTCTAGACGTTCAATCATCCATGAAAAAGAATATTACGCTTGGACAGTTGACGCCATTGCCCACACCTTCATGTCATGGCCCCCCCTGGTTAATAAAACACACATCCCATCCCACCCAAGTACCGTTCCCGTCTATGGACTTGACACGCAGCACCACTGCCGAGGTCTTGTATCACAATTCGGAGGAATGACTTCTTTTTGGGAACAGAGAGAGAAAAGACAGAGACTATCAGTCTATATGCATCATTAGTCGCTACTCGAGCAAGGTTGAGACCGCTCATGCATTGCATAGCATTGGATCTCTCTTTTTGCTCCACTGCACACGTGGTGGGATGCCGGTAGAGTTCCCAGTCCTAGTCTAGTCCTGTCCAGTGAATGATACCGTCTGGGCTGTCACTCTACCGAAACAACAGTACTCCGCTAGACGGGAGATGAGCTTCATCAAGATGAATGACGCTGGACAGGGCATGAGAACCAATAGAGCAGAGATCAAGTATTCGTAAAATCTAATGAGATGAGCTGTGTACCAAAATAACAATATGTACTGTCATCACCTGTCACTCCTCCGCATTTGCATACTTTCCTAAAGAGGAACCGGTCAATACGCTGGACGACAGCCTGAACGCGGGTCCTGTCTGCTGTGCTGCATATATTCCCTCTCCATCTGCATGCGCATGCAGTGCTTGCTGGCATAACAATACAGCCTGTAAAGAGACCACATTCCCACCAATTAATTGGGCGGCTAAAGGATATCCATGTCACCTTCAATACGTACATACTACATACAGTACACACCCATGTTAACCAATATCTCGATTCTACGATGGATAGCATGTCCTTTTCGACCACGGCTCCGATACAGTACTGGACCGTCATAACCTAAGCGACCGACCTGGTTTCAAAACTTTTTCTATCCCCATTCCCCCTTTTTTTTGACAAGATGCGAAACTGCGTCATGGTTTAAAACTGCCGCTACACTAGTTGAGGAAGAAAAAAGTCCTTCTGGAAGGATGGCCATAATTTCCACCACTCCCCACCGCCCGACGCGAAAAGAGCACACCGCTATCCAATCAGCCCTGCTATACCACATTCTGCTTCTTCTCACGGTGCTGAGAGTTAGCTGTGCTTCTAATAGCTGGACCTGGACCTGGACCTGATCCAGTGGCGACTTGATGCAAGGGGATAGGCTTTACCGACTGGCTGGAAGGAGGCGTCATGGGCTGGAGACTTCGACAAGAGTTTAGAGTCTTGTTCCGGGCTCTAGGATAGTGTCCCCGTCGCAAGCGTCTTTACATGCTACCAGTAGACTTCAATATTCCATTAATTCGTATTAACTATACTAGAAATGACGTCCACCGAGATGTCATCTCATGTCTGTCTCCTTGGAAATGTGCCTGAAAAGGTCTTTCAATTTCATCTTGATGAAGCCGTCACCAGTCCGTCAAGTCTCCAGGCTCATTCTCTGGTCTGAGAACCCCCTGGCCTCTGACGCCAACCCCTAGTTCCTGTCGCGTTGTTCTCTTGCAATTCACATCACTCGCCAAGCCCTTCCGCAACAGGGGTTCAACCAATCATCAACGTCCCAGCTTTCTTTTTGGCGTTCCCAGGACGCGGGCTCGGGCCTCGGGATGTTCTGCTTCTGGTGCAGCGGGTGTGACAAGCCCCCAGCCTGTTTTGCCCTTTCCTTCCTTCTGTTCCGTTGCGTTCCTCAAGTGCAGGTTGCCTCTTTTCTCTCTTTCTTTTCTTTTTGCGGCTTCTTTCGCCATAAACGTTCACTGTGATGCAAGGGTCATGATGACGAGCATTCTGAAATCTGTGTTGAGAGACATTGTCTGGGATCTGGCAGTTGTGGTCATGAACCAACAGTCCAAACGCCAAACCGTTGACGGAATTGAAACTTAAAACTACAGCCCTGCTTTTGCTTGTTTGATTGGTGAACCTAAATATACGCTGTAATCTTCAGTTGATGTTACATGTGTCGTCGCATCCATTTCCATCAGAGATCTCAACTACATCGTGTCCTCGCGTTTTATTTCCCTTTTTGCGGAGGGAATGCATACTGTTCATTTGATCCTTATGTAGCCCTTTACGACGTGACCCAGACCGAAGACTACAAGACGTGTCAGTCGCGGCCATTGTCTCGGAGCAAACTTTTTCTTTTTTTCGCCCTTTCCTTTGCACCGATTGCTTGGTAAAGTTCCGCTTCAGTACAGTACCGCCGTACCGTACCGCCGTACCGTATCCTATCCTTACCCTGAGACCTGATCCTTCAGCCTGGGTACTCTGTACTAGTACTACTGTACCGTAGCAGAACAGCCTCCCATTCCCGAACATACGGACAGGTACACCCACCCGAAGCTCTCCAGGGCCCCATCTTGACAGGGACGCTGGACCGGGGATCTTCGTCAGGTCAGCGTCAGGTGGTTACGTTCATGTTACCAGGAGAGAGGTCTTCCTTTTCTCCTGCCCGGGCAGATCATATGGATCGAGTCCTTGTATGCCGAGGGATGATCTAATGGGGATCCTCAGTGAACCAGGGAGTTGGGAACAGGACAGGCTCAGCCTTGGGTTTGAGAGCTTCGTGGACTGACGGCATTCCCGAGTCTTTGGGTTGGCCAGGTTAGCGAAATCAGACGAGGAAACAATTGAGACAACAACTGCCAGACCTAGACGGTGAAATTAGCTCGGGCACTTCTGTACCGAACTAGACTACTGTCAGTCCCGTCACATCATACCCCCAAGCAAGCTGTAACTGCAGCTGCAACTACCGAGTATGCAATAACCAGAAACAGACAGAGCATAAACATGTACAGCTTCAAACGGTCTGTGGAGTGTGCATTATTTTTTCCACAGCACTAATGTGAATGATGCAGACCAGACCGCCACTTGACAGCTGTACGAACGATCCATACCAGTTCAACAACGCATATCACGGAGTCTCGACACATCTATTTTTGATGCCCGAGATATTATCGGTCTGGCAAAGGAAAGGGAGACAGGTATTTGCCTCAACCCTTTATGATCTTGTGAATGATAGGAATGTTACGACGGGTATGGGATGCAAGGCATGACCCCAGACTTGGCAACCACAACATAAAAATTGAGCAAGGAAAGACGCTGCTATTCCTCCTTCGCTTCCATTAGCGGAACGCTACCGCTTTGAGAACGGAAGCTATCGCGCGGAACGGAACAGTCCTTCACTAGTTAGTTCACCGGTCTACTGGGTGCGTCAATTTTACTGAATGCTAAGAAACCATGGTGATAGCATTGCAATGGGGGTTTACATTCTTTACAACTGTCGTCACTTGATCTTGAGAACCGCATAATTCCTGCTTCGAGTTTGTTTCATGTGATCACTATCATATTATCGTATTCGGCGTGAGTTAATACTTTTCCAAACAGACTATATGTCGGGACCGGAGTCGGAACCGTAGGAACCATACCCTACACAAGACAAGGTAGGATTCTCATGGTGTTGCCTGGACTAATGAATAGGCGAAGGGACATGATATGCCTTTATCAGGATCATACAAAGCCAAGCCAGACCAGTTACCACGCCCAGCCTTTATGATCGACCTGGCGATGGTGCAACAAGGTATGAGCATTAGCACAGCAACCTACGGTCATGAGCGTGCCGCTTCTAGACATCAAGGTAATTAAACCCGTATGGTAAAGTATAATGTAGCTATGACTCTTCCAGGGCTGTCACGCTAATCGTCCACATCACGAGTACTAGACAAGCCCATTATCTTGCAAGAGAGGGTCAAGGTACCGAGACTGTTTCAGGGTAGTGTCCATTTATTCCAAGATAGAGTCCCAGTTATTCCAAGACTCGCACGATTACATCTCCCTCGGTAGAGATGCACATCAGAAAAAGAAAAAGCTGTCTCAGTCAACATGTCTGTGAAGTCATGGATAACAGTTATCCGGACAGGTTGACGTATCGTGGATGAAGAAGGAACACGACCGTCTTCACCCCCAGCCAAGACAATAATACCCCTGGTATGGTAAGAACCAGCCTGTTGGGAAATTGGTGAGATGTGATGTGCCGTTCTAGGCAAGTTTTCGAAAAGCTACGATAAGTTTATCTCTTACAACAATAAAGTGATATTACCGTGCTGCATGAAAGGGAAAGCATTGCACGGACATGCAACTGTTACTGTTACTGTTACTGTTGCTATTGCCATCGCGGGGGTGCATCCATGACAAGCATCATCTTCTCCCTGTGAGACAAAGTTCCCATGCCTTGATCTTCATTTCTATCTGTGCCTGACAAGGGGCTATAATTCTTGGAAGAGGGACAAGATTGGATGGCAAACTACAGTGATCATTCCCCCTTGCGGCATATTAAATGCCGAAAATAAGGGTCCAACCAGTTTGTAAGGGTTAAAGATCTGTCTGAGATGAAGATTTGGGCAGAAGAGGAGAAGAATCGAGAGTTGGGCATCAAGATCTTCATCAATTGTCGATGGGAAATATCCACTTTTGGCCATCCCGAGGCAACGGGTTAGTTTAGTTCATCTCATCCAGGTACGGATACTTGTACAGGGCTCCACGACTGTACCAAACGGTTGGAGAAAGCTTAAATTACTGCATTTAATTCATTGAATCTCAAAAGAAATCCATATTTATTATCAGGTACTGTATCCGTATATACCCAGAAGTTATGGTTTATGTTTCATCGGTAACTAGCTCTTTGCGTTAGATTGGGAATAGTAGTGGCTCTTTTTTTTCTTCGGTCTCGGAGTCTGCCAAGGTCCCGAATCATTATGAGACCATCCTTGCATTTCTAGAAGAACCAGCCTTTACTTGGCAATTCGTTTAGCGAAAGATACAATGATACTGTACTGTCCATTCCCGTGACCATGATTGCATGTGGAGATCATTACGATTGGTAGCTCAGGTGAAGGCATCACGATTCAGATACTATGGTACTATCACTTATCATGTTCCGCTACCCAGAAAGCGAGCGGCCCGTGTACACTTTTTCTTAGATGCATATATGCACGACTTACAGAATCACGATGCGATAGCTTATTAGAAAGAAACATTTTGCGTATTAAACGGATCGTAGGTGAGTCGATCCTACTCACCACCGTCGACGGACCATCTAGTCAAAGCGTGCCTACGTAAGTATAGCGAGCTTCACTGTAACTATTCGTAGGGCTTCTGAGGCACAGCAGTTCGTAATGATACCCCTGCTCAACACAACCCTGCTGTATATCAGGACGATCAAACCTCGACAGCAGCGTGAATTAACTTAACTTGATTTCTTGCTTCAACTGAAAATGGTTCATCATAATGAGATATTACCGTCGAGTTAGACATCGAGTCTGTCTTACGATACATAAGGATACGGGGGGGAGGGGAAAGAAAGGAAAAGGTCCAAACTCTAACTAAAGGCGCACCACCCCCAATTACACCTGCAGGCCTCCCTCTCAAACTGAGTTTGCAGGGGAAAGCTTTACTAGCGATAGGTGCTTCGGATTGGGACGTAGTATCGGCATATGCGTGGGCCTCTCATCAAACGGCTGTCTGAGTCCGACTTGCCAATCAACCATCAAGGAGCTCCTCTCCGTTGGTGGGCGGATGCATCGTAAAGCTTCCCCTAGCGGGCGTCTGTTTTGTTTTTCCTTCTCCTCAAGACCAAGATGCATGCCCATCAGCTTCAAACGTGGCGTTACTTAGAAGGGTACAGTAACCTGCCGAGAACTTTAATACGCCATGGACGGTAAGGTGTACGATAGATAACCCCAGGTATTCGCTGGAGATGTAGGCAGTATATTGGATGGAAGGAGGCAGGGAGTGTATATTGGCGAGGTTGGACTTGTTGTCTCTTCTCTCATATTCACATCTCCGGAGGGAATGCCGGCGACAGAGACGGATGTTACGGGAACAGATAGTGGCTGGGCAAGTAAACAAGATGTGGGCGTGGAAAAGAACCCAGAGAACCTAGAGGAAGATTTAGAATTGGTAACTCGGTCCCTGAGGATCACATTCCTGTCTTGGAAGAGCTGATACTCGTCGGTTCCAGATCTTTGGGTCCGTTGGGCATCAACTGGCTCTCACGATGAAGAGTTTGCCACTTGGGAGAGAATAATGGAATTTTTATACGGGAGTAAAGAGATTGCCATCGGGACAATGGGAGTTTGGGGAATTGCATGTGTAGTTTGAGTTAATGCCCCTGAACGTAGAGTTTGGGACTGCGTAAGAATTGTAGAGTTTGAGGTTGGGTATGGCTGGTGCTCTGTAGAGGGATTGAAGCACCTGCAAGAAACACAAACACTACTCGATATTGAGTGGAAGTTGTTGAGTAAACGCAGGTAAGTATTGATGAATTGCTTCCTGAGTCTCCCTTGCTTCTGTTCAACAAGTGAAGCCCCTATACTATCCCTCTGCCCATACACAGCCCATACACTCATCTAGAACTCCCCCCAAGAACAACACACTCACTCACGAATCTATCAAAGGTTCTATCTCACTCCTCAATTCAACCAAATGCTTCGCCAGCGCCTCCTCCCGATCCCGAAAAGCCTGAAAAGAAACATCTACAACCCCCGAGAACATAGACGATGCCGCGTTCCCAACCCCTGTCCACCGCGCCGTCGAACCTCGCAGACGAGATAAAAACTCTTCTGCCAGTTGGATCGTGAGAGACATCTGCAGATAGGGGGATGACTCGACGGCGAACGAACCGACCGTCACGGCGGGCAGTTTCCAGAAGCTGAACGTTGTGGTTGAGTTGGTTTGGGATAAAAGTTCGGTGTGCACGAGGGTAAACACTCGTTGATACATGTCCAAGAGGCGAACGTATGTTGACAATATGAACATGGCGTTGCCGGGATCACTTCCATCAATCGTGGAGTGATGCATCTTGCTGCCCTCGTTGCTAGACGGAGGTCTCTCGAGGATGTCAGCGACTCGTCGCGTAAGCTTGAACATATCCTCGATAGGAAACCCCTGACTCCTGAACCTCTCATCAACAGGACGTCCCAAAAAGGGCCCGTCCTGAGGAGAAGGTAAAGCGGAAGCGAGGTCCAGGAGCCTGGCGTTGATGTCGGACAACTGCGCCATCCAGTGAATCGGGGGAGCCTCGGGCTGCTGCAGCGGCGAGAGGTCAGCGTCGTGTCGGAGAGTGATCTGCCTCGGTCTAGGCCTTTGCTTGCGTCGCTGAGGCTGTGACGCGCGCTTGTCAGAGGAGATGCTGTGTTCAGGTGCACAACTTTGACCTGCGCTGGTCAGGGGCACAGACTGGTCACCCTCTGGTGCAACTTGATAAGAACCTACTTCTTCAGGTTGATGATAGAGGGTAGAAGTAGTTGATGAAGGATCCCAATAGATAGGAGGAGGAGGAGGGAACTCGGGATGAGATAAATACTGAGGATTGTTTGTATAGAAAGCAAGCTGTTGGTCGAAAGTGAAGGCAAAGTCGGTATTGGTATCGACGGGATCAGGTGAGACAGGGACATGACTCTTAGACGTCAGGCTGTCTGTATGGGGTACTATTGGCACTGCTTCTTGATTGAGTCGGTTGGATCCAAGACAGGGACTGAAGAGAGAAATAGAGAGGGCACCTACCCGTGTCGGGTGAGACAAGACTCGGATCGTCCTGACTGTCGGTCCGTCGTCGTTTCGGAGAGCGGCGTCCAGTTGAAGTCGATAATGAAGAGTTCCCAACACTGTTGTTGTTATTCCCAGGATTGATGTTGCCCAGACCCTGTTGCTGACTCTCTATCAGTTGCTGCTGATTCTTCCTATACCGCAACGAAGGACTCGATTTGCACTCAGTCTTGAGTCTAACACAGCGCTCGCACGGCTCGTCGTTGTATCGTTTGCAGCTGAGTTTCTGAGCGTGACAGCGATCGCAAGCTTTTCGAATCACCGTCTCTGCCATGTTCTTCTTTCATATTACATTCAAAAGGGATAAAAGTGAGAGGTCGGGCTCAAGACATGGGGTGGTTTATAGAAAGGTGGACTGCAGTGTGGCACAGTAAACCGCTGAAAAACTAGAGGGAGAAAAACAAAAAAGCCCTTGATGCATCAACTCGCCTAAGGAGCGTGTCGTGCTGCATCTCGTCTCCTGTATCTTGCCAGTGAGGCGGTTCCGATGATGTCGGTACCCTCGTCGTGAGACGTTGTCAGGGGTTGTTAATCCGATCTCATGGATCTGTGATGATCTTGCTGAGAATAGAAGGAGAGGAGTTGGGATGAGTTGTTGTGTTCAATACTCAATCTCGATTCGCTTATACATTCAATAGACAAGTTACGCCTCAACACATTCATAAGTCAATAGAACACTCTAATGTATTCAGATCTATCAATTCATCTCTTCAAATCTCAACAAGCGGTGGCGTCTCGTCACATTCCCCTTCTTTTCCAATGTATCACAACAGCACGCCTTGTACATCCAACAGACCTCGAGGATTACTCATGCTGTGTGACACAAGTCACATCTTCCCCAAACTACTCTTGCTAGCCCTATTATTATGAGGGTTCTTCATTTTTCCGCTCACCGTAGTTTCGGACAGGAGGGCTGAAAAGTGATATATGACTTCTTTCCATTGGAAGATAGTCGGCGAGCTGCAGGTTTTGTGGTGGCGGCATAAATGGACTGTCTTGGTGAGGCGAGTAATTGATGATAATGACAGGATGGAGATGAGACTTTGAGATGAAGAGTTTCTCTTATTGGGGTTTCTACTGAAATGAATCCCAACCTATCGCTTTCTTGCAGCAATCACATCACTCATACTATTTCCGCATTATCGTGATGCCCTGCATCAAGGGTCCTTTTTAACCCGATCTCTAGATCGGCTATATCCGATCTCATCCCATCTCTACAGCCCTGCCCATCAAAACAAGGATCAATTCAATTCCGTCCAGTTACTACCTCAGCTAAGCAATTGTTCCCCAGAGGCAGGGCCCCCAGCCCATGGCCAAACAGGCGAGACATTGACAGGTGGCGTCCAGTCGTAACTCGAGCCTTGCCTGGGAACAGTATCGTTATTGTTACTGTCTCTCGTTACTTTTACTCGTGGCTACTGTAAGACGTCTCACAGCCCTGCTGTTATTCATCGACTGTACTACATTGCGCTCAGGTTATGGTCGGCTATTTACCAAGACAAGGCTGCTGTTTCTAGAATATGGAGTGAAGCAAGATTATCTTCTTTTGTTATTGCTGTAGATGATGGTCGTTGGTAGCTCTTGAAGTGGATATCTTGAGTCTTTGCTGTGTCGTCACGGTCAACTGACACTCAACGTTTTCGCACCCACGCATATATGATGGACAGTGAGAAGTGCTTTTACAAAAATAGGATTGACCAACATATGATCATGTGTATTCGTTGTACCGTTTAAAGCAAGACGAATGACAGAACGTATATGCGTTCTGACGCATGATCAACTGGAGTGAGTTCAAAATGCCTCACCAAGTCAAGATAAGCCATAGTGGGATCAACCACGACCTTGTCTCACTTATCGTGAGTAGAAAACAACGCAGTATTTGAATGAATGGCGTATACACAAGGAAGAATGATACAATTGCCGATTGATACTCCGTTCAATAGCATTAGCGTCCTCGGATCCGAAAATGGCGGGGAACCCGGATGTTAGTGATTGTGTGGAGGACGCACATAAACACTAACGTTGACGCCATTGCGATCTGCTACTACACCATATACAACGTCAATAGATGAAGCTTCAAAGTAACCTTCCGCGGGCAGAGATAGTTAGTTCAATGAGAAAATGAGAAGGGTTTGAAAAATGAATTGACTATAAGAAAGAGGATAGAGTGACTGTCGTAGAAACAACGCTATTAGATTGGAAGCAATTTCACAATTGACTGTTCTTCAATATGCGGTCTTCAGCTTTGATCAAACATATACTATTGACAAGCTCCCTGTCTGCCGTTGCGGCGGGGAGCAGTCAAGCCGCCCTATCACCCAAAGATGAAATCCCTCAACTCCAACGAAATGCAACTCATGGAGGCAAGAAGAACATCGTCTTCATTCTTACTGATGATCAAGACTCTGTCTTGGACTCAGTCTCATACATGCCGAAGCTGAAGGAGAATATCGTCGATAAGGGTACTTCCTTTGTTAACCACTTCGTCACCACAGCCATCTGCTGTCCATCCCGTGTTGCGCTTTGGACAGGACGTCAGCCTCACAACACTAATGTGACTGATGTGAGTCCACCGTATGGTAAGTAGATTCCATTATTGCCTTAAGAAGATGTGCTGATCGAAAAGGTGGATATCCCAAGTTCGTCTCACAGGGCTTCAACGAGAACTATCTCCCAGTTTGGCTAAGCGAAGCTGGATATAACACATACTATACAGGAAAACTGTTCAATTCTCATACTATCAATAACTATAACTCGCCATACCCTGCAGGATGGACAGGAACCAACTTTCTGCTCGACCCGGGTACATATGACTACCTGAACCCGATTTACCAGCGTGACCAGGACGCACCGGTACATCACAAAAACGAACATACTTCAGACTTGATCGCTCAATATGCGCAAGAGCTACTGAAGGATGCGATTGACGCGAAGAATCCTTTCTTTGTTACCATTGCTCCCATTGCGCCGCACTCAAATATTAATGTGGACCGGGCAGCTGGGAGTCCCATGACGATACCTATTCCTGCTGAGAGACATGCACATCTCTTTGAGGGAGTCAAAGTTCCGAGAACGGATAACTTTAACCCAGATTCTGTAAGTATTACCGGTTTGAGTTATCAGGGTGTCGGAAGAATTAGCTGCCAAAAGTATAAAAGATGAAATACTTTAGTCACTTTATGCTAGCTAAGACTAGCATTTAGGCTACTGTATTTTGGTAGTCTAAGCTTTAGGGGACATTTCTCACGTTACCTAGGTGTCTACGTGCGAAGTTATAGCTAACTGGATATAGCCCAGCGGAGTGAGCTGGATTCGCAAACTTAAACAACTCAACGACTCAGCTATAGCGTACATCGATGATTACCACCGCGCACGACTCCAGTCTCTTCAGAGCGTCGATGAGCTCGTAGAGCAGGTCACCAAACAGCTGGAAGACGCCGGCCTGCTCGATGAGACTTACATCATCTACAGTTCTGACAACGGCTTCCACCTAGGCCAGCACCGACTGCCTCCTGGCAAAGAGTGTGGCTTCGAAGAGGATATCCGCGTACCCCTTTTCATCAGAGGACCAGGTATTGCTGCCGGCCAAGTCGAGAAGGCTGTGACGACACACATCAATCTCGCTCCTACTGTGCTCAAGCTCGCGGGCGTGCCACTGAGAAAAGACTCTGACGGCACTCCTATTCCTGTCTCAGCTAACGAGGAGGTAAAGCGTCATGAGCATGTTGCTGTTGAGTACTGGGGAGTTGCTATTGCCGAAGGCGAAATCGGTGGCTTTGGTACGTGAATGACCTTGAAGGCCAAGCTGCAGTTACTAACTGGTTTAGATGGAGAGGGCCAGGTTAGAATGCCAAACAACACGTACAAGGGCTTGAGGATAGTTCACGAGGACTACGATCTTTACTACTCGGCTTGGTGTAACAACGAGCACGAACTCTACGATGTCAAGGTATGTTGCCCCCCACTCCTTACTAGATTGATACTTACCTCTTCAAGTCTGACCCAGGACAATTGAACAACCTCTACCCTTTGAATAACAGCACGACCGCGAGCAAGGCCTACCTAGGAACCACAGTCCAGCAAGTCGTCAACCGTCTCGACGCATTAATGCTAGTCCTAAAATCCTGCAAAGGCGAAACGTGCATCGAACCATGGAAAGTTCTCCATCCTGAGGGTGGCGTGACAAATCTGAAAGATGCTCTTCGGGCGAAATTCGACGTTTTCTATGATGAGCAGGTAAAGGTTCGGTTCGATCGTTGTGAAGCCGGGTATTTGGTTGAAGCTGAAGGACCGCAAGTTGGATATGAGTATCGGGAGGGCCTGGCGTGGCATCATTGGACCTGAGAGCTGTCGCAAGTCGTGCTCTGTACAGTTAATGCTGTGGCACCTGGAATTATCCAGTATTTAGATCCAGGGAGTTTCCATATTGGAATGAGGTGATAATTCGAGGTCGGCCTTTGTCGGCATAAGACACAGCTCTTGGGCACTCTCTCAACCCATACGCCCAAATAATCCAGCCATTCTGTACCAACTGGGACCATCTTTTGTTCTGTCACCCCAAGTTGGGCCTTAAACTTTCGCTACCCCTTGTCAGCGCCGACACATCACATTCACAACCGTCTCGGCATAGGATTGTGATGGCATTGCTAATCCTTGCTCGAATTTGCTATATTCTGCTGCTCCAGGTCTTCGAGACAAAGTAATGAAGCGGTTGAAGAAGGCCTAAGCAATGACGGCGATGTGTGCCGGTCATTCGAGACAGATGGTGCCGATGGGAAGCGCTTCAGCTGACAGCGGCCTCAAATCTCGAAATGGTGTTGTGCTGAATTCTGGTAAGATACGGCATAAGCTGCGAGCCTAGTCCTGGATCAAATGATGTTGTAGCGGGTCAAGCGTTTTAAGCCGAGGGCAATTTGACGTAAATGAGGGTGCATATTGTAGGATCATGAGTGCAAGATAGAGAAGAACACAGAGTTTTGAAAGATATTGTTCCCCAGTTGCATCATTCATGAGCCCTCACCTAGGTGTGCAGGTGAGTCCGGAGCCGGCAGTGTCCCGGCCCCACCTGATGTCCGCTGTCATCTCGACACTGAAGTTGCGATCACCCTCAGCCATGATGGTGCAAAAGAAGAGCTCTAGAAATGAGAAATGCAGTAACAAATCGCATAATTGTTATAGCAATATTACAAAAATTATCATGGAACTGTTGCAAGACATTTGGTGATGTAAAGTCGGCGTGGTAATTCGTCAACATTCATTGGCCAAAAACTGGTGGGTGCCTTGTATTTCCGGCACCTACCAGGATGCTCCCGACCTTGAACCGAAGAGCATCTCACGACAGCTCTGCTAATCTACGACAACCTCACATCACGAAGCTCAATTGAATCAGCAACAATGGGTTCCGACGCAATCACCGAGCCGCGGCGTACGTACCGACCGACGAATTGATATCCAGCACATATTTTTCACCCGAACCTCGACCGCTGACTTCATGAGTAGAAGCGACCCGCGAGGAGATGCGCGATGCCAAACTCCCTCTGGCCTACCGAGACAGCTGCGCGCACCTTCTGATCCCTCTCAACAAGTGCCGTCGGGATACGTGGTATGCCCCTTGGAAGTGCTCCGTAAGTCATCTATCATTTTCTAGAGCGAGGCACGGCAGGCCCAAGTTCACCGCAGCTACACCGAACGTGCTCAGCCCAGGCCAGCCAAGCTCAGTCCAGCTACAACCCAAAACGCAAAAGCCGATCTTTGCCGAGATATCAATCAACAAGAGACAACATGCTTACACATAGGGGTTTGACTAGGATGAGCGACACAGCTACGAGAAGTGCCAATACGTCGAGTTCAAGAAGCGAGTCGCCAAGATGGACGAGTTGAGGGAGTCGAAGGGCGGTGCACGAAGCAACTAGAGAAAGAGAAGAGACCGAATTTCTTGACAAATCCCGGGTATAGGGCCGGGCCGGAACTGTACATTTTACAAACAAGCCAAGCGTTTGATGAGAAAACCGGAATAGAAAGAGGCAATTCCACACAAATGAAACGATTCAAGACGCAGAACGAACAAGAAAGACGACAAAGTGAAATGATGGCGGAGCCTACTATTGCGTTAACGACTGGGTTTGATACAATCGATGGGCTAATGGAAATAGGCATGCGACGAGTTTTGGGCAGAGCCTCATGAGATGTTTGAGCCGCGCACTCCAGCGGCATAAGAAAAAAGACCAACCACAGGCCCTTTGGGATGGAATGGACCGGAAAAGAGTGGACTCACCGGGGACGTAACAAGTGGGACTGGCAAGTTGGATGGTGAAAGGAACATGAGAAAGAGCTGTAATGTTGCAAGCAGATGGGTTTTTGGCGTGGTCATCGTGGCGGACAGTACCCTGTCTGGGCCGGCTCAAGAAGAAATACGCCGACATGGTGTTGTGCGGGCTCTCAGGAGAAAATTATATATTGAGCCCGTGAGCCACCGAGAGGCTTGCGAATCTGAGATGGAAAGGTGCCAGGCGAGTTGAATCGTGGTGTTTTTACACCTACTTCAATCATTCATCTTGTGTATCACCATTCATCCTTTTGTTCTTTCAGACGTCGATCGTCTCATCGGCAGTTGGCTTCCGCAGAGCCTCAACACCAAATTTTTATCTACCGCCAAGGTCTTATCGATTGCACTGGTTGATCGACAGCCTCAGCCTCGACCATGACTACGAAAGTGTCACGATAAGATATGGCTGATATCGACGACTCCTGCTGGTGGCTCAGTCACTTGACCTCGGTCAGTCACTTGATGGCGCAGTCATGATGAAACTGATGATCAGAAATGAACATCGGATTTTATCGGCTCAATCCTGATGAGACAACGTCAATCTCGGATGCGATAGGGCAGTTGACTACGAGTCGTGGATCTTAATTGTGAGCGACATGGTCTCAGCTCCAACGAGTCAGACCACGACCACTCGGTGCAGGCCCGGGAGCCACGCATTTTTGGCCACACTCGCAGCTCACAGCCTCAGAGGCGCTGAAAAGAGCCGCATGCAGGCGGTTCAGGCAAAGTTGTGCGCTATGCAAGGTCCCACATGCGCTGAAAAAAGCCACCCGCACCCGACAGGATCCCTGGCAATGGAACCACCTTAAACATGATTTCTCTTTAGATGAGATCCACTACGATCCATCAAAGGGAAACCTTCTGTCAACGTCGATCCGCTGCCGGTCGGTTTGGCTCGGTATATCCAGCGAAAAGCAAACCGGCCCGGTTCATTGAAACCTATCGGCCGGGCTGTGGATTAATCTCCATTCTTTTCAATGCTTGGCTCAAGGCTTGTGTCTTGGAATTCAATGCCAAGGCCACTTACAACGGAGCCTCCGGTCTTCATTTACGACTTCTCAGCAACGCAACTGGACAAACGTGGGACCATCATGGTTTCTCTTATGCAACACTTTCTCACGGACTCGGTTGAATGACACACATATTCAAGGATGGCAATTTCAGGAGACAAACGTAATGCTCTGACAAAGAGTGAAAAATGATTGATGCTATGCTGTCTAAACTAACGGAAAGAATAACTGGAGACTTATACACGAGATGAGACCTGCTCAGAAGATGGAGTTGCTACCACAGGAGAAGACACCCTGGATGGAACTGGAAGCATTGGCAAACAGATCCAACAGCTCAGTGATTGATGACCACAGGCCAGCAGCGTTCATGAAGAGTGAGATTCCAATAAGGAATGCGTTGAGGCAGAACAGGGCAATGTTCTTGGGGCTGGAGAAGAGGTTGTTCCAGTTCATGTGGAACCAGAAGATGCCGCTGAAGCCGAAAGTGAACCACGAAAT
Organism: Fusarium incarnatum; assembly: GCA_004367075.1. NCBI lineage: Eukaryota > Fungi > Ascomycota > Sordariomycetes > Hypocreales > Nectriaceae > Fusarium > Fusarium incarnatum. The sequence continues at coordinate 173,459 of QGDZ01000081.1, forward strand.
GGTAGTGGCTGAGGCAATGGATAGGATGGAGTCAAAGACGGGGATGGCGTTGGAGATGATGAAGCAAAGGACCCAGAAGACGGTCACAATGGTCATCCAGATGGACCAAGAACGAACGTTGTTGGCAGTCATCTCGCTCTGGAGCTTGAAGTGCTTCATGACCTGGACATACACGTATTTGATACCAGTGTGGCCAAAGGCAAGACCGGTCGAGAAGATGGCAGGGAGAACGATGCCGTAAGCAATCCTGGCGATAAGCTCGGGAGCCGAGCCAAGGGCAGGCGAGACGGTGTACTCTCCAGCCAAGCAGTAAATGGCAATAGCCACAACCACGTAGAAGCCGATGGAGACACACTCCAACCAAGCGAGGGCAAAGCCGAAGTCGCGAACGGGGTCAACCATCTCGGCCATGTAAGTGACAAAGTTGATGTTACCCGAGTAAGCGTAGCAGATCTTGAGACAGGCGTTGAGGCCGGAACGGAAGTCTGGGTTGGCGACGACCAAGATCTCCTTGTGCCAGTCTGCGGGCGCAGCAGTGGGATTCTTGGCTCCGAGAGAGACCATGACGAGGATGGAAGCGGCGATGACGGAGACCATGCAGGGGATACCTGACTGGGAGACGAACTTGGAGGTTCGGGGCGCGCAGAGGACCCAGCAGCAGAGGCAAGCGATTCCGATGTAGCCCACAGTGCAGAGAGAATGTCGTGAAATGGTGTTGAAGGCAATGGAGAGAGTAACACTAGCTGAAGCAGCTGTCATGATGACCTGAACAAGCAGACCGATTCCGGCGGCGATGGAAAGAGGACGTCCTCCGACGACCTTGGCCATGTCCACCACGTTCAAAACATGAGGATGACGGCCATAAAACTGCTTCAAGACGAAAGCTGTATACCAACTTAAAACTCCGATACCGATTATGGCAATCAAACCAGGGACTGAATCTGTTAGCGATGGTGTTTCGAAATAAATGGTGGTTGGGAAGTGAAGCTATCGCGGGTTTTGGGGCGGTCGGTCGCCCGACTCACAACCCACACCCGCCACTGCTTCCCTTTCCCTAAAGGGTAAACTTACTAATTCCCATAGTCTTCAAAACACTAGGTAGTGATAAAACACCGAGACCGACTTGATTGGTAAGGAGGGCGAAAGTAGTGTCCCATTTTGACATGTTGCGAAAGTTCTTTGCGCCCTCGCCTCCACCAAAGCCGTTCTCAACAACAGGCACATTGTGAGCGGACTGAACATCGTCAATGTGACCCTTCTCAGCATCGAGAGGCATCTTCTCTTTGCTGTTTGTCTTGCTGGAATCATTGCCCTGGTCTGAAGGGTAGATATCGTTGTGAGCGTCTTGTGGGTATGAAGACATGATGGGCTGTCTGAAGCAGATTTGCTTCTATGTGTATATAAAAACGGGTATATTAGACTGCTCGCTTGAGGAAACAATACACAAAACTAGAAGAAAGAGGTTATGATGGGAGGGAAGAGAGATGATAGAGGACAATGAAGAACAAGAGCAGATGGAAAGGAAGAAATATATAAGTCAATAGAGCTTCGTAAAAGGACTAGACTATCACGGAATTCCCTCATTAAGCTCCGCGTCCTTTTTTTTCCTACCTTGGGCGTGGCCGTGCTCCAGCTTTGTTCACGACTGTACGGAGGATATCCTGGGGTTCCACCTAAGATAGGTGCTTTTCCATCGGAGTTACAGTCCAAGGGTTCGACCAGCCTTGGTCACTTTTTCTGGGGTGACCCTCATCTTCTTACATCGGCGGCGAACTTGGTGCCTTGCTTGGTAGTGTTCTTGTTTGTTTAGGTCTGATGATCATTCACATTCAAGAATTCCTTTCCCCAACTTGATTCTCCTCATTTGTGGATCTTTTGTGTCTTGTTCAACACTGGGAATAAGACAGTTACTCTATGTACAGAAGCAATAACCCTTGTGAATGAGGAGAAAGTCTCCATTCACCCCCCGTTGACATGACATGGGTTCTATCGTATCTTTTTGTTCTGTGAAGGAATTGACAGTACGCTGCCTCCAATTGGATATGAAAAGCTGGGGACAAGCAAGACAAGAATTGAGTGGAAACGCACTAGAAGGTCATCATCCATGTTTACGTACATGCACAATGTGTGTGTCTCCTCCACGGTGTGACCGTCCATTTACTGGGGATATGCACTACATGCACTACACAATCCGGGCCGTTTTTATCTGTTTTTTATTTGCTAACGTGCTGTATATCTTTTACTCAAGGCGGATCCTAACGTCTATCAGTTACTTGTAGCACATCAGCTCTGTCATCATCAGTTCGGTAGTTGAACATCCATCATGAACAAATGATCTACACTGAGTCTCGTCTCCAAAGGGTCTTTTTCTTCACATCTACTTGTGCATCTTTCTACAGTTCGCCTCTAAAAATGTGGTTCTACTCCAATGCTTGGCCGTTGATAATGTCCAAAAAAGGCATGTATACTGCTAGTATCCTTCCAACCTAGTTTCAAAACTTTGCTCACCCCTTGTCTTCCGAATTGCGAGGCTGACGGGCGCGTTACCGAACCGAGTTTAAGTCCTCCAAGCAGGGACCAGGTCTAAGATGGAGATCCGAGGTGGAGAACCAGGTACAGTTTTTTTCACTCTTCTTACTCTTTTGCTTCATTCCGCTTTATTTCCCATTTGGATTGAATAAGGATTGTTTAGCCGCGGGAGCGGAATGGGAAGAGGACATGGATAATTCTAACCGCGGTGTTGACCGCTTAAGCATAAGAAACAAAATACTTTATGCGGCACTAGACACAACGAGTCAATAAGTATACGTACACCTCGAATTAAACATGTCATGCAACTAACAAGAGTCAGTTGTATGGGCATTTCATCCAGTCGGGTTTCCCATCAGCAAAGAAGATAACCCACCCCTGTTCCTGTTCCATGTCGTCATCCCTAAACCCTGACACGCACGCTCTTTCTTTGTTTGCCTCAGGTTCGGGTGTTCCTGCACGCGGTAATATTTCTAGTCGTTTTCTAGAAGATGAGCTGAAGATTCGATGTAATGTGATGTGATGTGACATGCACGCGTGGGGTGTCAGTTATCATGATGTGATACTATCAGGCATGGGCTGTATCAGACTCATTCCTTTGCCAGTAATTACCTTCTTTCGCACAATGAACTGACAGTATAGTACTATAAGCCTAAGAATTATGCTTGAATGGGTCTCTGGGGCACCGGTCCGGTCGATTCCTTGGCCACATAGCCATAGCATTGTAAGACCATCAAACACTGGAATTACAACCACCACGTAATACCTTCAATTTCCCCATGCCTTTTACGTACAACAAACCAGTAGTCCCCATGGGACATCTCCATACTTTTCTTTTCTCCCCCAGCTAAAATTACCGCGGGTTCATATCCGGGGCATAACACTACAAACATACCTCTCTCTTCTTATTACTGGATATGGAGGTTCTTTCATGTTTGAGGCTAGCAGACCGAGGATGAAGTGTCATCAGTGCGTTTTCAATATCGCCGAAGAATATGCGCTTCGCCGTTGTGATCAAAGTGTCGGGCTTGCCCGGTTCTTTGTTTTGACCCTGCAGATCTTTTTGTATCTCAGGGGGTTCAGCTTTTTCTAGTGTGTCTTCGGTGCAGCTGCTTGGTGCCCGAAATGGACACTGACACTTCAGGATCGTCGATATAGTGTGAGAAATATCTGATGGGTAACAAACGGTTCGATTATCGTCAACCGATGAAAGACTCAGCCTATCAGAGTTATACATTAGAAACAATGATATCACTTACGCTCAGATAGTCATCTACACTCGCCTATTTGCTGCAAGACAGCCCAAGGCCAGACTTCCTCGTTAGGCAAGTATCGACTCGTCCCGAGCTTCTGTCAATCTCCTCCTATCTGTTTCACGGTCAAAGTAACCGGACCGTTACCACGCAGATCACAATCCTTATCATCAACGGCGTGGGATATCAGGATATCTTGACAACGAACGGGACGAGTGATAAACGGAAGGCATATCATGACATCGGGGGGCCTCATAAAGATCCGAGCATAAAAAATGCATGCATCACCTTGCTCAAGATATTCGGAAAGCGACGGTCCTTGTAATCAGGGTCGTCTATGCTTCTCCGCTTCCGAAGGAGTTCTGACGAGCTTGATATCCAATTAGCATTCCTTTCAGGCAACTGTCGCCGAGTCCTCCCATTTAGATCCCGGCTTCAAAGCCGTTGATACGCGAGTCCTAAGGGTTCTCGTCACTTGCCACGGTCATTTCTCGGGTGCGAATGGATTCTCGTGGCCACATGGTATTGGAGATCTGTAACGTGGAAGGGTTCAGTACGGTCCGGGGATTCATATGTTGAAGCCGTCCCGGGGCAGGCAGATAGATACCCAATGTCTGTCACTGATGGATCTAGAAGTGGCTGTGTACTCCAGAGTATCGCAAGATAATACGTATGAATCATGACATCAACTGGTATCAATCACTTAAATCTTACGTTACGAGTATAGCTTCAAGGCGTGGTCAAAGAGCCACTTCACTGCCGAATCTTCCGGGTGGTGAGCATGCCGAAAGCGTCAGTTACAAAGTATGGAATGTTATACCGGTGTCATTCTGGCTGATTCTAGAAAGAGACTTTTTGATGTCTTGAGCTGTGTATGCCCAGTTCTGACCACATCTGTACAGTTCAACTCTACGCACGAGGTAGCTTCTCCCTTTCCATAACCCTATCATTACGATACAAAACGCCCTTCTCTTGAGCGATGACCACGTCGACGCTAGGTATCGACGATCGGGCAGTCTCTTGGATACTGGTCACTTCGAGCTTCGACTACTCGAGTGTATCCGTCAATAGTCACATGGCTAGCACTTTCTCTTCGATACCAGGAACAGCCTCCAGAGATATATATTTGGAGTAGTATAAGCCCATAGTCCTGGTTACCTGTTGCCTTTCGTATTGTATCCTCAATTACGGTATCAGGTGAGTAACAGAAGAATGTCATCTAATGCCTAGGCTGCCAGGATAGAGTAGCCGAGGTGCTGGTCTAAGTTAGCATGATGTGACCAAGTCATCTCATCTCTTATGCTTTCGGTGGCCAGTTCTTCTGCCATCCTGATGGGTGCCAAAAGTCGAAGAGACCGATATAAATTCATGCTATTAAAGTACTATTACTCTAATACAACGAAGTGTTTAGAAACCCCACAGTCTCTCATCTCATCCTCCATGGAGACACGAGCATTAGTAGGCTCTATCTCAGTTCACGCATGAGGGCAACACCGTCTTAGCGGTGTAGTTGACAGCAATGCGAGTTTATCAAGCACTTTCTTCATTACTCCCTTTTGTCTCCCTGGGTCATCGACTTCATGAGCCTCTCGCGGTTCAAATGCAATTCGTGGGATACAACCTGTAGCGAAGAGATGCAAACGAGATGATACCATCGCCTCCAAGATCTGGATCATGATCACAATCTTAGCTTGAGACAACATGATTCTTGATTCTATGGGCTTCTTTGTCAGCATACAGGCTTTACGCTTTCTGATGTGTTCTCATACTATATCTAGCACAGCGGTCGGGGAAACCTACTTCAGGCTGGTACATATTGGAGCTCTCAGTTCCATATTCTCTCATCTCCTGGTCAAGTCGTTCACAGGTGACATCAATATATAAGCCTCTAATGAATCCCCAACCGATAGTCTAAGGTTAGAGCGATTAAGTACAAAGCACAGGATGAGACTGAATCCTGAGAGGCCTTTCTACCGGCAGTATACCATAATCTTGCCGTCTCGTGAATAATGTTAACAACCATGCTTTGCTACAAATTATCTCTTTGAGAGCTATAGCACTGGTCTAAGTGTCCAACTATCAACTGGGCAGTATGAGCCTGACACTACCGCCAAGCTCCAAATCTCATAGACAACTCACGAACTGAGTGGAATGAGACCTTGCTCAGCCAAACTTTCACGATATCTTCTAAAGCCTTTCTTATGGCACAACTCCCTAACAATATGTCTTAACTGGCACTTGGGAGTCTTGGCCCATCTTCTCCCGTGGTCACAAGACTGGAGATCTTGATATCGAATAAGCACCTTGCTCCATCTCTAATTCATCGCGACCTAAAGAAGGATATAGCCGCCCATCATGAGTTTCAAAACTCTCTTGCAATCCATATCCGTGTCACAGAAGTCAAATGAGGCAAGGTGTCTGAGAGACTGATTGCCTAGTCTGTCCAAGACATGTTACATATTCTAGAAATGCATGCCCAACTTGCCTCGTTGCCACAGATCTCCTGGTGGCAATTGGTGTTCATTCGATGAGGCTTAAGATCAGATAAACTACGAAACAAAACAGTATATGAGTCAGTCAAATGCATGCAGGGTCCAACTCCACGACAACAACCACTCGCAAAAGACCACATCAAACCCAACCCACAAACCCTCCAACAGCTGCCTATCTCTTTAACCCTCTCCATTTCACTATAATACTACTTTCTTGGACTAGTGGCTCATACATCTTCACGCACCAAGACCCCGGCCCTCCACCAAAGATGATTGGCTCTCATGCTCCCATACTCAAACACCACCACGAAACAACTGTTTTCCAAAATATATCGTTCTGAGATTTTCGTAGGTCGTCGCGTCGCGCTGGACGCGGTGCATTAACAGCCAGTGGTTGTCGGCGCAACGTGGTTTGGTGAAGTGTTGACTTTGGATATAAACTGCGGTGACAACGCATCAAATAATAGCTCGACAGTCTTTTTTCAACGTGCTTTTTCCAGTTATATTTTCTTTACTTTATCATCTATACAATCTTGATCATTTGGCTTCTCTCGTTTGAGCCGTTATTACTTTGCAATATCATCGTCAACACACTATCCAGTGTCAACTCACCACATCCTCTCACTTACACCGCAACTACACTCTATTCACCACATCCAATCTTTAACATTCACAATGTCCGACATTATCGCCTGGCTGGTTCCTACGGCACGCAACTCGCTCGCCGATAAAACGACCTACCTCGCCTGCAACATCTCCCGCACCGTCCAAACAACTTCCTCAGAAACTCTCACCTCCCGCCTTCCAAACCTCCTCGGCAGCCGTCCCTCCCGCGCCATCAAGCTCTCCTTCGATTCACCACCCAAGCGCCCAGGCTCTTTCGTCCTAGGCTCTGACCCATCAAAGTGCGATGTCGTACTCCCCACAATGCCAGGCATCGACGCACGACACTGCGAGTTGAGCTTCGATGCTGAAGGTCGTCTTGTCCTGAATGACTATTCACAGGCGGGAACTCAAGTTTGGTATGATTGGGAGAGCAATGGTGATCAGACGGATTATACCTGGATTTTGAGCTCGGGTGCGCAGACGGGATTTCCGAGTATGGTGCAGCGCATTACTGTTGATATTCAGGGTGTGAGATTCCAAGTCGTTGTCAATGATCACTCTGACGACTGGGATGCTTATCATGATAAAGTCGAGGACTTTGTTCGACAGCCTGCATGGTCGCAGGGTCTTTCTGCTGGATGGGATCGAGGATCGATCACCCCTGTTGCGCCGCTCTTTTCCAACGCTCCTCTCTTTCAGCATATCCTCGTCAAGGCATTGGGTGAAGAACCCGTCGGGGAAGTATACCTGTGGAATTTGGCTCGACCTTGGGAGCCTATGGTCAAGGCTGCCGCATGAGCCTTTTATGTATCACGAATCGGCGTTCAGGTTTGGTCAAGTTTTGTATATATAGTAGTATGATCCAAGGCAGCGATCTTTTAGCATTAGCGCAATGCTTTGTTCTTTTTTGGTAACAGTGTTCATCATTAAATCGAGGTATCACACAACTCCTGGCTCCCTATAGTCCCATGCTTTGCTTTTATTGATCCTCGGGAAGCGCCAACGCCTCAAGCTTCTCCTTGTCGCTCGCCTCCGTCTGCTCCTGCTCCTCATCCACGGCGAAACGCGTCATGGCGAACTCGGGGATTTGTCTTCTGCGAATGCGCTGGCCGCCCTTCTTGCCCTGTCGCATCCTGGCGGTCTCGGCCTCCTCGGCCACGACGGCCTTCTCACCAGCCTTGTCCAGCATGGTGCCCTCCAAACTCAGATAGCTGATGTCTCCGCTGGTGCCGACGTCGAAGTTGCGTATTCTGAAGCGAATCTTGCCCTTAACCTTATCGCCGTTACCGTCGGCCCAGAAACCTGTGCTGTGGATTTGGCGGACTACACCGTGGTCGTCGGCGGTGATGACTGAGGCGGTCTCTTCGAAGCCTTGAGCTTCAGGGGACTCGTTGGGAACCCACTTCCAGTCAGGAGGCAGTCGACGAGCCTCAATCGAAGCGTTGAACTTTCCAAAGCAAACAACACCAATGTGTCCCTCAGTCTGCAAGTTGACACTTCCCTCCATCCAGGCACCACGGCTTGGCACGAAAAGATCAACATCAGCAGTGATCCAACCCCAACCAACAGCAGCTTCGGCCTTGGACATGACAGTTGCGGGCTCCTCGTCAGTCGTAGCAGCGCCATTGCGACCAGGGTTTTCGCCGAAAGCGACATTCCTGTACTCGAGGAGAACACCGCGCAGCGAAGGCACGTACTTGTTCAGGTGGTGTTGCAGATGTTGGTACTGGCAGTTGGTGACGGGTTGGGCCCAGCCAATGGGGAATAGAGGCTCGTAAAGCGACACGGTCTGGGTGAAGAAGGGGAATTGAGGGTTCGCGGGGATGTCGGGAGGTTGGTAGACGTCGTCTTTGGACTTTGATGGTTTGGCGGGAGGTGGCATGTCGATATCCATAGCATCAGCATCAGAAGGCGCGGCTTCTTCGGTCTGCTTCTGAGATTCGGAACTTTCTGTCTCTTCGGTATCCTTGCTCTTCTTGCTCTTCTTCTTTTTCTTCTCGCCCTCTACAGGAGCAGCTGTCTCCTCAGGCGCAGCATCATGCTTCTTCTTCTTATGCTTCTTCTCAGGCTTAGCTTCCTCGACCGCAGCAGGTTCGCTTTCTAGTGGCTTAACAGCACCATCATCGTGCTTATCCTTCTTGCTCTTCTTCTTTTTCTTCTCAGGCTCAGTCGCGGGAACCTCTGCAGCGACGACGCTCTTGGATTTCTTATGCTTTCGCTCGGTATCGGCGCCAGCCTCCTCTTCGCGGGCTCTCTTCTTTTCCTTTTTCGCCTTCTTTTCGGCCTTGGCGGCGGCGTGGTCGATTGGCGCCATTTTTGCGGTTGGGCTGTTTTGCGAGCTATCGCGGTCGTATGGAATTAAGGAAGCCCGCGAGATCTCGAAAAATTCTAAAATTTTGGCTTATCTTATCGCGGAAGCTCAGCGCTTCACCGAGGGAAGTGGGGCTTCACCTGCCTCACCTTGGAATCCTGACCTGAGCCGCAGGGTAAGTGAAGTTTAACTGGTCAGCTTGAGACAGAATTACCCCGCCAGCTGCCCGCAAATTACTGGTGCTTAATGGTGGGTTGGTTTTGGCGACCTTGATCACGAGCCCTCTCTGTCGCTCTTGCCAATTCCTCTCCGCGTGGTACGAAGCCAGGCAACTTCATCTTCTTTCCTTCGTCGTTGATCATCTAACACTCCCAGAGAAATTCTTGACCTCGCAATATTTCCGGTTTCAGAATCTCTCAATACTCTGACGTTGTCTTGATTCAACTTCGCATGAACTTTGTGCTGCTCAACTGCCGTGATTGGATATCGAGGTTTCTACCCAGACGCAAGCAAGATTTCTTGGAGGCATTTTCCTCTACAAGCGTTGGGCTATTGTCTCAATCATGCACTGTCTGGACCAAGATCGGCTGAAATGGCAATATAACTTGCAGCATAATTCGTCCGGCAAAAGAGATATCAGGTTGGTCTCGTGAGAACACAGATCATAGTGAACAGGACGCTCCGATAGCCCGTCGAAGGATCAACTCACCGGTTGTTTGCTTAGCTCAACATGAAGGCACACACATGCATCTCGAGCGAGTAATGTTTCTTCCTGGAAACACAGAGAAACAAAAGGACTTGCTGTGTCTGGACACCATTGCGAAGCGCCAAAATACCGATCGCTAAATGACTCTTGTGAACTCATCGTTGAGAATAGCAGCCATGACTACGCTCTCCCACCATAGCAAGTGAAGATCTCTTGTGATCCACAAAGATCAAATTGTCCGAAGTGCAGTCAACACGAGGCCGGAGGATTACAACTCGTATTTCCCCAGATGAACATCAGTGGAGATGATATACAGGAGTTCCCCTCTTGCATCGGAACGGCCCTTCAAACACCGGGTTCAGCCAGTGCCCATATTACCCCAGACTCGTGTTCAGAAATGTCCGAAATGCATAGCTACAAGTGTAACTATCGCGTGCTCAGAAACAGCAATTTTGATGATTGTGTCTCGAGAAACGAAACAGCACAGAGCAATACCGACGGACATGCGCGAGATACTGAAAGCAGACCTCAATGTCACCATCCTCTGCGTTATCGGACCAGCAACATTCTAGACTGTCGGGGAAGCCATTTTGACTACGAATCACCTTGTCTGCCTCAAGTAGGAATGTCAATGGAACCGATCGGTATCCAGAACTAACATCTTCGGTCGAATTTACAAAGCCGGAAGGTGAGGAGTATTATGTTGAGAAGTTGAGAGTCCACCATCGGATGTTTACAGCCACCATGCGAAAGCCCCATCCGTCGAATCAGAGCATCCAGAACGAAAAAGAAGACTCTGACTCGAAGTTATACCGGACTCTGTTAAAAGAACCAAGTGGAGAAAAAAATACTACAAAGTGTGCAGACGAACAGGCAACCGTTCAGAGCCTAGCCAGAGTATAACGATGGCGTATCAGACGGTGCATTGAACGGCGCCTGTGATAGCGCGTACATAACGGAAGAATGTGATTATGTACAAACCGGACAGAATCGGACGTTCTTCATGGGTTCGGGGTGGCTGGGGAACGTTTGAACTCTATCTTGGCCGAGAAAAGGACTTTCTCGAAGGACACCAAGAACCATGGCAGAGGCGAAAAAACGTGTGTGTTAGGGACGGGAAGATGTCACCGACGGAAGAAAGCGACAACGAATGTTCCAAAGGAAAGGGTTTATGTCAACGCTCGGATGCAATGTTCTATTCTGGACAACAAAGCCGCAGAGTTTCAGAGATTGAATCAGAGGCTTTGAGTCAAACAGAACTCAAAGGATATCGGCAACCACAATGTCAGTGTCAAAGCCATGTGGGTGGTTTAGCCACGAGTGCCTCTGCCGCGATCAAAGTCTCGAAAGGGTCTCGCGGTCCGCCCTTCAAGATTCAGCCACGACCAATTCACAGAAGCCTCCAAGTTTCACGCCCAATCACGAATTAAGAAAAGAATTTTCTTCTTAATTATTGTTTTACCCTGGTTGATATACACAAGGAATCAACTGCTGCATTTGTGAAGGTGCATGTGTGAGTGGATTCTCTTGCAAGTTTCTGTTAAAGCCGCAGGCAGAGACCGAGCATCTGGAAAGCCGCTAAAAAGTGCTTCTTTGAAAACCTTGATTCCATGGCCCCCATCGCACAAAATCCACAGCGACAAGGCACAGTTTTACGAATGTGCAAGAAAACTTGCGCACAGTATGAGCAGACGAGAAAAGAAAGAACGCAGGAAGCTCGGAGAGAATGACAAAGAAGCCGGGTTGACCAATTGGGTAATCCAGAGTTCCTGCAAGACTAACAACAGATGACGAAAATCTTTCACCCACTATTGAGAGGCAGTATGTCTTCATTTTGACTTACAGTACAAGGCACTGGATCAAATTACGTTGTCTTACAGTGACGTGGTCAAAGTATTCATTGTTGGTGGTGCTGTTGTGAAGCCATCCATCTCAACTGACAAGCAGCCTCCCGCCAATAGATGCCCTAATTTTTTGTTGTTTTTGTTTAATTGATTTGCCTGTCTAATTAAACAGCCCAGCATTGGAATGTTTCCTCCACAAAGCAATCGAAAATTGAAACAAGCTTATCGGCTTCCCGCTGCCGTCGCCCGGGCGTTACAAGCGAAGCACATCAATCTGAGATTAACCCCGACCTTTTGAAGCTTGGCAATCACGATCTTTACTTCGGGTCAGTGTCCAAAGGCATCGGGAACAAGAGCCTGATGTGATTATGTGAACTAATTATTGCTTCAAAAAGTCCTAGATTTTGTGGAAGCTGTTTGGTTGGGTGAGGTTCTTTTGATCCACCGTTCCACAGCATCAAACTTGTGAGGCATTTGGGCAACTTTTCTTGGTTGTGTAGCGCCAGCAACAACCATTTTTGACGGTGTCCGCTTAGGTACAGGTACGTATTCCTCCTCAATCACAGTGCCCGTCAAGCATGCAAGCGCTTTGCAATTGAGTTGAGTTGAGTTGTCAGGCATCCATATGAGGCATTCACTTCACTTGGTCTAGATGGTGGCGCGAAGCAATATGCACGTGTCGTGGGGCCGGTCAGTAGAGAAGAGTTTTTCTTCTGCTCCGTTTTCTCCTCCGTCTTGGGATTTAGGTCCGTCTTGTTAGACTACTGCAAGTACTTCTGTACTCGTGGAAAACGGAGCGCGTTTAAGTGACAGTATTTTAATCCACTCACACTTGAACCAATGCAGCGCGACTCAAAGAAATCGAATCGACTGAGAACCAGACCAGGACTGCCTTGGAAAGGCACCCAAAAGCACAAGATTTAAGAGTTTACAGGGATTCATTCAGGTACAAGACAAGGGATGTAAGCACGGTGTCAGGCACAAAACCAGTCAGAACTCTTGGTACGACACCCTTCAAGACGTGGATCAAATGGCAGTGGTTTACCCTCTTTGAGTGCATGCGTCTGCCGCCGTGCCGGGTCCCTGACTAACGCACCGTGCCTGGCAAACAGCAGTTGAGACATTTTCCGGAACCCATTGGAACAAGTCCCGGGACTGGCTGCCCTTGGGTCTACCACACCCCAAGACCTTAGCATGCCCCCGGTACGTACATCCGCTCGGCAGCCAGCCGGGCGGGTCTGTGGTTCTGGTGTCTGGAGACAACTTCAACAAAGACTACCTGTATGTACCTGCTCCATACCAAACTAGCCCAATGCCCCAAGCTTTCGCGAATCATGACTGCAGTTTGTCTTCCAATGACTCTGACTCTTGCTTGCTGTCAAGCCCCGAGTTCCACTTTCCACTCCCTCCAACTCACTAATCCAAGCGGTCGCTTTCTCGGCGCGAGACGTCTAGTTAGTTACTGTCGGTAGAATTCTCTGTTTCGCCTCGATATGCAGTTAGCACATTGGCATCTGCAGGCTTTGTCTCCCCGAGGACATGGACACGCACACCCTTGCAATGCAATGGGTTCAGTTCCCCGAGATCTGCCTTGTACCTGAATAAGGCCCCAGGAAGTCAAGGACACTGACACTCCCTCTCATGTATATAAAGTCCCATCATCCACCTCCAATACAGACTCTCTTTACTCTGCACCACAGACACTCACTACGAGATTCCTTCCTTTTTCCAACTCTTTCTTCGTCATTCACTCGGCAGGCCGTCGATCTGAGATCAGTCCTTACACTCAAAACTCACTTGCCCACTCCTTCAAGTCAAGTACTTCTCTCCGCCGTGCGTTGAGATTATATCAAGTCGAGCCAGTCTCCATACAAAAAAGTATATACTTCAAAATGTTCGCCAAGTTCACCACCATCATCGCGGCTACCGCTGCTCTGGTCTCTGCCAACCCTCTCCCCCGAGGCGAGTCCGGCTCTGCCAGCATCACCCCCCATGATATGTACTCCTCCAGCATCGGAGTCCTGGGCTGCAAGATTGACACCAACCGCGTCGCCTACTGGCCCGGCTCCGTCGACTGCAACAACATCTGCGTCAAGGTCTCCAACGAGGGCCGCTCCGTCTACCTCCTCAAGATCGACTCTTCCGGCGGTGCCCACGACATCTCCTACGATGCCTGGAACTACCTTGGCTTCGGCAAGTCTGCCACCAAGGACCCCCATATGGGTGGTGGCATCGCCATGAACTACGAGTACGTCCACGCCTCCAAGTGCAAGGACATCCTCGACAACGGCAAGCTCCCTCTCGCCGCCGCCAACTCGATGAACTACGTCGCCTCTTGCCTCAGCGAGCCCAAGAGCTGGGTCGCCCAGAACTACCAGCTGTACAACATCAACGACCCCGTCTGCAAGCACGGCGTCAACGAGAAGTGCCACCTCAACCTTGCCGTCAGCAACCAGCCCGAGTGCCCCAGCGGTCTCGGATCCGTCAAGGAGCTCAAGATGAAGGTTGAGAACATCATGTACGGCACCGGCGAGAAGGCCGTTGCTCTGTAAACGCAGTTTTCCACTTTAGATGTCTTATGCCATGATGATGATCACCATAGAAAAATCGCCCGCCCTAGCAACCTAGACGCAGGGAGAGGGCGTATCACTCTTTACGAATGATATGAAAAACACCTCTGGAATGATACACAGGATATAAAGGAAAAAAGGATTGTTTTTGCTTCTTTTACACTTTACATGTATATACATACCCTTCAAGTCAAATACATTTTACGAATTACTTCAATTTTGAGTCTCATACAATTTTTTATTCTCACTTTGTGCACTGGTATTCATCTCATACCCCAGCCTCAGCGGTTAGAATCTGAGACAGCACTTTGCTGACTGCATTTACTTTGCTTTTTAGTTTACCGGTTACTTGCTTTTTCCTGCGTGGTTTTTGCTCGCAATCCATTAAACTCTGAGCTGCCTCTTATGTCACAGCACTTAAAGCCTCCCTTGAAGAGGGGCCAAAGCGGTACAGATCTATGACAGAGTGCGCATTTACACCACGAAGTAATTTTCTCAACAGCATGCTGTGGCATATTTTCATCCCCAACTGATCCTTTTTAGAATCTCGATCAACTCAATCGAGTTTTTGCAGAGCAGGCTGAGTCTTTGGAGGCCTTCAATGACCCCTTGACGAGGGCCGTGTAAGCCATGGGCCCAGCCCCCTTCAGCCCTTGCTTCAGAATCTCCCTCTGAGGCTTTTTGACAGCCCTGCAAGGCCCATTCAGCTCCATATGCTTGCTTGGTCACCCCTGGTAGCCTTGTTTTCTCACAGTATGTACATGCATACGTAGGAACATGCGGTGTTCTTCCAAGGCGCGTAAGGCCAACATTGACTAGTGGAGACAAGCCACGTGCAAGTACAGGCACAAAGTCGGACCGGCAGGGATTAGAGAACGTCATGTTTTCTCTGGATTGCTTCGCTGTACATATGCACATTTGTCCAAGGCAATTGCTACAGTGAGGTATTCAATAAACTCAGACCGCATATGCAGAGGTCAATCACACCGCCATCCATTCGGCAGTTCAATTCAGGGGGGGAGGGTAGCACTCGGGAGCTGAAAGTCTAAAAAGTGCAGTTGTATCATTATGAGCTGTCGTGCTCACAGTAGATCTGGGGAGTGACAGCTACGTGTGCCGCTTGGCTTGACATGAAACAGGGGAAAAGAACAAAGAATAACCAGTTCTATTTGGTCAGGAGTGACAGCTGAGTGTTGACGGTTAGGCTCGTGTACCTGCATTTGGGCCAGGATGTTTGCGTTTCATGTTTGTTCTTTGATGACATGCCAGGCCAGGCCGTTATTTGTCTTTAATGTGGTGTGGTGGGAGTGTAACTTTGAGTGAGGGGTTCGTGGACGGTTTGTGAGTTTTGCTGTTGTGAGGGTATCATGTGAAAACGGCAGTGAACCGTTATCTTGATAACGGTAGTTGGTCTTGGCATTTGACAATAACTTACCCTATAGCATACCGAATTGGAATCTCCAACAACGAATTACAGCAGGTATGTCGTTTTTATGATGTGAGAAGTGAAATAAAGCTCTCTTCTAATTTCCTACGAGTGATTGAGAGTTAATTAAGGTCATCTTTAGTGGTTGCCGTGTTTGTGCTGGTTGATGTGTTGATACTGGCATTCATTGACTGTTATCTCATCACCCATCTCATTCTTGAACTTAGAGCTACAAGCACGAAAAAGTCAAAGCGACTAGAAGCTGTTATATGACGTATTAGATTACTTGGTAAGAAATCGCAGTCCTGTTCTCTCTAAGAATCCCATATCCGACAGCCAGGACAATTATCACGAGCGGGTAAATATCCGCGGATTCGGCTACTGACTCAGATTCATGTGCGGATTGTAAATGCTGACCGAGAGTCAACGGCGCCCCCACTAGCCGGCCTCGGCCGCTTTCGCCGAGGTTCTCTAGATTCTTTATCCTCAGTGCCGTCGATAATCTGGCATAACCCGCTGGCAACGGCCGACACTAATACAATTAAACATTGATATGTAATTGCGATTGAAACAATCACGGTATAGACCGTGGATATATGTACCAATGGCCTACGTAGAAGGCTGACATCTATTACCGCAGAGGCGGATATAATGACTTCTCAAGGGTCCAACCCCGCTACGCATTGAAATATTTCCAGCCCGCGCGCGATGGAAATGCTGTAGAAGCTGATGACTAATGAGACTTACCCCATTTTGTACCCTTGAATGTAAAGGAAACCCCACCATTCTATCAAGTCAAGTCAAGTCATGGTTCCGTAAACTATCGCCATACACAAGAATTGCGCTTACTCTACTCAATTGCTTCACACAACAGACCACACGCGACCTCTCTGTATACCTTAATTGCTTCTATCGCCTCATTCACCTACCGAATGCGCATACCGCCGCTGCGACACACGAACTAAACCGAAAACCGAACCCCTCTAAATCCCGATCGCGGCGCCGTCCTTTGCCCGCCTCAAGCCCAGAATATGCCGTCCGATGCGACTCCAGGCTCACCGGCGGGCTCCAGCTCAGCTCTGCCTTCCTTCTACTCACCCAAGACCGAGGCTACCGACGCTTCCACTTCTGCGCACAATCACAATGACACCCTCGAGCAGTCCATAGACTCACTATCTCTCTCCCCCGCTCCCTCCACTCCCGCCTCCGCTTCCGTCTCCGCCCACCCCGATCCCGAGACCCCGATCGGCCAGGAACCCCCGCCATCACTGCTCTCTCCCTCCTTCACGCCCCCTGCTACACCTGGTACTGCTACACCGACGACGGCTGGCCTTCGCGGTGTCCCTGTCGACAGCTCCATCCCCTCCGGAGGATGCGGATCAAAGAAGCCAAAGCTGCTCCCGACTCTCCCGGAGGTAGAATGTATCGTCCGCGCTCGTATTCCTACGGTGGCAGGAACAGAAATGTTCTTGCATCTGTACACCAATAATGTGGACAACAAAGAGCACCTTGCTATCGTGTTTGGCAAGAATATCCGAAGTAAGAGTCTAGATGCTGTTCGGGAGGGTGAGTCGGAGATGGACCGCATGGTGCGCGGCGCATACACAGGCAGGTTGTTTCCCGGTCGCACAACCAGTGGCATCGGCCCAGCGACCCCTCAAGAAGAGCAGCCACCGCAGGCGTCGGATCAGCCTCCTCTGGTGAGGATTCATTCCGAGTGCTACACAGGTGAGACAGCGTGGTCAGCGCGATGCGACTGCGGTGAACAGCTCGACGAGGCGGCGCGCCTGATGAGTCTGCCTGGCAACAAAGCTGGCGGTATCATCATCTACCTGCGACAGGAGGGACGTGGTATTGGTCTTGGCGAGAAGCTCAAGGCGTACAACCTTCAAGATTTGGGATCTGATACTGTGGAGGCCAATCTGCTATTGAGACATCCTGCTGATGCTCGAAGCTATGGTCTTGCTACAGCTATGTTGCTGGATCTTGGACAACCAGAGGTTCGACTGTTGACCAATAACCCTGATAAGATCCGAGCGGTTGAGGGTCCTAATAGAGAGGTTGTGGTCAAGGAGCGAGTGGCCATGGTGCCTTTGTCATGGAAGGGCCGTGGAGGCTTCAGAAGTGAGGAGGTGGAGGGATATCTCAAGACAAAGGTGAGCATCACTGATTCATTTATCCTGAGAGCAATGCTAACTGATGATTATAGATCGAGAAGATGGGTCACATGTTGGACATGGCATCAGTGCCACACTAGATTCGACGCGCGAACGAAATATAAATACCAGAAATCCAAGAAAGGAAGAGAGAGACAAGTTCAATAAGGCTTCTATTTTGTCGTCATTGCACTCAATGGAGTTTATTCATTCTTTGGGGATTGATCTTGATGGCGTTGTACGGTGGAGCTCTGATGTATGCTGTATGGTAGACAAAAACCACATTTCAACAGGTCTCGAACATTGAACATTTCGTTTGATCACTTTTTTTGTATGTGATGCGTTTGCGAGTTGTGGTCATGATGAACAGTATATGGGTGGTATTTTCATCATAAGACCTTATTTCATTGTCCAGGTGTTGCGTGTGGCAGAAGTTTGGCCTCAACAGTGAATAGCTAAGTTTGAGGGAGCTCTGCTTCTTGGGCTTGGAGTGAATATTGAACCTTGAGGTTATGGTCATGACAAATGTTGCATGAGCAGTCGGACTTTCTATTCTAGAGATTGTTTGATAGTCTTGATTACGGCATGATGTTTTCCCAAAACAATAGCTGTAACACCATTTTTAGAGACATCTTTCAATTGAAAGCGATTGCTTTTTGTTTGCTTCCAATTTCTTTATTTTATACAGATAGCTAAACTACCGGCCGTTGCTAGTGGGTCTGTTGCTGCCGCTCGTCAGAAGTGTCAGAAGAATTGGCCGATGAGAGCACCGAGAACGAAATAATTTAGTCACTTTATGCTAGCTCAGGCTGCCCCCCAGGCTGCTTTATTTTAGTAGCCCAAAACATTAGAAGCGCGTCAAGCTCCAAATCGCAACCTAAATTTCGTTTCGCGCAAACTCAACAACCTACCGATTTCCCAAATTTGTTCTATTTCTCGACTCCGTACATTATAGCGATGCGATCATAATAATTTACAAACACCAACACCATGTCTTCACAGACGATTCGTTTGCGTCTCATCATCCGCAGACACGCAGTCCCAGAAGTCAAACTCGTTTGGCCCTGCATCGCAAACGACGACCTAACCGTATCGAAGCTCCTCGCGCTCGTCAACGAGGTCGTACCGCTCGAGAGTGCAGACTGGGGCTTAGAGGACTATGTTGTCGAGCTAGCGGATGGCAAGGGCGATAGTTTCGAGCTGCTGCATTTCCAGCCTGTCGGCAAAGTTTTGAAGGAGGATGATCAAGTTTTGTACGACTCGCATTTCCTTTACATACGAAGATCTTTTGCTAACAGTTGCACACAGAATTAGATCGCTTTCCACCGAGGACCTTAAGAGACGAAGACTCAGTGGACGACATCAAATATCTTACGACGGGAAGCATCTTATCGATGGCCTGGCTTTTGGTAGGCCCTGGTTGAGGCCACCGCGCGATCGCCCGGCACTCGATTTACCACCACGAAAACGAGCACGTACTACACACGAAGAAGAGGATGATGATGATTCTTATGCGGACGAGGAATCTGCGTCAGAGCAACTCTTGCTTGAAGGCTCTTCGCCAACTGAAGACAGGGAGGAACCAGACAGTGTACGCCTACGAGCAAGATTCGTCGATACCGATCAGCTTGGAGAGGAAGATGAGGAAATGGACGACGACACCGATTTCCAAATTGCAAACGGCCAGCTTGTAGAGCCCGAGGTTGAGGAGAACGATGATTCTGATACTAGCGACGAGGATGAGCCAGATGTTGATCTTGCTGATGAGTTGAAGCTCCTACAAGAGGATAATGCTTTGATCGAGCAAGGATCTGAGCAAGAGGAGTTGAATTCTTCACCCGCGGATAACACCCAGGAGGTGCAGACGGCGCCTGCGCCTCTATTTGACCTTTCCATGCTCGACAAGATCACAGCACTACGAGCCGCCTTCCCCTTTACAAGCATGTCAACTATGCAAGATGCTTTGCGCGACCACGATCTGAAGGAAACATACCAGCTCCTTGCCAAGACCAACAGCCCGACCGTCAGCTTCGACGAAGTGCTCGAAATCGCTTTTCTCGGCGCCGTACTCAACCCTACACAATCTTCGAAACAAAGTCCTAAAGAAGATGGTGACGAGGAAGAGAACGAAGAAGAAGAGGAAGAGGTCGAAGAACCAACACTACGACTTCCAGGACAGCCTGAAGCGGACTCGAAACGGCCATTGATACAAGAAGTGAATGACGACGAGAGCCCTTCGGAGGCACCGACTCAAGCGAAAGCGAAATCTTTGATCAGTGTGGTGGATGAGGGCGACGACATCTCGAGCTCTTCTAGTAGCTCGGATTCTGATTCGGACTCTGACTCTGAGTCCGACGAAGAGGCGCACAATAGTCCTAAAGAAGATTCCGACTCTGATAGCGATTCGGATTCATCAGATGATGATTCGGATGATGATTCAGACGATGGTTTAGATGTTCAGCCTGTGGATGCAAGTTCCAGTGACAGTTCCGACTCTGATTCCGACCCCGACTCAGATGTCGCCCCGAGATTGGTCAAGGTTGCCAAAGCTACGGATATCTCTGGGGCACAGGACTCTGATAGCAGCTCCAGCTCCAGCGATTCTGACTCCAGTTCAAGTGATTCGGATTCGGAGTCAGAGCCCGAGGAACTCTCCTCCAAAAAAGCGGCCGAGGTAAAGCAATCGCGTGCAGCTGCTTCCCCCGAAGTGAAGACCCAAGACACAAAACCGCCTGGTGCCGGGCTGGCCAAGACAAAGAAGCGGAACGCTAGAAGACGGGACCTTAAGCGCCTGAGGGCCATGCAAGCCTTGGACGACACCCAATCTCAACCGTCTACCAATGGAGCGGCAAGCGAGGATGCTGAATTTCTGGCTCGAAAGCGCGCCCTTTTGAGTGTCGTTAGTGACGAGAGCGAAGATGTCCCAAGCCCCCCAAAAGAAACAACAGCCACAGGCCCCAAACCCCTGATTGTCGAAGTCGAAACGAAGGAAACTCCAGCACCTGTGACAGCTCAAGATGTGACCCCGGCTGAAGATTCTCCACAGCGTCGCCACAAAGTCGATATGGGAGCCGGGCGCCGAATGCTATTTGGTGCTCTTGGTCTGAAGAACCCCAAATCTAAAGCTGAAGAGGATAAGCTCCGCAAGAGCTTGATGAAGGATGTGAAGCCGCTGCAGAACCCTCGAGTTCAAACGGAGGAAGCAAAGGCGAACGGGGCTGAGCCAACAGCGGAGCAAGAGGAAGAAGATCCTGAAGCTTGGCGAAAGGTCATTTCATATCGAGCGGTCGAATGCTGCCAGGAGGGGGTCGTTTTGAGTGAACCACCATTTCCATTCGTCCAAAGATGGGATCCTCAACAACAGTATTCTTCTATGAGGAAGCGAAAGAGGGCCTCTCAGAACTTCGACGATAGTTACTACGGGGAAGACTCCCAATGGAACGGCGATGAAGAGTGGCAGGAGGAAGACACCCAACAGAAGAAGAAAAAAAAGTCTAAGAAGCGAAAAGGAAAGGGAGGATATGACGAGATGGAGATCACTGAAGATTCGTACGCTGAAACAGGGGCAAATGGCAACGACGAGGAGGACATCGTGTTGAATTATGATGACATCCCGAAACCTCGCCTGCAGGATACGCAGCTCACAGAGATGGATGACCTCCCTACACTGCCTTCGGATCTTACAACCCTTCCCAGTCTTGAATTGTCCGATGCCAAGCCTGGCACGGTCATCACCTGGAAGCAACTTCTCATGTCAAAAGCAACGAAATGGCAACCTGAGATGGTATCCATGACTGGACTCGTCTTGTCAATCGACAAAGATAACTGCCTCCACGTCCTCCTAGCTAAGCGAGACAGGGACGAAGATGACAAAGAGTACGATGAGCACACAGGCCAACGAGTCTATGCCAAGTTTGAAGTACCGGACCTGGATGAAGATGATGACGGCGAGGAGGACAACGGACGAAGAGAAATTGCCTGGGAAGAGATGTCTGAACCGAGACTGGTTCAACCGGCGCCGTCTGACAACTCTTCGGAAACACTTGCCAAGGGCAAAGAAGTTCTGAAGGAACATGCCAAGCCCGTACAGGACGATTCCATGGCGAACAATAAGGTTAGCGCGCCAACACACCCTGATGAGACTATGGCTGAGGAGTTAGATACACAGAAAGTGAGAGCTGAGGTGGAGACCGATTTGAAGGACCGAGAAGCTGCAAGCGCAGACAAACCCTCAGGGACCGACAAATCGATCTCGATTCCTTCTGGCCAACAGCCACCGCGGCTTGAGTTTATGGGCTTCGGAGATAACAGCCCGATCAGCAGTTTTCGACCTATGGAGGGGTTGAGTGATATGACTAACAGTCCTTCACGCCAACTACGAGAAACAATAGAAGAAGTTTCTTTGACGAAGGCTTTGGAGGATTTTATAGAGAATAATGTGGAGGAAATGATGAACGATGAGGCGGATGGAACGAAAGACACAAAAGACCTTGAAGAGCCAATGCTGACTGCTGAGGCTGGCTGGGATGCTATCGTTCCCGATAGTATACCATCACCAGACCTTCCATCACTTCCTAAGAACGACAATGTGCCTGTGGATCACCAACTACTTGTGGTGCCTTCGTCTGCGGGCAGCGTTCGCAGCGGACGACAGCCACCATCAGTCAGTGGTCTTGAAGATCTCCCCGAGGAGCGCATTGAAGATTCAGTTGTGGACAATGGGCCTCACAAACGAACACCAAGCCCTCAGATTTCCGCCATCTCAGTCAGGAGTAGCAGCCCTTTTCCTTCTTTAGAAGAAATGTTCGCAACAGCGAGACAAACACAAAGCCCGGCCAAATTCTCACAACCGTCTGTGCCGCGATTTTTGAAGACCGAAAAACGAGATGACGAGTACGAAGAGGCGATGCGAAAATTGGACGAGGGAGAGGACGAGTCTGATCGTTCTCATGATCGCAACAAATCTATACGCAGCTTGTTCAAACACGCGACGCAAGAGGAGAGTCCTTTGCAGCACTCAATCAAGAGCGAGGTGGTCGAAGCTGAACGCATCGCAGCACCATCGTCGCAAAGGATCAAAGAAGAATCGCAATTCATGGCTCCGGAAGGCAGCCAGGTTATCGAACTGAGCTCCAGCTCCAGCCCACCGTATGTCGAACATTATGCTGAAGATAATGAGGACGACACATATGATGATAGTCCTCTGCCTCAGGGCGAAGGTTGGGCGCAGAAGAATTACAGCGAAGTGAAGACACGCAGCCGAGGCAAGAGTCTTCCTGCAACAGCAGCAAAAGAAGTCAAGGACAAGAAGGTCACCACCACACAAGCTCCTACAGCGCGTGGACGAACATCTCTTCCGCCAGCTAGTGCTTTCAGCCATATTAGGGGGCGAAGGAAGGCAACCCGCAAGTTCTGACAGATACGGCAAGGTAGTCTATGGAAGCTCTGGAAGGAATGAAAGGGGGGTTTGCATCATTCATCATTGCATCATCAGTAAGGTAGCGAAAAGGGATACGCGATTAGGTAAATGCGCGTCAAAGCATATATTCAAGTGTAATATTAGGAACATGGCGTTAGGGGAACATGCATCACAGCCTAGCGTTTGGCTGAGGACAAAAGATGAACAAGCTGCAAAATGCACTAGCACAAAGAAATAAAACAAGTTCAAAAAACCAAGATTCATCAATCTCAAACAATTTCTTGTCCAAATGTTCAAACGTCTCATGTGAGAAGCATCACGAACCGATGTTTAGTCGTGGGCCTGTCTCAGCGCAGGGTTAGAGGGAAAAGCTGCATCACGAGCCAGTTCATGTCAGCCAACCAAACCTCCCCAGCGAGCAGATGATGCAGCGAAACAACCCACCATCACCACCACCGAAATTGTATACTGTCCCTGATCTAGTGTCTCATGAGCGGGATAAAATGTTGCAGCTGTTGGCTGTTGTCGCGTGGTTGTTTCTTGGTTCATAGGGGTTGAGAGAATATATTGTTCAAGATGTTTCCCTTTGTTCGGGAGTTTGTGAGTTGTGACTTTTACTGCTGTGCTCGTCTTTGTTCAAGGGATACTGCAAAATACTTGGTTCACGACGGATATATAACGACGAGATCAACCTACAGAGTTCCACCAGCAGATATCTCCATCTTGAACGGATACACAAGAACTACACAAGACTACACAAACAACACCAAGCCAATATCGCAATCATGTTGCTGTTTCGCTACTTCGTTTTCACTCTCCTGGCTACCTTGGGCTGGACAAGTACAAGCTTCTGTCTACCTACACAAACCGCCGAAGCTCAGCCCGCATCTACACTATCGCACGCTCTTCCCGATACAACGGCTATGCCTCTAGAAGACAGACAGTACAGAGACAACTCCAACCCATCCGTCTTCAACCCTCCCGTCACCGCAGCGCCCGACCAAGCCGAGAAGTTGGCGAGCATGGGCTGGGCGCAGACAACTTACTACGAATGCAAGACGAGAGACGGCAAGGAACGTTGTGGCTGGCATATCCCTGTGTACAAGGCCGCTGCTCAGGGTCGACGAGAAGAGATTGTGGGGTGGAAGGTAGTTGTTGGAATCGCTTTGGGATTGGCTATGTTGCTGTCTCGAGCATGGTGGTGATTTTGAAGATGGAGACGGAGATGGAGATGCATTGAGTGGAGTCTGGAGTTTTGTGATAGAGTTTTTATCTTGATACCCTGTGATTGCTGCTGGGCGGCGATCTGAATTGATTAGAAGCATTATTTTCCCCTTATCGTGTATACCTTCAAACTGTGAAAAAGTCATGAGTCATGCATTATTATCACCAAAAAACGCAAGAGACCAGAACCGCGTGAAAACCAGAGACGTTGCTATTTTTGTTTTTGGTCCGAAACCCGAAAAACACCATTGATTTCATGCTAGTGTATTGAGGAAGGAAGGTGAAAGCGTAGCCTTCAATCCTCCTCGTCGAGTCCAGATAGCCCCCGCGTCCGCCAGCAAGTCCCTGTACCCTATGCCGATGCCGACGCCGACGAGGATGGACCGTAAATGGACGCACCCGCATGACCACCGAATGCACGCAGCCACAGACATAGCCGCAGCTGCTCCCCAACCAGCCCGAGGATATACACAAGCCAAAGCCATCTTCGTTTATTTGTCCTTCTTCGCCTTGGCACCCTTGACCTTCGCCGTACCGCGGAGGGTCTTTTGTCGGTTCTTGCGCTGCTTGCCTATTGTCGAGTGTCAGCCAGACTAAACCTTGTAAGCTTTCATTATGAATGTACGCACGCTGCTGTCGGGAAGCACGCTCGGCCTTGGTGGCGAGACCAACGCGCACCAATCGGTACTGAGGCTCGAACTTCTTCATGGCCTCGGGGGAGTCATAGACGAGAGCGAAGCCGGTGGTCTTGCCACCACCGAACTGAGTTCGGAGACCGAAGACGGAGATCTGGTCCTTCTGGGCCTTGTAGAGAGAACCGAGCTTCTCACGGAGCTCCTCCTTGGAGATGTTGGCACGGTTGGGGTGGAGGATGTCACTGTAAAAACGCATCGCCGGTCAGCCCATCAGTTCCCAACAAGCAAAATTTGACAGCAATATGCCCGTAGTAATCGCTTTCCCATCACGGCCACTCATCGATGCTTTTCTTTTGCTTTGCCCGCATGTCCCATTTTGCTGAACGGTGTTTCTTCGACATTCAAATCGTGCGTAGCGTATAATCGTTTTGCAGAACAGCGTTGGGAGAGTTCGAGCGGGAGAGAGAGACGGGTTCAAAAGAAGATCAAAGCATCGACGATAATGGGCGCGATGAAAGAGACAAACCAACGAGGATAATTGTCATCAAATATCAATTTCACAGGGTTGTCACTCACACGACCATCTGCTTACGGCCCAGCAGAGGGTTGCGGATGAACTTGCGAGTTCGGAGGGTGACGGGGGAGTCGTTGTCCGCCATTTTTGCCGATTGTCGTGATGGTCTCTGGGTGTGTTGACGGTGGAGAGACTGGGCGTTGGGTGAGATCGTTTCGTTGATGAAGTTGTCACACTGGGAAGGGTCGAAAATTCCGCTTTGTCGCTTAATTTGGTCCAACCCTAACTGTGCGCGATTGGCCCCGTTTCTAAGGCCGCAAGAACGCACAGGGTTTTTCCGTTGAAAGTCATGTGATGATTGTTCTGCGGGGAATCTTCGGATGATAGATCTGGAAATAACCCGGTAATTGAGGGGTACTCAAGTTGGACATTCTTCCAAGTCTGCCAAGTTTAAACTCCAGTCTTTGGTGGAGATACTCGTCAGACCACTGTTATGTGCCCAATGCGAGCTGTCTGTTGCTTGCGATGGCTCCAGATGGTCCGATCACAACCACTACTACGTAGCATATTCGAAATCTTCGAGAAAAAGAGATATTTATATGAACTGTTCCCTTCGCCAAGATCTGCAATATGTCGTCAAATGCCCAACAACAAGTTGACCGGTTCTGCCATCAGTACTTACAACTACAACCCGATTTAGACTATCCCGAACCTGCGCTCTTGAAGACTTCTCAAGTTCAAGATGAGTTTTATGCGAGATTATTCGCAGATGGTGCTGTTCGATATGGTCCTCCTCCACGTTTCCAGCTTCGAGTGCTGAAAGAACTCATGGCACGGATTGAAGCGAGTATCGATGACTGGGAGGAGTATGTAAGTGATACCCCTCATTTGACTTTATGTCAACATCATGATGTTTACTAACATTGCGAAGGGAGTATCTGACGACTTGATGTGTGCCCTCTCTATGTTTCTGGCAAACCCATTGCCTTCAGAAGCAACATCTGCTCAACAAAAGTCTTACGTCACTTACCATCTCTCTGAACTTGACGACGAGGATTCCCCTGACCCAAAAGGGTGGGAGCCTCGTATCACCCTCCTGGAGAACCATTCTCTCATCTCAGGCTCCGGGACAACTGGTCTACGCACATGGGAAGCTGCCCTCCATCTTGGATCGTATCTCTGTCAGAACAGGCACATTGTTAGAGGCAAACGAGTCCTGGAGCTAGGAGCTGGCACAGGATATCTTTCAATTGTATGCGCGAACTATCTTGCTTCTCAGCATGTCATTGCATCAGATGGGTCCGACGATGTGATCAACAACCTACCCGATAACCTCTTCCTCAATGACCTTCAGGATTCCACTCAGGTAACGCCGATGGACGTCAAATGGGGCCACGCCCTTATGGGCACCGAAGAAGACAAATGGAATGGTGGACGTCCTATTGATGTCGTCCTTGGCGCCGACATTACCTACGACAAGAGCGTGATAGCAGCTCTGATTGGAACTCTGATCGAAGTATTTGAACTTCATCCACACGTGGAGGTCTACATCTCGGCTACCCAGCGCAACGAAAAGACCTTTCAGGCATTTCTCGACCAATGCCAAGCCAGCGGTCTCGCCGTAGAGGTTTTGGAGTTTCCAATTCCCAAGAAGCAAGACCAACAGGGGCCATTCTACAACGACAATGTCGCTATCCACATTTGCAAAGTCTCCAAAGCCTAACCAGACTCCTGGACCACCTAACAAGGCGCCATACTACTTTCATACCAGTGTTGAGCGGAATATAGGGCCATGGTGGAAGTTGGTTCAAGGGATAACTCCTCTACATTCCAGTTGAGAAAGTTGGGCCAGGAGAAACCCCCATCATGTCGCACCATCAATCACCTATACAGAATGCGGCATGATGAAGAATCGGGAGATCCGAAAGAAAGCGTAAGAAGACTCTTGATCTGATTATTGTTCACTAGAAGCAATACATCACGGAAGCCGGGACGCTGGTTACGAATCGTCATGCCACTGAACTGATAATCAGCTCAGGGTAGGCGGTTGTGGCCCCGCACTTTGTGGCAGTTGGTTAGTTGGGTTCGATTCCTAGAGGTTTACTGATGGACGTATCAGAGTCTGTAGCACTCGGATGCAACGGACAGGCAATTGTGCGGTCACGATGTCACCTAAGCGTCTTAAGCATGTTTTCGGGGCGAGTCACGCCACTCAGCTGTCAATCGGGATCATACCCAGACTCTTGCTCTTGCATAAGCGCATCGTTCGGTGATCTGATGCTTGCATTGCAGTATCATGAACTTGTTCAAGGAACCTAATCAAGCCAATTGCATTGCATGGATACCCGGCAACTTCTGACATCAACTCTATCGCCATCTCAGGGACAACAAACACCACCGAATGCCACAGGGACCTTCCAGGCTCAGGAGGCAATAAAAACGACGGCATCGCTCAGCCTCCAAAGACCCCTGGAGGCAATTGGGTTTGCGTTGCGGGGAAGAGCGAAGGGGTGGTTGGCTGGAAAAGGCACGATCTAGAAGTTGACAAGCTGACGATCTGGGCTGATGATTGGCTTCTTCCCCGCTTGATGGCAAACAGGTGCTTATTACCATTGCTGGGCGTCGTCCCTTGTGTTGGTCAGATGAGGGTGTGGCTAGTTTTGTCGAATTCATCCAGCCAAGAACGTGGCACCCTTGGGACGGGCAGGCAGAGAGAGCCACAGGGTCAGTGGCCGCTCTGAATGATGATATCTACATACGTTTCGGCAACGATCTGGTAGTGTGGGCTGGAATGTGCGCTCAGGAACAGCGCTATTCAGAATGCCGATAGTTGAATTATCGCGCCGTCTTCATCTCTGGCCTCAGGAGCGGGGAGTACCGTAGTATAGTAGGACCGTGTCAATTTTGAGGTACTGATCAAATGAATTGAAGGGGAGAAGCTTTACACTGTGCTCTCTTCAAACGATTGAACGACTGTTGGAGCTTTTGTTACGAGAAGGTTGGTTTGATGATGACGATGGAGGAGATAAGTTGTCTTGCAGAAACCAGTCTGACACGCAACCTCTCCAAAAATCAAGAATACGACGTCGATGAGCGAAACTCTACGTGGCGCAAGTAGCACAAATCCGAACAGAAGCTTTGAATCAGCGTCACTTGACCCCTCTGAAAGCAAAAGAAGCTTTTGCTGAGTAGCGTTGAGTGACATGCTATTCCTCTTACCCTAGACAAATATTGTGATTTGCCGAAACATACAAGAACGAATAGCAATCGAGAGTCAATTCGACAACGTTTGATGCTATGTATGCAAGGAAGATCAGATCAGACACACTTCCGCGGGGAGCTTTTTGTCTTGTTTCCGGCTCTACGTAAGTGCATGAGGATCAACAGCACCAAGCCACGACAGCATTGAAGATCAGTAGAAAGCTTAAGCTGGGGAGCTTCAATTAGAAACAGGCCTCCAAGACAAGACCTTTTGCTGGTCAGGTCGTATTGACGATCGTGATGATTCATTTGATAGTCACAACTCCATTGTTCATTATTCCGTTGAGTTGAATGAGGTGATATGAAACGTCATGTCGTCTTTTCCCACCAACCGTGTCGGCATCGGCTATGCAAGCAAGTCGATCACGACGAGAAAGTAAAGGGAAACACCCCTGAAAATCAACTGATACATATCTTAACACTGTGTTTGAGATGAATACAGATGAAGACGAACTTCAAACGAAGGTGCTGTATAATATTTCACAGCAATTGTGTGCTTTACTAGCCTTTTCATCTCATCTTAAACATTCCCATGCTTGCTTTATTTCGGGAAGAAAACAGGGATTTGTACCCGACAGACTCAATTTACTGCTTCATTCCGGGGCCAACACCTCGAATTGTTATCGTGAGATAAAATTGAACCAGGGTGTGCAAAACAAAGTCCACTATCCGTACTTTTCCAAGGACGGGGAATTGCATTACGCGTGTACATTGTTACAGCTTCCATATTGCTTTCTCCATAGAGTAGCTATCACAATCATCAAAAGGACCTGCAGATACTGTACAGTTAATCAGTAGCTATCACTCCACAAACATTGTCCGTTATCAACTCCCGTCTGTAGCCGTAGCTGTATGTGGAAGAGTACGAGCTTTTGCAACAGAACAAGGAGGGGTTGCAGCCCGGTAACCAGACCAAACCAGAAGCTTGGAGCAATTGATTGTGCATCTGCATCTGCATTTGCATTTTATCGATTGGATTGCCCTATTTACCTTGCCTTGTTATCACCCCAGCTCAGCGGCACAGTGCAGACCCTGTACCAATTCGATACGTTATCTCTTGTGCGGATGGCATAATCACAATCCTGACCCTCATCAGTCCCTCACTCACATTTTGGAGCTACTGCAACGTTCTTTTTTTCTTCTTAACTTATCAGGCAATTCTTGTTTTCACCGGCTGCAGATATATCCTGCACGTGGGGTCAGGCGGTGACCCCAGAGCCAAGCTCTTTTTTATTTTTGCAGTTCGAGGGGAAGACGCACAGAGATGGAGATGGGGACATGGGGGTGAGAAAGTAGTTAGAGCAAAGATTAAGAATGCCAATGCTAAGAAACTCAACACCAATCGCCACAGCACGGGTGCCCATTTGCAACCGCTGACGCCACGACTAGAACACTTTTGGTGGCTGTAAGCAGTACTGTAGATAAACAACACTTCGGGTGATGCCCTCTATTTGGGAGACAATTACACCGCCAAGAACCAATATTTGTGCGAAACAAGCGAATCAACTTGAACGTGTATCGTGTATGCTTCAAGATATCTCTCACTTCTGTTACTGTTTCTGTTACTGTTACCCTCGCTCAACCTCCGTACTACTAGACCGGGCTCAGCCGGGGAAGCATCGTGAAAGCCGGGTTTCGAACGTCTCCATCACATCCACTTTGACTACGTGCGCTATCAAGGAAGCTTGCAAGGGCCTCTTTTTCAGGTTGAATCGAACCCAAATCGGGGACGTTGAGAGATATAAAATTTTCATATTTTGTCTTAAAAATGATGATGAGATATTATCTTGTTGTCTCGACATTTGGAACATGGGTTAGACATCGGTTAGACGCTAATCGTCGAATTTGGATGTGAATGTCTCGAGATTGGAGAGCCACACAACGTTATCAATTGTAGAAGTTGCCGGACGACAACTCAGCAAAGTAACCCAACCCAGTCCTGAACCCGGTGAGAATTGATCGAATGGAATTGTGATAGAAGTGCACTGTGTTGAATGGACAGTCTAAAAAAAGGCTGCGCTATTCACATTCACACCCACCATCTCATCCCATCCCGTCACATCGCCCGGAGGATCCACCATCAAAGCTTGTGCCCAGGCTCAGGCTCAGGACAGGCTTCAGGCCTAGGTTTACTGGTGTCCCAATAGAAGGGGCCGTACACTGGTCCGGCCCCCCTTCTCTGTGGCTTTGGGGCTAACCTGTCTAAACAAGGCACATCAAGGAACAGTAACTTGACTGTCAAGAGCACAGAATAATTACATCAGATAGACAGAGCACAGTTACAGACAGTACTGCAGTAGATAAGTGAGGAGAACAAACAGTAAGAACTAAACTAGACTTACTGCAGACAAGCAAGGGCTTTAAGAATATACAGGGGTGTCAAGTTTAGGGCAGGGGAACAACTAGAAGAGGGGAGGGAACTGAAGCCAGGACTTGTACCGGTGTACTTCCAGACATGGCTGTTCCTGGCGCTGACTCGCTGCTTGAGACTTGGGACTTCTCCTTCATTTCCCGCGTACACTGTACATTCTTTCTTGTCCCCAATCTTGTTCTTAAATTCAGTCCAATCTATTTTGCTGACCCCTCCCGTACACTAGACTAACCTAACCAAGTCCATTCTTTTTCTGGGAGTGTGAATGTGAATGGATCCATATCTTTATTAATGAAGCACACCCTGCCTTGACCTTGTTCCCATCCAATGCCCCCCGTAGCATCATCATACTATTTCTTATCGTGACGGGAAGCAACTTTCTTATAACTATACCACGCACCCCCGTCGACATTTCTTTAATCCTATCCTTCCCCATATCTATATCCTTATCCTTCATCACTTGAGAGACCATACTATCTCGTCTTACATACTATCCATCTCTTACCAATTCGTACTGCATCGTGGACCTTGCAGTTACCTATACCATATCCCCCATACCACCCACACGTCTCCAATACCAGCTTAACATTGGTCCTTGAGCTACCACGACGTATCATCCGACGATCGACATACAGTACCTACATCTCACATATAGTCACTGCATTTCGATACACAAGAAAGAGTCACAAGAACTTTTTTCTTTTATAAATCGGAATACCCGAAACTTGACTGCTTCGCGACAGCATTGTAAATCGCGAAACTCCTTAACTCTCTTCGTCCTCTTTCTATCAACAACAGAATCGCTTCGATGGTCTCGTCATTAGACGTCAGACCCCATTTCTTCTCCGGGCACAACCGATCAACATCAACAAGCTCTCTATCTACACCAGCTTCATATTCCACAACAACAAAGATGGCTGCGCAACCATATACCATGGCTCTCCAGAAGTACATGCTTCTAACAGAGCAACACCAAGAACTCTGCGATCGCCTCGACCAGATCCGTCCCGAGTTCAGCACCCGCTCTCAATTCTCCTCACCATCCACCTCACCAACGCGATCCTCATCATCATCGCTCTCCCTACCGCCCTCGCCGAAGCGGCACTCCCGAAGTGGCCGTCACCACTCACGTTCCCACGCCCGTTGCAGCGGCTGGGAGAACCACAATGAACTCACCACGATTCCCGACGAGGAGACCATCTACGAGATTTCTGCTGAGGAGCAGCGCCTTTCCGAAGTCAACGAGAGCATCAAGCGCACCCTCACTGAGCTTCTCAACTGCAGTAGCGTGCGCGCCGACCGGGCTTTCAGAACATGGGTACAGACAAGACTCATGGAGACTGAGAAGGAGCTTCGCAGTGGCCGAAGGCGCAGAAGCTCAGGCGACTAGACTCGTAACGCGTGTATAACATCATCCACACGCCAATATGCAAGTCGTCGTGTTAAAGGATTGATGGCTGTTTAGTGGTGGCAAAGCATACGCCTCCACAAACACACAAACAAAACTTGGCATTCATTAATTCTAATTATTCGGGTTTATTGCTTTGGCTGGCATTGGCGAAGGCGTTATGGAAATTGATCCGAGCTCGGGAAGAGTAAAAAAAGAGAGAAGCTCGCGTTCACAATATTGGCTAAAGGTCAGGAACATTTGTTTGGAAAAGCGCAATCATTGGGGGTTCTTTTGTTTTCTTTTTCTTCGGCCATACCCAACTTTACAAACTTCATTTCTTGTCTATTGTTCATGGTGTTTGAAAGCATCATATCTGCATATCACGGTGTCATCCCGTGGCTTTATTTGTTACATACCAACCCTTTCATTTTTACAACTTCTTCAAGAGCCACGCTGGAATACGAGGCCACAATAA
This sequence comes from Fusarium incarnatum, assembly GCA_004367075.1. Classification (NCBI taxonomy): domain Eukaryota; kingdom Fungi; phylum Ascomycota; class Sordariomycetes; order Hypocreales; family Nectriaceae; genus Fusarium; species Fusarium incarnatum. The sequence goes on from QGDZ01000081.1 coordinate 206,641, forward strand.
ACGCCACAAGTTTATTTACCTATTCTTATCTTTCATGAAGATCTCCCGAGAGAGGAGTTCGGTCTCAGTAGTAGTAGTTAGCGACAGCGTCAAATTAGCTTGAACGTCAATGCATATACATGCAATTTCGCAACCACCAACATATGTCTCTTCTCATCTCCATTCCTTGTGACTTGAATCTCTCTTGTGTCTTATCTAAAGTGAATGCATTCCCAAGTATCAAATCACCTGGGGTAACACTCCCAACCTCCAAGAATGTAAAACTCCAAATATGCAAAACATCAACTTAGAATTAATTACCCCGAACCCTTTGTCTCTATCCTCCAAATATCATGTCGGCCGGCCCCGCTCGTAAGAAAGAGGAGACAACACGCGTCTTACTCCACTATAATCTTTGGGTTGCGATCGTCTTTGCCCCCCCTGCTGCATCAGAAGCCCGTTGGGGGAAATGAAGATCATCTCTTGCACACTCGCTAACCTAGTGGAGAGCAAGGTCATTAAGCGCCCGGGCGCTTGCACACACACACACAAACCGTTTGCTTTGATAGCGCTAAGGTAAAAAAATTAATGTCTCTGATATGAACTACCACTGCGATTTAGCTGTATCGATCACGATCGGGGAGTTTGCGACTCGCCACCACCACACACATACACACACAACTTCACCGCCGCAACGGTCCAGGCTTATCGATCGACAAGGATTTGCAGAACGAGAAAAGGTAAAATACAATAGGTCGACAGCGTTTTCGGTGAAGATGAGCCTGCCTGCAGCAGCCGTGGTGTTTTGTTGGGGTATTGTAGCATTAACCGTCAGGAACAGTGACGTTAATGGACAAGCAGGTTTTCTCGATCATCTACAGCACGGGCTTTTGGGGAGGCGATCTGTAAAGCGGGTTATGATGCTGTAGGGTGAGTATGGTGGTTTGTGTAGTAATGTGTTACATCACTTGTGATAGAGTCTTTGAGCTTTGACTTTTGGTTGGGACGAAGCTCCAGCTGGATAGTCATTCATGCATCGTGAAGCTGTAACAGTTTTCGTATTGAAGCGTCATGATGGTGGACTGACATACCTTTGACGAACTGCCAAGTTCAACGCTAGCAGAAGACTTACCCTTAAGCTTATTGAAGAAAGTGAGCTATTCACTGTACGAGAGTCACTAGATGCCTTTGTGTCATTGGGTAGTGTTATCATCAACAGCCAAGCCTTCTGTCAACTGAACCGTAGAAATGAAATAACTATGATATCCCCAAAAGCAAGTTTGACACATCCTCCGGGAAGTCTTCCCTAGCGCTCCCGCTCATGCTTTCTGCTACGTCGCAACCCGAGACGTCACTAACACCAGCACGCGACCAAAAACCGCTGTGATGGGAATGACTTCCAGTTGTCGATCCGGCGAACGGAAGACGCTCCGAGACGACTGCTTTTCTTTGAGCCAAGAACTCTGTCGCCATATGTGATAGGGCATCGGCGATTTCTTTTCTTCAATATGATGCTATCCCCAGCTGTCAAACCCCAGATTCCAATATGACGTAGCGGGAATAAAACATTTCAGGCAACTACTTCCCATCGAGATCCACGCCGTTGGGAATGATGTTGACAGTTGCCAGGATTAAATTTCCTTCCAGAAGAAACATGACAAAATCTCCAATCAGAAGTGTCTGTTTCCTTGATAAAGAATAATCCTTGCTGAAGCAGATGGTCATGTGTCTTGGTGTTGATGCTCCCGGACATTTTGCTCCCGTCGATCATCAAAGTACCACGCATACTGTAACCCCAGAATCATGTTTTTTTTGTTTGCGAAAGATAGAAAAAAACTTTTTCTTTGAAACAGAGAATTAAGGGTCCTGGGATAGGAACGTCATATAAGCGGTTCGGTGTCCCTCTGACGTTTTTACTACGGAGAATTGTACTTTAACTGCGGGTCGAGTCTGACGTTGAGTGAGTCAAACAAGGATTCGAAACTGGAGGTTTGGTCCACTGGATTCACGGGAAGAGGTGTACTTGGTTGAGGCTCTGGGGATCTCTCACACTGTATTATCTACAGGGTGAACGAGATACACACAGCATATGGGTATTGTTCTTTCAGATTTACACCATGTACTTGCGCACGACGTCTCGAGAGTATAAGCTATAACGAGTAGTTTCGGTATATAGCGACCCTTGGTTGTTGATATCGAACAGATAGCCCAGTGGCTTCTGCCCCATCATTTGTCGTGGCTGACTGTCCAAGATAGCCGTCAAACCCTATATAACGAGCACCACTGCACGACTCATCTCATACTTATAGGACTCCTCTTACCCCTCGACATGCTCTCTGCATTATAGGCAGTGTTCAAGTTTTTGTACTCACTGTTCTTAGCCAGTATTGGCTATCCGTTGGTGGAACCGAAGATTGATGTAGTGACTGTTCTGATGTCAGGCGAACTCCAACCATGTTAGACCAGTCTTGTGGTATCAACATCTTTCTTGATACCTACCGTACGTCCTGTGGTAAAGCGTGGGATGCCAATCTGACTCGAAAAGAGATGCTGTCCTCCCTAATGGCCATTGACGTTCAAGTTGGCCTTTTGATACAACTGGGGTATTGTCATGCAAGTAAGGAGAGACGACAACTTGACTTGGGGTACTTTGATGTTCATTCTTGACCGTAATACGTACCTACGGTCCAGTTGCAAGACGAGGTACTTCCGCCCACACATATCCTGGCTATAGCTGGGTGTACTTATGCTGATTTGAGCGTGTAACACAACCATCGGTCGAGAATTGGTCAAAATTTCCCACATGTCTCCTCTAGATGAACACTCCTAAATGCAACCAATTCAATGGAATACAGAATACATTGATTTCTGTGCCTCTAGACAGTGAATCCTGTAATTGAACGTTCATTTGAGCCAGAGCGCAAAGAACGGACATGACCACTGAGCCATCTGGGAAAGAATGAGACCAAGTACCTCGAAGTACACGGTACCTTGACGACGTCGCAAAGTTGACCGCTTCCACGAAGCACCATAAAACAATTGCAACAGAGCATGCAAATAAAAAGATATAAATCAGCAAAAAATGAGGCCGAAGCCCCCGACCACCGTTAACTCACCAACTCCGCTGTCATGGTCGTCCCTCACAAGCGGTTCCTGCCGAACCCAGCGATCTTAGCACCGAGCGAGCATGAAAGCCCCTAAGACGTCGCTCTACAGTATAATCTCATTATTGGGTATACTGAAAGCTGTCTGTTATTTCGCTTTTATACCTGGTCACTTCTTGTACATTGTTCAGAGAAAGGGAGGCGAGGGAAGCGTTCTGGTGATGGTGATGCCTTCCCTTTATATTGAACTTGGTAGCTCCACCAGATTGCCCGAAACGGCAGTGGGTACACACCTTAGCTGTGTGGAGGTGGGGCGCTACCTCACTTACATCTATGGATCCATGTCTTTGTAGTCCTCATTCAAGGTTTGAGAATAGAGGAAAGGTAATACTACAAGAAGACGAATTATATGAGCAATGTGTTCAGATAAGCATTGCCCAAAGTCTACTCATATTGTGACTCACCTGATCAACAAGCTTTGGAAGAGTTTGGAGTGGGTCAAACCCTCACTGCACCGCATATAAATTACAGCTCCGAGTCCAACTCAGCAGAATTCTTTTCTCTCTTCATCAGAAACGGTTCCTGCACGAACCTAGCGTCGCTACGGATACGGTATGGCTCATTATTTTGGGGAACGGGGGATCAGAACGGTGATGATGAACTAGTCCTCCAGTACACAACACGGGACACAAGAGTTGACTCTTGTGGGAGCATGACTAGAGATACTGAGTTCTACAAAATAAGTCATTGACTTCTCTGTTCAAGGTGATTAAAGAAAATTGCCGGGTTAAAGCTGATGCGAAGTCGGGCCAGCTATATCTTTTGTTCTACGTCTTTATTCTGGTTCTTATGTTGTTTACACTTGTCGCGTTCCTAGGTAGCAGATGTAAGTCCCCTTTAGTAGTTGAGGCTCTGGCGATTGATCGCCCTGTGAAAGGCGCACGGTGGGGATTTGACGGAAGGGGACTAGATAGAAATCAATATATTTGAAGACGTCGGTCGCTAGAGAGCGTTTCAGGTTGAGTTGTAGTTCATTGCTGAAGCTCTTGAAATGCAATAGTCGGCAATTGGAGAAAGATGGATCTCCCGTGTTGTACCATACCTAGCATGTGCGGGAAACATGGTCAAAAACAGGGCAAATTAGCCACTGCCATGGGGAAAATCATTTGAAATACGCGGAGCTTGCGGTATATAATTGATTTTATCGATCAAGCAAAGTTTACCACTGGATTACGGAGCACAAGATCTTGACTGTGAACCTGCACTGATGCGTTGGTGGTCTGGGTCGATTGAAGCCATCGTGTGATTACATAATACGCACCGCCACCTGTGGCGCCAAGCTAGTGTCGCATTTCTCAATGGAAGCTTCGCGACAGTGGAGTGGCTGACGGTTACCTCATTCCTTCATTCTTCAAGACCGCGACTTCACACTTGACAAACTCCTACAAACGTATTATTCTCAATTGCATATTTGTTCAATATTTTTCGCGTGGATACAAAGAAAACGACTGCTCGCGATGTCGGTTCTCCTGGAGACCAGCTCTGGCGATATTGTTATCGATCTCTTGATCGATCATGCGCCAAAGCTATGCGAAAACTTTCTGAAGCTTTGCAAGGTCAAATACTATAACTTCTCTCCCGTTCACTCCGTCCAGAAAAACTTCTCCTTTCAAACTGGCGACCCCCTCGGCCCTCTCTCAAAAGACTCTGATGGAGGCTCCTCGATATGGGGTCACGTATCCGGCGACCCGTCGCAACGAACCTTCCCAGCCTTTTTCCACCCCAAGTTGAAACACTTGGAGCGAGGAACAGTCAGCATGGCCACGGCGCCCCTCCAGTCCGACCCTGATGTTCGCGTCGCAGGATCCCAATTCATCATTACGCTGGGAGAGGATACGGACTACCTAAATGGAAAAGCAGCGATCTTCGGAAAAGTCGTTGAAGGCTTCGAGGTGTTGGACAAGATCAACGAGGCGATCGTGGACGAGAAGGGTCACCCGCTTATCGACATTCGTATCAAGCACACCGTCATTCTAGACGACCCTTACGCCGACCCGCCCGGACTAAGAGAACCGAGTTCAAGCCCTCCCCCGACCGATCAGCAATTGAAGACCGTTCGAATTGCAGATGAGGCAGCGCTGCACGCAGATGATAATCTCGACGAGGAGGAGCTGGAGAGAAGACGTCGTAATCGGGAGGCCCAGGCGCAAGCTCTCACTCTGGAAATGATGGGAGATTTGCCGTTTGCCGAAGTCAAGCCTCCTGAGAACGTCTTGTTCGTCTGCAAACTGAACCCGGTTACTGGAGACGAAGATCTGGAACTCATCTTTGGTCGATTCGGCAAGATTTTGAGTTGTGAAGTCATTCGAGACGCAAAGACGGGCGACAGCTTACAATATGCATTCATCGAATACGAAGATAAGGCATCCTGCGAAGCCGCCTACTTCAAGATGCAGGGAGTTCTGATTGACGACCGACGTATTCACGTGGATTTCTCTCAGAGTGTTAGCAAACTCAGCGATGTCTGGCGAAAGGATGCCAACAACAAACGCAGGACGAATGCAGGACGAGGCGGCTGGGGAGGTGTTGACGAGCTCGAGAAGCGTCGCCAGTACCGCAATGAGGGCGAAAAGGTCACAGGTGGTAACTACAAGATGGTCTACGAAGATGAGATGAAGGGCAAATTAGGTCGGGATGGACCCAAGCAGGAGAAGGAGGATGGACCACCACCGAGACCACAAGGTGACGGAGGACCATCACGCCGACGAAGTAGAAGTCGAAGCCCGCGACCAAGAGACCGAAGTCGGGACCGTCACCACAAGCCAAGAGACGATCGCCGAGGCGATAGAAGAGATAGAGACCGTCACGATCAAGATAGAAACCGATACCGGGACCGCGATCATCGAGACCGAGGCAGAGAAGGGGATCGATACGGTCGGGATGACTATAACCGTAGGCCCAGAAGATAAGGGATGCGGTGGATTGCGAAACGGAATACAGCAGTACAACGCCCACAGAAGTGGCACTGCCCAGCGTAAAACTTTTGACGGCAAGCATTCCGACTTCTTATGGTCTGGATGCGCCAACTAATATCATATACACTGCATTGTGTGGCATTACACGAGCATGGAATATCCTGACAACACGAGTCTGACAGTTGCTGCCATCAAGGCGAGTCTCTCCTGAATTCTTTCTCCTCTTTGTGATATGTGAGCACCAAAATTCCCTTCATCTCACCTACGGTCCTTCAACGGAAGATCTATTTACTCCTACAAGCAACGGGAGACAATGTGGACTGTTCAGCCGAGCCCCCACTGAGTACCTTTACTCATGAGCGACGTTTCCGGACTATCTGACCGACAAGCACTCACGGCGGAGAGGATCTGCCTCCCGCTGTTGAGCGACCACAAGTGTCGTTCTGGATGAGATCTCCAGGGCCCCCCATCTCTAGACTGTCATGGCATCGCTTGCCGGTGGCATCCCTACTGTTTCCCCAATGCTTCAGATGTTGTCATACATGACAGCTCTCTTTCGAGACGTTCAACAGATCACGGTTGTTGCGGAGTAATCCACTCTCGTCAACAGGGACCAGATATTGCAAGCTAGCACGCCACAGCATGTTTGGCTTTACGTCCGAATAATTATCCTGTACGAGCTAGCTGGAGAGCTGGTTGTTCGAACACAGAAGGCTGTAACTAATGTCTATACATGGTTCAGAAACCCGTCATGCTCGGCTACGGTTACTGCTCCTGTTCTGTCGCCAGAGACATCGGCGGACACAACTTCAAGGTCGACTGTGCAAGGCACCCGGGGGGTGAGACCGCCATGTTTTTCACCACATCAAAGTCTAATGTACGGCCCCGCGCATGGCGTGATGCGGTCGAGCTTGGGATAATCGATAGGCGTCAAGCCCTAAGCCTTGTCACCTGAGCTGTCTCAATTGGCAACGATTCTGTAGATGAGTCTGGGCTGAGATACGGGGCTGATGACATGGGTATGTCGATGGATATCAGTTCTCACGTTTCAGATCGCTTGGGTTCGGCACTGGTATCGATAGACAAGAACAATTGGTCATGCTACACCAGAGTGTATTCCGATATCTTCAATCTCACGAATTACGGGCTTCGAACACCGATGGCCGGGCTAGAAGCAATGTTGTTTCTGACAGTTGCATCATTGTACCTTTGGTGATACCTGCCTCTAAGATTGACTCGCTACGTTCAAGTAGCAAGGAGCTGGGGCTTGCTTGGTCAACCTGAATTCGGTCTATGTGGTGACGCCGACGCTGTTGCCACAAGCATGGGCACTTTGAGGCTAGAGCCCTCAAGATGTACGACTACGAAGCTCCGAAGACCCTGTCGACGATTTTCAGTGCATGGCGTCAGCTTTGACTGCGATTTCAGTCGAGCGGGAAGCGACATTGAATCTATCAAGACCGAGTGGCCTGGTGATGTTCTTTTTGTGGATAAAGAAACGGTTTCAGAACCTTCTTTTGCATGTGTGTTAACCCCCGGATCTTCAAATCGAGCTCCCCTGCGGATCGTTACAGATCTTTTCATGCTATCACGGGCATAGTGCCCTAGCTGAAAAGCGTTTTGGTCATCCATGTCCTTTGCCTGTGATTCTAAGCGTCACAAGAGACTCTCAGGGTGAGACCCCTGGACCTCTCAACCAATTGCGTGCGCTTATATGCAACACCAACGGGAGCCCGCATCTACAAGCGTCACATCCTTTAATGACAGTTCGGCCGCCAGCATGTCTATTCGGGATGTACACTGAAAGAATCTTCCGCCTGGATTCTGCGCTTGCTGTACCATCAAGGACCGTCTCCCCTTGACTGGGGACGGAGTGTTTTCTCACATGTTGTGGGGTAACGGTATGAGCACGAGGCAAAAACGGAGGGAAAAGAGGAGCGAGCCTGCTTGGCTAGGCTAGTCTTCTCGCTGTATGCAGCCGGGGAGAGAAGATGGAGGTTCAATACGATAGCTGGTTGATCCTGGACGCGAGAGGGCTTGCTATGGAACCAATTGAAACAAGCCCGACTCAAAAGGACGGGCTGCTTGGCTCAGCTACGCACTGAAACATATCTCGAATTATGTCTAAGTTGTCTCGTCAAGTCAAAGATTTCTTCGCACAGAACGAGTCCTGATGTCGAACTATCGCCAAGCTCCATTGCATTGTTTTCTCAAAGGAATGGGTCTAATTGTTTGCACATCGCGTACCTGAACGACGCCATCCAAGCCAAAGCATGTTCTAGAAGAGAAATTTGGGACGCTCGCTTGGCGGAAAGCCTGCTTTAGGACTCTCAGTTGGAAACCTGCAAGACACACAGATATGGTTTGACGCCATGCGAGCGGGTAGTAAGCAATATCCTCTCATCTAGTTAGCGATGTCTTGCATCCAACGATCGGTTCGCGTGTGGCGCTTTTACCGAAAAATCTGCCTATCGACGTGCCGTCAGGGATTTGTTTCTTCTTGGACGCATCTTAGCGGAGTGTTGCTCCTATCGGCTTACATGGCGTCTGCGACATGTACCAATATTCCTTCTGCAATAATCATTCTTGGCCGTTTTCAACACGGGCAGCCGGGTGCTTTAGCCTGGTTCTATATTTACTCTCGCACCAATTGCACCGTTTAGATGTCATTTAGTGCGGTGAGGGCTATTCTCTTTGCTTTTTGGTCCTGCATACTGCATTGCTAAGACGCATCAGCAAACGGCGGCTGGGGCCGTCCCGCAGATCTCAAGGGGAATTCTGTGGCTCTATTCTGTAGCGTTCTGCACATTGAGGAATACAGCGGTGTGCTCTTCTCTCAGCCATGACCGTTTGCTGTGCTGGTTATGTACTGTATATCATTATACAGTACTAACTCTTGATTCTGATTGCATTGCAAACGAAGTGTCTGCACGTCGAGTGGGTCGCTGGGAAGAAAGCCTATTATTACCTACTGTGAAGCTTGCTCGACATAAGGGGATTTCATTGACCGGTATGTGAGGCAGGTCAATGGGTGGCTCAAGGACTTCAACATCCTTTGAGAGTCGTGTCCAGTCAGTTCTGCGCCGCAGCCCCGCCTAGAAGTTGACAAGGATAGCGATAGTATTGGAAGCTTGCTTGGCCACGTTTTGAAGATGTTTGTCTGCTAACGAAACGTTGGTTTTGTAGCTTACCGAGATCGTCGTCGATCTAAGCTTGGATATTGCCGCCCACACCAACAAGGAAGGGCCTGTAAAGTCCACCACCACCCAGGTACCGGGTTTTCTGCTGCTTCATCGATGATAAGAACATGGGTTGAATATCCATGTACAAGACATATTCAGACAAGACATGACAAGGGGAATGAGGCCCAGATCTTCCAAGGTGAAGACATCTGTGCTTGGTGTAAGATACCCTGAGTCTTGGACCGAGCTCTTTCGACACGCCTGTTACACAATAAAGACACAAGCAGTGAATTTACAGCATCTCTTGACGAGAGACTTTGCACTATGTCACAGCCGAAGGGAATCCCTGCGCCTCCACTTTGACGAAGGCTGCATGACTAGTCAGTCATGAAGCTTCTCGTCGTTGCATTTGCAGGCCTGGCCCTGCCCATCACGGGTTTGTCTCCTTTGTGGGGGTTTACATAACTGCGTTTAAGGAAAATCCGTTTGTTAATATGCGGCCCTAGGCGGCCTCGCCTTTGCATGTTGTTTGGGTGCTTCCTTTTTCCAAGACAGGAACAAGAGCCGGCTGGCAAACAATGAGCATCACAATGTCGTCTTCTATCTCGGCTTTTGTCATGTTAGCAATTCAAGAGGCACAGCCGACCGAAGTCTCGCTTCAAGTCTTGTGTAGTGTGGCAGAGCAACTGCAACCTCAACTGTATACTTCAAGTGGTCAGGTCTATAAGCTGTGTCTCAACATCTACAAGCCAGGCGTTCCTCGTTCGGTGCTTGTTTTGGATTCGAATTGGTCTTGGTCCATCAACTCAATCTGCATATCTGAATACGATTCTGGGGAAAAGCCTCAAACCGATCGATAGATCTGGGTTTCCCTTTCGGGATGGGAGCCCGTTTGTATCTGCTCGCCATAGTGGGGGGAAGACAATGAACACTCCCACCAAATGATGCAGACACCCTGCAGAAAGTCATTCAGCCCACCCTCGCATAACTGGGATTATCTCAACCATACAATGCTACGTATCGGCCAGGACTTTGAAAAAGGCTTTCAGAACGTCTGGCATCTGTTGTACGAGGGGTCTGTTTTCATCATACAGGAATGGGCCACCGGAGTACCTCGATCAACACTCTCTGGTGGACCTGTGTATTGCAAGCAATTAGGGCCGTTTATTGGAGGAAGACATGTAGTAGCTGCGCTTGGGCAACAAACGACATACAAGTGGCCAGGCCAGGTATAAGTCAGTAGTACCGACTATAACAAGATGCCACGACTGCAGATATCTTGGTCTTTGGATCTCTTCTTTCTTCCGGTCTTGTTAATCTTTTTTCTGCTTGCGCCTTTGCCATATTGAAGCTGACAAGAACCGTTAATTCTAATCTTTGACTCAACTATCCGGAGCATCGACATCAACTGCCTCATCTATCATCACTGGATAGACCCCTTTCTACCGAGAGTCCCGACGGACGAGTGCTTGAAAACCGGGAACGGCTGTCAGCCACAGGCTTTGTTCGTGAACGATAGGAAAACTTTGTTCAGTCGACGTAGGGATTGTTTGACTTGATGCCGGAGTTTGATCAGTACATCCCTTGAGTCCTCATACAGACTCTTGTCTCTCGCTTTTACTCTAGGCCTTTCTCACTGGACAAACAATGGTCACTCCAGACTGTTACCCAGTCGTTCGACGATACGGAACTCGGATGAACATCTATCCATCCTATCCAGAACGTCGAGGGACTGCTTATCCCATTCACACTGAATCACGAACGATCATGAGCGACAGGGATGAGCCTCAGCGAAAACGCATCGCAGTAGCAGTATGTCAATAACTTTCCTTATCCCTTATTCTTACCTGGTGTGTGTGGTGTGTGTGAGACTTACATAGTTGTGTAGCGGGCTAACAACAGATTCAGTGTGGACGCTGTCGAAAGAGGAAGATTCGCTGCAGCGGTGATACTGGTACTGGAGAACCCTGTACGAATTGCAAAAATGCAGGCTACGAACCGTGCCAGTTTCTCAGGGTATGTTTGACTATAAGAAGAGACGTCTTGGCTTTGGCTTACACTCGTTAAGGTGGCATCGACGGAAACAATTTACAAGACAGAGAACTTCACCTACAGCCTTGATGCTTCTCGACAGTATCAGGCTCGAGGAAGCTCTGCTATCTCATCTGTACCTGTGACGACTCACCCTCTGTCTGACCCTGATGGGTTACCAGCCTACACCAGTGAAGCTGGCGAAGCTTTCGCCTACCGTGCTCCAGCCAACCTTGCGTACGAGACGAAGCCCTACTGCCCCCTTCCCTGGGGTAATGGATATGCGGATGACCAGAGCTACGGTCTTGCCATGTATCCGCCATCCTACTCCTCTGTGCACGACACATCCGCTGTGCACGACGCAGACTACAACATGAGCTATAGGATCGCCTCTGGACAGTCTGGCAAGTCGGCGCTGTGTGTGGACACGGATCCAGACTACGCATACAGCGGTGGGAGTAATGTAACGAGCTTGGTACACCGACCAGCTCCGGTGACGACCGACTCGACGAGTCTTGCCTACCAAAACATGGTACCTGAGCCCAAGAGCTTCGGATACCAGAACTTGGCGTCAGACTCTAAGGGCCTTGCTATGCAGAACATGGCAGCGGGCGTCAACATGGGCGACAGGGTACTTCCCATGCCAGTGGGTCGGTCTTCGATGTCCAGCTCGACTGGATCGTTGTACAAGCACGATTCGGGCAGCTCCTCCATCTACAGCAGCAGCAAATCATCCCAAGCCTCGACCTCGGACACTTCACCTGTAAGCTCTACTTCCGAGCCCACGTCAAGTTACACGACCGGGAATTACGAGTCCTCCAGCATGGCATCCACCTCGAGCTGCCTGCCCTCGTATCCTCCCATTGCGATGGCCTCTCAGTATGGTCGCTCAAGCAACGATCACTACTCGCATACTGGCTCCTCAGATGCATCTCTCTTCGCATCGACCGACTCCCTGCGTCCCGGGCCCGACATGACGTACCGCTATACGGACACGACGACTGCAGTAACAGCAGCAGCGGCCGCTTCGTCCAGTGCCCGGTATGATCTGCCACATCTCAATGGCAGCGGCTCGGGATCCTTCTCGCTGGGCCACGGTGCTGCGTCTTATCTGCCTCACTCACCTGCAGCCTACATGTTGCCTGGTGACATTGGATCAGACAATGCTACAGTCAACTACCGCAAGGGTGCGGGGTCGCTACGAGCTTGACGTCTCTAGCATTGGCTTGTTGGTTCTGTACATTGCTTTGCCTTTTGGTCTGAGGAGTTGCAGTGTGTTGTGTCTTTTGAGATTTGACTTTTTAGAAACGTCAAGCATTGTTATTGGTCTGACCCTGCCTTACTGCCGCATAAGGCACGAAAACGAAGGACATGTCGTGATCGGGCCAAGGGGCGGTTCGCTTATCAGTCACGACAAGAAACGGATGAACTATTCGATCGTCCCGCTTTCGGAATGAACCCTCGAACCAAGAGTGGAGGTTTGGTTCACGATGCACTGAACCATTGTACCGCAGCGACGGCGACGAGTACAGCGTTTGACGGGGAAGCAAGTTGAGCGTTGGTCTTGTATCACCGTGGCTTTTGCGGTTGAATCCCCCCTCTTCCGACACCTTTGTGTTCATTCTCCCCTCTCCCTCTCTGTCTGTCTGTTCTCCCTATCTCCCTTTCTCTATCTTATTGCATGGTTGGTCGTCAAAGTATGCAATGCAGTATTGCTCCATCTTTGACGTACTCTGGCGTCTGTCCTCGGGATTCATATCCAGCACTTTGTCCATTTGGAGTCTTGGTACAACGGGGAGAAGCAAAAAATATTACACAGCTGTCAACGTGTCCCAATCGACACGTACAGCTTGGGGCCCTGATAGCATCCATGAGTTTTTAGACTTTGGCGTCAGGGCAATTGGGGGTGTTTATGGTCTGTTAATAGGTGTTCTTTTGGTGCATAAGTCTGTTTGTACATGATTTTGGCAACAACAAAAAAATGGTGTTGAGACTAAGGATAATGGGATGGATAATGAAGGGATTATGAATGGGCTTTACTCAATGTGAGTAAAAAAGCCAACGTCGTATCTCCAAGATTGCGACGACGCACCTGTACATGAAATGCACACCTCTGAGCATTACTTACGAGTCTTGCTCCCGAAATAAAATATCTTTACATGGTAATTGGTCATGACATGTGATTTGAACTATTGGATGTAGTCGAAGCAATACGAGCATAATAATTGGATATTCATTAACGTAAATTACAAACTCTCAGCTGCAATATAAAACCCCTGATATCGTGTAATGAGCCTCACGATCACATGGTTCAGAACCACCCAGAATAGGAAACTGGCTGTCGCAATTCCAGGGCCCACAGCGGGGTAGAAGCGGCGCTACTCCGGTAGAGCTACAGGGGACATTCGCTGAACTGCACCACTGGCGGGGTTCCGCTGAAGTTTTGGTGAGGTAACGTAACTAAAGTGTAATGTGATCGCTGATAATTCCCCTCCACTCCGTCATTGGAGACCAAGGCTTGTGTCATCATCTTTCTCCTACTTGCCAGTTACTGATACCGTTTTTCTGTTCCTCTTTCTTGCGATTTGAGGTTTTAGATCAGCTTTAGACTGCGCGCCTTCTACAATAAACAGCTACAACTACAGTGTCGCATTCACAACCCGATTTGCAAACATGCGCGTTCCTCTCATTCGTCTGCAATGCGGTGTCAACTCGTACGCCTGGGGAAAGAAGGGTAACGAGTCTGCCGCTGCGCGATTCGCGGCTGCTACGCCTTCTGATGACCTCAAGATCGAGTCTGACTCTCCATACGCCGAGGTGAGTATACCTATGAGTTGTGTATGAACCAGACTGACAAGTTCGTCTTATAGCTCTGGATGGGAACCCACCCTTCAAACCCCTCCAAAGATCTCGAAACCGGCCGAACTCTCCTAGACCTCTGCGAGGACAACCAGTCACTACTCTCCCAAACCATCTCCTCTCACTACGGCCACAAGCTTCCCTTCCTCTTCAAGGTCCTCTCGATAGCCAAGGCGCTTTCCATCCAGGCCCATCCTAACAAGAAGCTCGCCGAACAACTTCACGCTCGCGACCCCAAAAACTACCCCGATGACAACCACAAGCCCGAGATGGCCATCGCCATCACACCCTTCGAAGGCCTCTGCGGTTTCCGTCCCCTCCCCGAGATCGTGCACTTCCTCGACACAGTACCTGCGCTGCGCGCGCTCGTAGGTGATGATGCTGCCAAGGAGTTTGCGCAGGTGGCCAAGGATCAGGAGGGTGGTGTCACGGATGAGAAGAAGAAGTTGCTGAAGAAGGTCTTTGGTGCGCTTATGTCTTCCTCAGCGGAGGATATTGCTGAGCAGATGCCCAAGTTGGCTGAGCAAGCTGAGAAGGAAGGCGCTGATTTCGCTGGCGGTGGTGTTGTTGCTACTCCTGGTGAGAAGCTTGCTGAGCTTGTCAAGCGAACACACGGCGAGTTCGGTGATGACATTGGTTGCTTCGTGCTCTTTTTCCTCAACTTCGTCACACTAGAGCCCGGTGAGGCTCTGTTCCTGGTCGCTGATGACATTCACGCCTACATCTCCGGCGACATCATGGAGTGCATGGCTGCCTCCGACAACGTCGTCCGTGCCGGCTTCACACCCAAATTCAAGGACGTCTCAACTCTGGTCGACATGCTGACCTACAACTTCGCACCCATCGATGAGCAAAAGATGAGACCCACCGAATACCCCTACGCAACACTCAACCGGGCAGGCTACAGCTCCGGCTCAGCAGTAATGCTCTACGACCCTCCCATCCAAGAATTCAGCGTTGTGCGCACCCTTCTCCGGGGCGACGGCGCCAAGGCCACATTCGAGCAGATCGACGGACCCAGCATTGTTATCTGCACGGGCGGCAAGGGCAAGATCTCCGTCGGACCTACAGTTCAGGAGATGAAGGAGGGATATGTGTACTTTGTGGGAGCCAGCGCTGAGCTGGTGCTTGAGTCTGAGGGTGGAGAGGATGATGAGTTTACGACGTTCAAGGCCTTCTGTGAGATTGATGGTTCAGAGAAGCAGAAGCTATAGAGAGGTGTTCTGGCTTGTGCGAGCGAGCGTGAAGATTGGCGTTTGCGAGCAGGGCTGTGGTGAAGATTTGCTTGAAGCTCTCAAGAAACGGGCTTCATTCAATTCTCCGGCATGACGTTTAGACTCACGGTTCGAGTACTCTGGGTGCGATCTATCTCCCCAGGACGACCCTTTACAACCACGCGAGCAATCATGGCAACCAACAGCGGCAAGGGAAATCCCAGTTCCTCGATTGCATGAATGTGTGAGGGAGCGTGAAAATTGGTGTTTGAGATTAGGGTTGTGGTAAAGATATTTTAATTAAGTAACGCTTCATGATGGCCTTTGTTCCTCTTGAGTGAGAGTCATATCGCTTGGTGTGTGAAACGACTACGTCTTCATAGGTAGTAAAGATGGATCTCATCTAATGCCCATAATTGAGACCAGGGCTCAGCACAGAGATGCAGAAGTCAAACGACAACAAGTCCAAGGTTCACCCTGATCAACACAAAAGCATATGAGAGTGCAACCGTCGGGATATCAGAAGCATTGGCCGCTGAGAGCATAAGAGACGAAATACTCTGGTCATCTTATGCCGGCTTAGGCCAGCATTTAGGCTACTTTATTTCTGCACCCTAAGTTTTAGAGGACAATTCTTCTGATACCCGCAGCCTGAGCCTTCGGTCCCAACAGCAAGCAACACGCACAAAGCTTAAAAAGCCTCGTGCTTCACAGGAATTACGTTTCCTACACTCACTGGACGACAACACTGTAGAATACAGCCCACCTGCAGCCATTGCTGTTTCCACCCCGCTAGACGTAGAAGCTCTCGTCCCAAATGGGCAACCCACAGCTCAGTTGTTCACCGCCTTGGTTTCTGCCGCAGGAGGCTGGAGCATTGACTGGATTGAATCATCAGCCAGCTGTTAGACCATGCACCATCACGACAGACGACACGATCTACGATAAGATACCCAAGCCCGATTAAGCTTTATTTGACGTAGCAAAGTATCTTTCTAACACGTACTAATGCTATTTACTCGACAATAACTTAATACTTTCTTCTTTCCTGCTCCTTCCCCGCCGATCACTTCTCGACTGCGACGCGCCTTCTGTGTTAGTCGCCTTTCCTTCCCCATACCATCCCGCCTGCCTGCCCACCTCGGCCTGTGAGAGCACTCGGGCCTCTCTAAACTCAGGTTAGTCAATTTTTCTCGATGAATTCCATATGCATATCCCCAAAAGCACGCCTCTTGTCTTCTTTTTTGCTCCCGCATCTACTTTTGTTGGTTTTTTGTCATCATTGAAATGTTTCCTTCCTCGGGTTGATTCTTATCGCAACATTCTGTTTAGGCGGGTGGTATCGGGGCAGGATGGCTAACAGGGAGAAGCCTTCGCGGGACGAACTCAAGAACCTCCAAGAAGACCTCGGCCCTTACTACCAAATCCCTCTCAAGCCCCGACGAAGTGGTACTCATTCAAGAGAGAATAGCTTTCAAGAGCGGCAATCCTCCAATACTCCCGAGCCGAAACGATCGAGCTCCAAGCGACAGGATCCTTCGAGCAGAGATTCTACACCAAACCGACCGTCAAAGTCGAGGACCAAGAACCATAGTCGGGATATCACCTCGGACGTGGGCACGCCCAGACGGTCGTCACCGGGCAGAAGTGAAACCAATACCCCGCGCCCAGAGTCGGTGAAGCCACCGGAGCGCCAAAATCGCGAAATGTCACAACGAAACCGCAGCGGGCGGGCGTCCAACCGGAACAATGGCAATACACACGGAGAGGAAGTGCAGATTTGGGAGCTGTGTAAAAGCCAAGTAGGGGAGATTGTCTCGGGGATCAACGCGGAGAACGACAGCCTTACTGAGCTTGTCAACATGGATAAGAAAGTTGGCGCCATGGAGCTGGAAAAGATCCCCGGAGATTCATTGAAGGAAATGGAGCAGCTATGTCGGACAGGGGTCAAGCATTCCGAAGCTAACATGGCATCGCTCAAAAATACTATCGAGCAGCTTAAAGTGTTGCGTGCCGTGGTGCACGCCAAGGAACAGCAAGACGCGCAAACAGCAGGGCCTGGCAAGAGGGCAGCCCGAGATACTACAGCAGCAGCCTCCTCACTCTACGATTTTGATGGAGTAGGTGACTCACCCGTACCAAGCCCCATTGGAGGGAATTCGCGGAAATACGGCGATCGAGCTAGAGACCGCGAGCGGGAGAGAGAAAGAGAACGAGACCGTGACAGCATGCCGCCCAAGGCCGATAGTGTCGAGCCTCAGGGATCAGTGGGTAGCGGTGTCGGATCAGGGAACAACAAGTCCAAAGTTGTCTTTCAGAAAGGTGACGCAGTCGCATTCAAACCAAAGGCACTGAGTGGTGATTCACAATCAGACTGGATCCTGGGCGAAGTTGCACAGGTGATGGGCGAAGGCAAAAGTCGACGCTACAAGGTCCTCGATATAGAGCCTGAAGACCAAAGCAAACAGAAGGAGTATCGATCAAGTGCCAGCAGCATGATTCCCATCACACCTGAAAGCCAGGCTGCCACACTCAAAGACTGGGAGTCGGGCAAAGTGGTGCTGGCGCTATACCCCAACACGACGACGTTCTATAAAGCGGAGGTTCACAGCATGGACAATGACGGCAAAGTCAATCTCAAGTTCGAAGGGGAAAACGACTCATCAACACTGCAGCAGGTTGAGAGGCGATTTGTGATTGAGTACAGAGCATAGTCTGCCAAGGCTAAACATAACTACACCTGGGCACACAACTGCACCTGGGTACGTGACTGCATCTGGGTAAAGCTGTGATGAGAGTCATACGAGGGCGTACGGATGGAGGCTTTTTTGCAAGAGGAGTAGCCGCGCTATGCTCCGGGATATATATAGACTATGCGTGTGTTCGTTTAATGAACGTTGTAGCGGACGTTATGAGATCCGAGAAACAGGTCTACTTATAAGACTATAGATGCGCTATTATAAACATGACAGCAAGCATTGATGATTATTACCTTGTTGATATGCGCCTGTGTTATTGCTTCGGAGGTTAAGGTATCCACCCAGGTGGGTAATTGAAGAAATATCCTCTAAGGCTTATACTACTAAAATAAAGTAGCCTCAATACTTCCCTAAATTGCCATAAAATGACTAAACTATTTCATCTCTTATGCTGGGTTATGACGATCAATTCTTTTGACACCCTGCTGCCACCCACCGTTTGGTTGTTTATGGCGGCTGTATTTTGAGGCCAGGCCATTTAAGAAAGCGGGTCGCGTACCTTACATTACAGTCTACCGTTATCTTATTTCAGGGACCAGGCAGGGGGCTCAGGGGCCTATTCATTCGTCATAAGGTGACTTGGTCCAGTGGCAGCACTGGGCTGTCAATAAGTCCCCGCCCGCCTGGTTGCCCCGTGCTGGGCGCTAGACCGAGAGGGGCTCAGGTCCAGGGGAGAAAGAGAGGGAGAGTGAGTTGTGCACTCCGGAGAATGGAAGGAAGCATGCCGCTTTCGCTTGGTCCTGTCCGTTTCCCCTGACGGGGGAGAAAAGAGTAGAGATTGTGATTGTACTATACCACTGTAACAACAGATTGTTTGATGGGATCCATTTGACTTGACTTCTCTTGGTTCGTTACTGTTACTGTAATACCCCAAAGGTCCAGGTCAGGTCACGTCAGTTTGTCTCTTCCATTTTTTGTTTGACAACGCTACTACACTACGGATATTTTCCCCCTACAACCCAACCTTGAACCCCCAGGCAAAGGGAAACTATTACGAAACCGCTTAATCTAAACAAAACAAAATAAACAACCTCATCCTACGATCCGATACCCGCGAGCGACAGCGAGAAGCGAATAAGGTGTATGTACGAGATCTTTCTTTTCAGAGACAAACGGGAGTGGTACAAGGGCAGACAAAGTTTCGCGAGAGCCTCCTTTCTTTGGCCGTCACGACACCGTTGGAACTGACACGTCGTTTCTTTGTCCCTCTCTTCCGCTGCCCCGGGGAAGCTTTGGCCTTGTTGCTATCATCAAAAGAAAAGACGAGGCTGACAGAATTGCGCTGAGAACAGATCGAAAAACGAACCAACGATAACAATCCCTCCCTTGTTATCACCCTATCCCCACGAGCGATACTCCGAAACCAAACCACACATAACAAACCGCAATCATGGGCGGTCAATTCTCAAAGATGATGGGCAAGATCTTCGGATCCAAGGAGATGCGCCTGCTCATGCTCGGTCTCGACGCTGCTGGAAAGACAACTATCCTGTACAAGCTCAAGCTGGGCCAGGACGTCACCACCATTCCCACCGTCGGTTTCAACGTCGAGACTGTCACGTACAAGAACGTCAAGTTTAACGTATGGGACGTTGGCGGTCAGGACAAGATTCGACCTCTTTGGAGACATTACTTTAGTGGTAGGTTATGGCTGTCCAGAGTTCAAGGAGGTGATGTACTGATGAGGATATACAGGAACGCAGGGTCTTATCTTCGTTATCGACTCGTCTGACAGGAACCGAATGGAGGAGGCTAGACAAGAACTTCACCGCATCATCAACGATCGTGAGATGAAGGACAGTCTACTACTCGTGTTTGCCAACAAGCAAGATTTGGCAGAGGGTAAGTCTTATCGCCTGCCACATACAAGGTCGCGCGCGCTAACAAACCCGCAGCTATGAAGCCTCAGGAGGTTACCGAGGCTCTTCAGCTCTCAAAGCTCAAGGATAAGGTGTGGTACGTGGTGCCTAGCTGCGCTACCACAGGTGAGGGTCTGTTGGAAGGTCTGGCGTGGCTTAGCAACAACGTCAAGGCTCCTCCTACACCGGCCAAGAAGTAGACGAGAAGCCATGATGTTCTTGTCTGGTGTATCACCCTTGAGGGTTTCCTAATCATTCTATCCCGATCGATCCCGAACTCTTCTTCCCGTCCCGATCCCTCGTTGTCTCGACGATTCCGATATCTCAACATTCGGCGCCCACCAATCGTTCATTGTGTTTGATACAGCGTTGGGGAAGGGATGGAATATCTCGCCTACATCACCCTCTGGATCAACAGCCCTCGAAAGGGGGTCAACTACGCCAACCCTCAAATCTCCTCACTAAACACCGCCGAATTTGCTGAAATACCCGACTGTTATCATATCTTGCTTTAATTTACCGCCCTGTCTTTATGCACAGAATTGGAGTGACGCGACAGAGGAAATAAAAGGGAGCGTGGGGAGGCATTCTTACAGAAAATCACAACACAGATAATCGGGGGAACAGGCAGTTTGAGGAAAGAGAAAGCGTGTCATGTCGGACCTCTTTTTTTACCTTTTTTTTTGTATCTTGGAATTTTCGCGTTTTTTGCTGGTTTATTACTTTTCTTGTTACGCAAGTCATATCGTTGGGTGATGGGGTACCGAAGGGAAGTGTCACTGTCACCTTTTATGTATTCTTCTTAATGATATGGCACCCTTTTCTACTTTCTTTACAGACGGTGACGTGAGGGATATTGATCGGGAGATAGAGATTGGCCTTTGAGGGGAAAATAGAATGAGGATGTTGTAGATATGTTCGATGGACTGTGCCTGTGTTGAGTGATGCTGTGTTTGTGGTAAGGAGTGAAACGTGCCACATCAACGTCTAGTGATGAGCTTGAGGGGAAACTCAGGGACGTCGTGATACTGTGTTGTCTTTCACAGACGTAGTACTGTGGATGGAGGTCACGGATGAAGCGATCTCATGGAACAATGGAGGGGATGCGTCAATGCATTGAGGATGATATCAATTCTGTACCCAAACGCCGGGTATTCTCTGTAACAACTACTCCATTTACCCAGCAGGCCAGTCTATGACCTCGACCGACCGTAAACCCAAACGCGAAACGCCATGTAATGTCTAAAAACTCCTGTACCTCTATTGCCCCATTGCCAACATATTCCAGTTTCTAGGCGCCATTCCCACTCAGATCACACGTGTAAGTGTAATTATTGTAACGATGAAGTGCCACCTGCCCATACGAACTGAAACCCATAATTTGCGCGCCGCAGGGACAAATACCGATGTCCGCCGTGCCGTGAGGATCCTATTCCTTTAATCTCTTGGCTGGTCTTATGAGCGAGTCATCAGGTAATCCACTGCGCTTGGTACCAGGAAGACTGCTAGTTCTAATATCGTTGTCATCCTGGCTCACGCGTCGGCAGGGATACTCGTTCTTGCAACCCTCGAAGCAATTCGCGCTGACGCGATCACCTGTGGTGAAGAATGGTGATTGAAGAGCTTGAGCGGCGGTGAGACGCTTCTGAGGGTCGTACTCGAGAAGGCCGGCGAGTAGCTTGTAGCCTTCTGAGCCGAGAGAGGCAAGCGGTGGACTGCCTCCGGGGGTGCTGGTGTGATTGATGGTGCTGTAATACCACTTTTCAAGGTTCGAGCCACCCGGTGGGGGCGGGGGAGGGTTGCGTGAGCCGTAGTGGCCATGGTGATGAGGGTGGTGATGATGATGGCCGTGATGAGACATCGAGTTGGCGAGGGTGTTGAGTTGGTTATATTCTGGCATGGTCGGGAGGAGTGGCCATTTGTCTTTGGTGGGAACGCCCATGATCTCTATGATCTTTTGCATCTGGTTGCGTTGGAAGGGAACTGTCTTTTTGCTGTCCATCTTGGCTTCCTCACCCTTAAAGATAGGTCGCAAAGACAAAAGTTCAGCAAAGATGCATCCGACAGCCCACATGTCGATAGCGGGAGTGTAATGGTAAGATCCGAGGATGAGTTCCGGTGCTCGGTACCAAATTGTCACGACGACTTTGTCTCCGCTGAATAGTGAGTGTAGAGGCTTATCGAAACGTCGTGCGAGACCCAAATCACCAATCTTGACTTCGCCTGATGAAGTAACCATGATGTTGGCGGGCTTGAGATCACGGTGCAGAACCCAATTGGTGTGGATGTACTGGCAACCGTTGAGCAGTTGAAACATGATGCTCTTTATCGTTGCTGGAGGGATCGGATGTCGTGGCTGTTGCGTATGGTGATGGATGATTTGAAGCAAGTCATGCTCTGCGTACTCAAAAACCATGAAGATGCACTTATCTTCGAGCATAATCTCACAGAGCTTAATGACATTGTGATGATGAAGCTCACTGCAGAGACTCATCTCGCGGACAGCACTCTGCGAGATACCCGTGTAGCTGATCTGCTCGCCCTCCTTGTCAGGCTTGAACTTCTTGATGGCGAACTCGCCGACAGGCTTTCCATTGCGACCGACAGCCTTGTACACCCGTCCATAGGTACCGGAGCTGATGAAACCAATGATGCGATAACGATCTGTGATGCGGACCTTGGGCTGGTACCCGGTAGATCGGTCGTGAGGTTCTACATGGCGTTTCTGGTAAGCATGGGCTGGGAAACCGAGACCGATGTGAGGGCGGAGAGGCATCGCCGAGTGTTAAGATGCCAGAGTAAAATGCGTTTTAACCACTTGGCATTGGCACAATGTTGAGTGAGACTGAGGTGGATGATGAGGACAAAGACGGGATCCACAGGTCGGTAATGAGATCAAAGCAAGCTCAGACCTCCAAAGATCCAGAACAAATAAAATGATGCACGCAACAAAGTCTAAAATGATGACGATAAGACAAGACAACGCTGAAGAAAAAGATGAGAGTTTTGATGTTGACGTTGATGAGAGTTGAAGTCCGAGTCAGGTGAAGTCGTCGTTTAAAGTCGACACCTCAGGTTGATCTTTTCCCCAGTCGGGCAAGTATGGCGGCGTAATCCGAATACAGAGGCAAAAAAAGAGAGACAACGAAGTACAATACAGCTTAGTCTCAACTGTTGAAGAAGCAAGTCATAGGGGGAATAATATGCAAGACTTGCAGGAAATGGCAAGTCGATTCGGGTACGGACACGGACAAGGAAGCCGACGTGATGTGCAGTGCAGTGAACCAAACAGCGACAGGGAATCACAGATAGACGATAGATAGGACTTATAGGAAAATAGTATGTAAAAAAAAGATAATAGTAATAGAAGTAATAAACTCACCTTCAAAAGTAGCCTGAACACTCCGCTTCAACGTCCCCCTGACAGCGCCCAAGCCAACGGATCCCGGGCCCGAAGCCCCCGTCGGCGGATTCGTTATGCTCATTTACGAAATGGATGGATACCTTCAACCTCTCTTTTTTCAGCTCTCCCTTTATAATTAGGCTCTAACTCTCGGAACGGGGTCTCCGAATGTAAGCGGGTGATCTTGCCCCCTAGATAGATAGTACTGTATTTCCCCGCGCGGGGGGTGAAAAGAAAAGCAAGAAAAAGGGTAAGACAAAAAATATGAAGTAATAGATGCAGACACGCGCGCCCGATAGGTTATATGCGATGCAGACGCAGCTTGTTTCGTATTTGTTCTGCCACTCCCGACTCCGACTCCTTCTGCGGCGCGGATCTCTATCTCACAAAAAAGATAAACGCGTGAATCTGTATGGGTCGGGTTCGTGCGGAGGTCCGCCTTTGTGGAGTTGACTTGTTTGACGGGGGGATATAGGATGGGAATAAAGTGAGTCTTGTGAATAAGATATATTGACGGTCTTTCTTTTTCGTAGGCTGGTTTCGCGGTTGAAGGGGAAGAGAAATGCGATAGAGTGAAAAGGGTTTGGTTTCATCTTCCTCCCTTGTGTTCTGGAACTATGCGACTGATTGTCCTGTTGGACGATGACTAAGCTGGATTGGATATCAACACCAACATAAGGTCAGTCTTGGTGATGGTTGACTTGCTTGGAATGGACTTAGGACTAAGGATATTCAACATGACAATTGATTCTGGAGATCAACTTACACATCTTCAAGATTCATTGTTTCTCAATTGGTGGCGACCCAATCCGCAGATTCACTTTAACCTTGAACAAGCCCACTGATCATAAAGTCTTTTCTTGCTGTCTACCTTGCACTAAACTCAACGCAAAATACTAATCCCCCCATATGTAACGCTCGCTCAGACGCTTCGTCTTCCTCTCATCTATCGCGGCCCTAGCTTCTCAAGCACTCTAGTACCTTCCTCCTCCCACTCCGCCTTGGTAACCCACATGCTCTCCTTGTCGGCCATAATGTTGGCCAACACCGCACCACCGAGGAACACCATGTGTCGGCGTCGCGGGGGATCTTCTATCCTGACCTTGAACTTGCTCAGGCGCTCCGGGTTGCCCTGCAGCGCCCGTGTGAGCCACAGCTGCTTGAGCTCCTTCTCCAGTCGCGAGGGAAGACCGGGGTACATGCTGCTTCCACCAGAGAGCACGATCGCCTTGAACAGAGATGAACGAATGTCCACGTCGGCGGATTGGATCGTGTTGAAGAGGAATTCGCCCAGACCGGGGGACTCGCTGTCGACGAGGTGAGGCTGGAACAGGCACTCGGGCGCCTCGAAACGCTCGCTGCCCACGCGGATCACACGTCCGTCCGGCAGCGTGTAATCCTCGACGAGAACGGTGGTATCCTCGCTCAGAGCCTTGTCGAGCTCGAGGTCATACGAAACGTAGCATAGCTTCTCCTTGATCTGGCGGACGGTCTCGAAATCGGCGGTTCGGTTGAGAGCGTAGCCGCGGCGCAGCAGCAGCTTGATCAGGTTGCGCGTGACGTCTCGGCCGGCAACGTCTAATCGCTTCGTAAGGTGGTTGAGCACGACGGATTCGTAGACGGGGACAATGTGTGTGACACCGTCACCAGAGTCGACCACGACACCGGAGCTGAGACCTACACACCGCATGTATTAGCTTCCAATTGCGCTCATAAGCTCGGAACTTTTATGTCTGATGATTACCTTGAGCGTAAAGAGCCAAAACGGCCTGGATTGCAACGTAGACACCGCCGAATCCATATCTATCAAACATAACCTCGCACATCTTCTCCCGGTTCTTAAGGGGGTTCATGGGAGGCTCTGTCAAGAGAATCTTCTGGCCCTGAGTATCGACCTTGAGCTTCTCGTGGAAGGTGTAATCCCAGAGATGCTCCATGTCGTCCCACTTCTTGACGATACCGTTCTCCATGGGGTAGCTGATCTGGAGCATAGTTCGAGCGGCGGCGGCCTCGTCACCGCACATGATATCCTTGATGACAACATCGCTATCGGTCTGCTCCTCTGAACGCAGGATCGGTCGGCCGACGATGGAAGGGTATTGATGCTCGGGGAAGTTCTGCGCGGCATATCCGACCTTGAGGAAACCGGTACCTCCGTCGAGGACTAAGCGGTAGAGATGAGGTCAGCTTGGGGGGAGCTCCATAAGCTCAATGCGGGAGAAAGTGAAGCTTACCAATGGGTGGAGGGTGGGACATATTTACTGTATAAAGAGGAGAAACGAGTAAATTCGGTGGTTGAGAGGCCGAGGAGGTGTCGAGTTGCTATCACCAGCAGCTCAGCTTAGAGGAGGTTGAGGTGGTCGTCAGTAGTGGGGTTCGCGTCCCCGACCGTCGTCACCTCAGAGGTTCAGTGGCTGAGGCGGATCACGTGGCGCCCCGCGATACATTGAACGACCCCATTATGAATTGCCATATAGAACGACACGACCCCTCTTGAGAAACAGCTCAAAAATATTGTCTTTTAGGACTTGAACAGTTCTAAACTGCCACATTTGAATATATTCAGCTCGTTCACAAGTTCTCACAATGTCCGAAATTAACTTCCTGAGGCGGAATCTCCGCATTCTTGTCCTAAACCCGAACTGTTCTACCATCATGACTGAGGGCATGGCCAACGCCATTCGCCATATGTCACTACCGGATGTATGAATAGATAAACAAAAATGAGTCTAATTACAGCACAGGCTGATTGTTACAAAAGTCAGTTGAGATTTTCACCTATACTGCTCCTCCCCATGCCGCTCCCGACAGCATCAACGATCAGGAGGGCATCGACCGCAGCACTCAGGCAGTTCTGGACGACTCCAAGATTGAGGAGGAGCTCGGTTCAGACAAGTACGATGCTGTTCTTGTTGCGTGTTTCAGCGTTCACTCTCTAGTCCCCAAGCTGACCCGGTTTCGCCATCTTGCTGTCACTGGTATCTTTGAAGCAAGTATTCTTACATCCATCTCACTCATGTCTGCAGCTGAGAACGGCGGTAAATGGGGAATTGTCACGACTGGAAAGTTCTGGGAGGATCATCTGACCGATGGTGTCAAGAAGTACCTCGGCCAGGAGAAGGACGGTGTTAACAACAAGTTCGCCGGTGTCTATTCCTCCGGTCTCACAGCTGGTGACTTCCATACCGTTCCACCAGAGAAGGTTAAGGAGAAGCTCAAGGAAGCTACTCGAAAGCTTCTTGACCAAGGTCAGGTCAACTGTGTTGTCATGGGCTGTGGTGGTATGGCTGGTTTGGAAGACATCATCCGCTCAACTGCCATTGAGGAATATGGCAAGGCTGATGGTGACCTTGTCTACATCATCGACGGAGTCAAGGCTGGTATCATGCAATTGGAGCAGATGATCCGCAGCAAGCGAGCCTTTCGATAAATATTCCCCCTGCGTATTATCTGAGGAATCGCTGTAAAGGTCTAAATATACTGCTTCATGAATACATGCGAGCGCTTCTTTCCACATGCAATTAAATCCCATCCGGTCCTGTGAATGCAAAGCAACAGATAGATCAGTCAGGAACGTAGAGTGGTGTCATAGACTTCTAGTCAACACGCCTTGTCCTGCCCCAAACCTCGTCGACGTCCTTCTTACCCTTTGTCTCTGGGACCTTCCAGAACACAAAGATGAATGATCCAGCTGCGAGGGCGGCAAAGATGAAGTACACCCATCCTCCATGACCACCCAGCACATTGTTAAGAGCTGTGTTGATGATGGGGAAGAATTGGGCGACAAGAAATGTCGCTACGTAGTTTGCTGCGAGGCACCAACTCTGAGTAGCGCCGACAGCTTCTTGTCCGACCAGCTCAGAGGCGAGCAGGAATGGTACTGGGCCGAGACCGACAGCGAAGAAACCGACGAAAGCCACGACAGCAATAGCTGAGATAATCTTGGCTCCGAACACGATTGACAGAGCCAGAATGAAAGCGCTGGTTCCTTGGCCAACAATAGATGCAAGCAAGCAAGTCTTACGACCCAGACGGTCGGGGAGAGGAGCGCATGCGACAGTGGTGACAAGGTTGACCACAGAAATAAGAATGGTGAGAAGAGCTGAAGAGATGGGAAGTAGATCAGCAAGGAGAGAAACGGAGTACATGATGATCGAGTTGACTCCACAGAGCTGCTGGACAAACATGATTCCCACTACAGCGATGATGGCAGGTCTGGTATCAGGGTCCTTGAGGACCTGGAAGAACCCAAGATGCTCCGCGCGGTTCTTAGTCGACAATTCAGAGACACTATCAGGCTGAAGAAGTCCATCTTCCTCGGTAGCGTCTCCGTTGTTGTTCCAAGACTCGGTCTCCTCATTGATGTCGTAGCCATTGCCACGGATCCTCTGTAGAGTTCGCTTAGCCTTGGTTGCGTTTCCATTGGCAGCCAACCATGAGGGGCTCTCTGGCACAACAAATAGACCCAGCGTCTGAGCTGTTGCGACAAATACACCTGCTCCAAGGATCCAGCGCCAAGCGGTTCCGTAGCTTAGAAAGTATCCTAGTGTCTGGACGCCCAGAATACCGACATTAATGGAGATCTGTGTCATGAAGCCGAACAGTCCTCGTTCATTTGGCGGTGCGATCTCACTGATGTAAAGAGGAACCACGACAGTTGAAGCTCCAGCTCCGATACCAGAGAAGAGGCGACCGAGTGCCATAACAAAGACGCTTCCAGCAATAGTCTCAATAGCAGCTCCAAAGAGGTACAGCAGACCAGTAATGCGCATCGCAGGGAGACGGCCACGCTTAGACGAGAAGGGACCCGACGTCAAAGCTCCCAGGAGTCCTCCCAAGGTGAATATAGAAGATATAGTAGCGAACTGAGCTTCATCCATGGGAATACAGTGGCCCATAAAGCCATGATCCTCGACCGGCTTCTTATGGATCATTCCCTTGATCTTATCGAGGGCGGAAATCGATTTCTTGCGGCACGTAATGACATCTTGAGGAGCGTTGAGTTCGGCCTACATCTGTTAGTTCATGGTCCTGGCGTTGGAGATCATCGTAGCGTACCAAGTGGAAACCGAACTGGAGTGATCCCAGAGTTGTGATGGCGATTAGCAGGATCAGATATCCGCTGATATCGCGGAGTCTGGAGTCCGGCATGTTCGCGGTCGAGTCAGTATCTTTGCTGGAAGGCAAAGAAACGACGCGGTTGGAAGAGGGATGAAGGAGAAGGCAGCTGAGAGTTAAAGGTTCAAGGACCTGGGGTAGCTCGTAATGGGGGTGGGTCCACGTGCTGATGGCTTGGATACCCCTGGTTACTCCAGCCGCAGTGGGCAATGCTAAATTTAACACGATGGCTGATAGTTGAAATGTGTCTTTCGATAGACAATTCAATAGTAACAGAGCTGGGGTTTCAAGGTCTTGAAATTATATCTTTATCTCTCGAAATTAGATCATTATGCCCCTCATCCTCGAGTCCACAGCCATGCATATCGCTTAACAAGGTTCCTTATCACAAACACAAAAGGCCGCGAGTTACCCTATACAGACAACGTAACTTGGGCAGTGACTCGGAACTTTCGTGCCGAGTCGTCACATACAGTTCAATTCAGTTGGTAATCAGGAACTACTTACTTTTAGATGTAATCTCTGGCTCTGTCTAAGGCTCTCATCGTGAATCTTTCTTTACATGTAAATTCTGACTTGACATCAATGAATCTGGTGCTGTCACACCTTCGTCACTGAACAATCATCATTTATACTGTGTCTACCACACACTATCAAAATGCTCTATCACGAGGAACTCAATGCAGACCAGACTGAATCGATAGTATTTCTACATGGCGGAGGAGGAAGTCATATCGAATGGAAGTTGGTGGCTCGTCAGCAGGCAATGGCATCCTACCACCTCATACTCGTCGACTTGCCCATGCACTCCGGTTCTCGTGATGTTAAGCCCTTTACACTCGAAACGGCAGCTGATGAAGTAGAGAATGTCATTCTCAATCATGCGCACAATGGGAAAGCACACATCGTCGGGTTCTCATTGGGTGCTTTCGTCGCCTTGGTCCTCACATCACGTCACCCAGATGTTGTGCTATCGACCTTTGCAACCGGCGCATACCCATATCGAGGGCTGTTCAAATGGGTCATGGCGAGGCCGACGGCGATGTGGATTGTGAACAGTATACAGAACATCCCGGGTTTGACAGAGATGGCACTCAAGAAGCAAGGAATTGACTATGACGACTGGATGGCTGAGCAGGACAAGAACAAGTCACCAGAAAGGGACGCAGCAATGAGAAAGGAACTCAGTGCATTCAGCATGGAACATGTAAAGGCTGTAGCCGATTCTGGAGTCAGGACTTGTGTTGTTGCGGGTGGTAAGATGGACCAGGTCGATCCAGTGAGAGACATGGGGAAGGTGCTTCGAGAAGGCGGACAGGACAAGGGAGTTTTGAGTGAGGCGGTTGTGGTACGAGATGCCTATCATCCTTGGCATCTGCAATTACCTGAGCTGTTTGCTGATGGTGTTGGTGCTTGGGTCAGCAATCGCGAGTTACCAAAGGAGTATGAGAGACTCTAAGTACAACAGCTCTGATGACAGTTACCAGGACCTTGATGATGACGAAATAAGGAAGGACTGAAAAGCGCGATGGTTACACCATATGGATAGGGCAGAGGGAACAAGGCTCCTTCGTGTCCTGACGAGTTCTAGTGGAGGGCATATTGGGAAGCGACACGATACGGGATCAGCATTGTCGACGCTCCGGCTCAAACGCGCCCTTCAAACTGTATTTACCGCATCGCCAGGAGCCTACCTGACCCAGAGATACTATAGTAGAATGTCATGAAGCCAGCAACCCTCTGAAGTCCACTCCTTGGAACCGAGTGATCATTCTATGCAACCCGCTCATATCCGATGTCTCATTCGCCATCCGTGGCACATCAATTCCCGGAGCATCCAACCCGAGCTCTTGTTGGCGGCAGAAGAGTATCGCAAGGCACCAATACTCAGCAGCATGGCAGTAGAAACCGATCTTATTGTTCTTGGGCAGGTCTTCGAGTGTCGAGAAGTCACGGTTTGACCAGACATGGAACCAATTTCTCAGACCTCGTGTAATGGTTGGCGACTTCGGTCCGTGGTGATGGAAGATGAGATTGTGAAATGCTAAGAATGGGTTAGCGACTTGATTGATGATGGTCTGTTGTTTGTTACTTACCGCTGATGATTGTGAACGTGTTTAATAGACTCATTTTCTCGAAGGTTCTCCATTGCTCTGGACCAATTTCTTCAGTCATCATAATGTCGATTGCTTGGTATAGTGTGGTTCGTTGAATGTGGTCATCGGGTTGAAGCGCTGCCCAAGTCTCAGGGTCAGGAGCAAGGAAGAGTTCCTCGGAACTTGCCAGACGGAATCGTAACTCGGCAACAACCATGCGCGGAACAGAGTTGTGGAATATTACGAAGGCACAGTCTAGTAGGAAGATATATTGTAGAGTGCGGATACATTCCTCTTGCAGCGCAAAGTTCATCCAGGCATCGGTCGTATCGGCTTGTGCCATTACGAATGGATATAGACTTCGAGAAACAGAGACTATTTCCGAGAAGTACCTTCTTCGCGCTCTTGTTTGTTGTACTTTGGAGCCCTCCCAGTTCATGAGTAGGATAAGGGCGTAAGCGGCTTGCAAGAGGTCGAGTCTTTCGCGGAGTTGAGAAGGGCCGTGGACGGTGTCCTCGCAAAGCTCGAGATTCGAGAATATCCAGTCCTCCACGACGTCCATACATGTCATTGCTTGTTCTCGATCATCGGGTTCAGGACTCAAGCATGCGCCAATTAATGAGAGGGCGACTATCAGTTGAGGCGATCTTCGGGCCGCGTAGAAGGTCGGTTTGTGGAAGACGGGCCAGTTGGGGTACCAGATCTGGAAGAATACGTCCAGGAACGATTCGAGGTTGGTCGGAGAGAAGAACTGTGTGCAAGAAGACTGATACGAGCTGAAGCCGGGCTTTCGGGGGAGGTCTGCGGCGCTCAGGATGCCCATGATGATCTCTTGGGACTTAGCCGCCAGGATGTGTGAAGGTACCATCTCGATGTCGTAGCATGGAGTTGTGTTGGCACAGGCAGTCGGCTCTATAAGAGAAGTATGTAATGGGGGGGAATAATGTAATGTTGGATGCTGTGATCCTATGCTCATTTGACAAAGGTCTGTCCATGACGGTGTCAGCCATGTATAAGAAGTAGTTACTTCTCCATATACTGCCCATGAGAAAGTGTCACAAGACGGCCTTGACGTTGAGATCATCTTCTTCCTTGTGAGACTATCACCGCATTCGAACGAATTGGCCATTCCATGTGTTGAAGTGAACACAGCCAGGAAGCGGATCCGCATACACGGAACTCCCATCCAGCCCAGGGACGGGGGAGAGAAAGGTAACGCTAGAGTAGTTGTTGGAGCCAGGCTACAAGACTGACGCTGATCAATGCACAATTGACATGGTACCGATCCGGTACACTTCTTCTTTGCTTGGGCACATCGTTCGCAGGCGTTGCGCCTTCTGCCGCGTTTACTTGGTCGTAGAGCCGGAGGCGATGTGCCAGACTTGAGGCGGGTTTCGCATGTTCTCCAATGTCGAAGTAAGGCGTCACTAAGAATGTCAGGTACTGTAAGATGAGTGGGCGATGAGCTGAACTTACCGACGGTTGAAGCTTTGGGGGCAGAATTGGCATTGGAATTGACGTTGATCTGTATCTTGGCAAGGTCAGCTGGTGACTGGCCGTGGTGGGACTTGCTGACTTACGAGATAGACGATGTCGATTTAGATGATCTGAATGATGGTCTTAGTGAGTGAGATAGACTGGGTATTCGATAACAGTTTCACGTACCTTGTTTCGCAAATTCTGCAGAGCAGATACTGCAATAGAGTGGCCCCTCCCCCATCCTCAAGACGATTTAGTGGTAGGTAGGTAATATAATAATTGTCCTCCAAAGCTTAGGGCGCCAGAATAAAGTGGTCCAGGTGATAGTCTAATCTGGTATAATGTGATTGAGTTATTTCGTCTTGTATGCTCTCGGCGGCCAATTCTCCTGATACCCCGAGGACTGGGCAATTCTGGGTCTCGATGCCGAAAGAAAAGGGCATCCCTGCATGGACCAGGGTTGTTCTTGAGTTGAAGATAGTGTACGTCGCCACTTGACTCTGTCTTGATGATGGAGGTTGCAAGGGTCGTCGGGAAATCTGCCACCCCCGCAAACTAGCTCGGCATCCCCACGATCCAGACAAGCTAAGGTCCACCCTCGGTATTCCTTTGCGGGAGACGGCAATTGGGAACTACATGGGCTATGGTTAGTTTATTAGCTTGTCTGGCTGCTGTGATGTAGTACTTGCCAATTGATTGTACGTGTTCGACTTCTCTTGTTCTTGACTCATGGCGACCCATCATAGAGCTGCGACAGTGGTTGTAAGTCATCGTGCCTCTTAAGGAACCAATTGACTTACAAGATACGACATAGCGCAACGATACAGGCTTCACCTTTGATATCCAGTCAATTCCTCTTCCTAAGCCTCGGCCATGGGAAATCCTCATCAAGCTCTCCGCCACCGGCGTATGCGGTACTGACATGGCCCTCGCAGCGGGCTATCTAGGTCCCTGCCGTGATATCCTCGGTCACGAAGGCGTAGGTCGTGTTGCACAGATCGGAGAAGGCGTAGACCCGGGTACCATCAAAGTAGGTGACCGCGTGGGAATCGCTTGGGTTCGAGATGTCTGTGGACGGTGTTCCTGTTGTCTTGAACCAGGTGGTGAAGTTCGTTGCTTGGAACAGCAGAACTCAGGACGGAAGTGGGATGGAACGTTCGCTGAGTATTGTCTTGTACCTGGGCGGTATGTTCTGGCTATTCCAGAGGACCCTGCCCTGCCGGATGAGCTTGTCGCGCCAATCCTGTGCGGCGGTGTTACTGCGTATAAGGCGCTGAAAGCATGTGAGGCCACGCCTGGATCGTGGGTTGCCATTGTAGGAGCGGGTGGTGGTGTAGGTGGTCTGGGAATACAATACGCCAAAGCAATGGGTTATCGAGTCGCAGCAATCGACGTCGGCGCTGCAAAGGAGTCCTGCCTGGCAATGGGAGCTGACGCCTACTTCGACGGCTCAAGTCCCGATACACCAGCGGAGTTCAAGAAGCTGACTCCCAACAAGGATGGAGCAAAGGCCGTCATCGTCACAGCAGGATCAGGACGGGCTTACCAGAGCGCTCTCGATCTAGTCGCCGCGTTCGGCACTCTAGTTTGCGTGGGAATACCGCCACCCGATCAAGCAATGAACCTGCATCCTTTGACGCTTATTGATAGGGGAATTAAGCTGCTGGGAACGTTGGTTGGCACGAGGACTGAGACGATGGAGGCGCTGGAGTTTGTTCGGAGGGGGGTTGTGAAGCCTGTTGTGCAGTCTGTTAGCTTTGATGAGATGGATGATCTGGGCAAGAGGTTTGCTACTGTAAGTCCTGAGCCCCCGCTCTTTTCTTGGGAATTGACTGACCTTGTTAGACTTCTGGAAAGCTAGTTATTCGGTTCGAGTGAGAGTGTGTTGACCGCTGTGGCTCCAGAAGCTGCGACGATGTTGGGGAAGCTCTGTTGGGTAGATAGAATTGAAGCGGAAGACGATATTGACTTGGGGACTTTTGTCTGTTGTCTGGATGTAACAGGATAGACGTCTGGAAAGCTAGCAACTTGGTTCGAATGAGTGTTGTGTGTCGAGTGTTGTCGCGCAAGCAGTTGCGACGATGTTGGAAAGTTCCAGTCTGTATCAAGTAGATGGTCTAGAAGCGGAAAGCGAAAGTGATTGCCATAATAGTCTTGCTTGTTGCCTGTTTGTGAAAGAGTAGTTAGTAAAACCCGGACTTAGGCGTATCCTCTGAGAAGTTGCCTACTTCACTTGCTGTTTGCCAGAGTCCAGTGTTACACAGACTGCTTCCATCACCACAACCCTCCGTAATCGCATTGAGTCATCAGAATACAAAGCCCGTGTCTTTCTGACTCGTCAGACAACCTGCGAGAAATAGCACGCTTTGCAGATGCACATCTGAGGGTCCTTCGGCAGATCCCTTCCCTTAGCTGCTCGGTGCAGATCTTGGCTCGTCGGACAATTCCCCACCTCCACCTCTCTCAGTACGGGCTATGGTTAGCACCTCTTCATTGGCTGGGCTGTTACACAACAATATCAGTCCCTGGGATAATACCTGCAATATCACCGTCTGAAGGAATTATTTATATCGTACGATTCCGCCATGTTCGTCCCTTGCGTTATTATCCATCTCATCTTCCCTTTCATACCTTGAACTGGCATAACCATGGCCACTGCAACCCCCCTCGTCCTGCCTCCAGGCATAGAAGCCTCAGTCTTCCACCAATTCATCACAGAAGCAACCCAAGTCACTGGCTCAGAAAATGTCACTATTATATCCTCCCCCTCCCAGCTCAACAAGAACGACTACAAAGACCCCAGCAAAGTCCACGACATGTTCCACATAACCGACGCGGACCACTTCGTCTCTTCCGCAACCATCACACCCCGCGATGTCGCTGAAGTCCAAGCCATCGTGAAGCTCTGCAACAAGTTCGAGATTCCCCTCTGGCCGTTCTCCGTCGGGAGAAATGTCGGCTACGGCGGTGCTGCCCCGAGAGTTCCTGGGTCCATTGGGCTTGATTTGGGGAGGCATATGAATAAGATTCTCAAGGTTGATGTTGAGGGCGCTTACGCGCTTGTCGAGCCTGGTGTTACGTATATGAATCTTCATCAGTATCTTGTGGATAATGGGTTGAGGGATAAGCTGTGGATTGATGTTCCTGACCTTGGAGGTGGCTCGGTCTTAGGGAATACTACTGAGAGAGGAGTTGGTTATACACCTTATGGTGAGTTGTCACAGACTAGGCGTCGATGTTCACTTGCTAACTCAGAATAGGCGATCACTTCATGATGCATTGTGGTATGGAAGGTTAGCGCAACTCCCATTGCATCTCGTCAAGGGTTTATGCTAACACATTACCAGTCGTTCTTCCTGACGGAACCCTCGTACGCACAGGAATGGGCGCTCTCCCCAATCCTAACGCCGATCCCAACGCACCTCCGCACGAGCAAGAGCCAAACGAGGCATGGCAACTGTTCAACTATGGCTTCGGCCCCTATAACGACGGCATTTTCACTCAATCCTCCCTTGGCATCGTCGTCAAGATGGGTATTTGGCTTATGGTCAACCCCGGCGGCTATCAGTCCTACCTGATCACCATCCCCAAAGACGAAGACCTTCACCAGGCCATTGAGATCATCCGACCCCTGAGAACGTCAATGGTGCTGCAGAACGTACCTACAGTTCGACACATCTTGCTCGATGCAGCTGTCATGGTATGTTATCGCCTTCACCCCCTGACTCTTACAGCGGCTAACAATTGTCTAAGGGGAACCGAGAAAAGTACACAGACTCCAAATACCCTCTTACCGACAAAGAACTGGACGAAATAGCAAAGAAGCTGAACCTAGGCCGCTGGAACTTCTACGGCGCTCTATACGGACCTGAGCCTATTCGAAAGGTTATGTGGGAAGTGGTCAAAGGCGCATTCTCCGCTATCCCTGGCGCAAAGTTCTACTTCCCCGAAGACATGCCCGATAATCTCGTCCTTCAAACTCGAGACCTCACACTACAAGGAATTCCCACAATGACAGAGCTAGAATGGGTGTAAGTCACCACAACCTCAACCGCTCCCCCAATACTGATCAATTGTCTCCAGGAACTGGCTACCCAACGGCGCTCATCTCTTCTTCTCCCCTATCGCAAAAGTAACAGGCGACGACGCAGTAGCCCAATACGAAATAACCCGCCGCCGCTGCGAAGAAGCAGGCTTCGACTTCATCGGCACCTTCGTAGTCGGCATGCGCGAAATGCACCACATAGTCTGTCTCGTCTTCAACCGCCTCGACCCCGACTCCTGCCGCCGCGCGCACTCACTTATAAGCACGCTTATCGAAGACGCTGCGAAGAAGGGATGGGGAGAGTACAGGACGCATTTGGCGCTTATGGATCAGATTGCGCAGACGTATAACTTCAATGGCAATGCGCAATTGAAGCTGAATGAGACGATCAAGAATGCGCTTGATCCGAAGGGGATCCTTGCGCCTGGGAAGAATGGGATTTGGCCTAAGGGGTATGATGCTAAGAAGTTTGCTGTACAGCCACAGAGCTTTGGGCCTGGGGCGCATTTATAAGTGTTTGTAATGCATTTCAAGATTATAAGAACTTGCAGCGGTACTGCGACTCTCAAGAGAACCTTGGACTGTAGCAGAGGAAATATCCTCTAAGACTTATGCTACTAAAATAAAGTAGCCTCAATACTTCTCTAAATTGTCATAAGATAACTAAACTATTTCATCTCTTATGCTGGGTCATGACGATCAATTCTTGTAAATAGAGGAAGCTTGCAGTATGTTCTATCCATGGGCCTTGCTACGCTATTGTGACTCCACTTGCGTCCCTACTCCGACACAATATTGCTTCCATCGAAGACCTTGCCAATTGTAATAAGAACTGAGACCGCTTGACCGAGCGCAAACATTTAAGTCATAAACTTTCCATTACTAAGAAGACGACACTTTCTAAGTGATACTCTAAACGCTGGAAGAGCATTCTTAGACTCCTAGTAGACAACTCTAGGACTCGTTAATTCTAAGACCGCCAATATCCAGATATCACTCCAGATCGAACTGATCGGATGCAACTTTAGAGTCCTCATGTCCATCGTCACCACCCACAGGAGCCTCAATTTCCCCCGAGTTTCCCTGCCCCCAGATATTGGCCCAAAGAAGTTCGTATGGCATGTCCACACCCTCATGATGGTAAACCCGCTGGTACCCGTCACGGGTCACCTAGACCCCGTGTCGGATGGGAACCGGAACTCCTTCTACAACCCGAAAGCCGTCGTGCAAGGAACCGTCGGTAGTGAACTTATGGCCAATGATGTTGGAGAACATCATCGCCTGCGTGGTGGGAGTCTCCTCGCTATCCTGAATATTGAGAACAACGTCCCCAACCGTCTGGGCATCGGCTGACCACCCAACGTAGCCCACCTTGTTTAGGCGAATGAACCACTGCAGACTGAGAGTCTGTTAGTTACTTCCAAGGTATATGATGTGATAAGAACTTACAGGGCATCGCGGTAGCCACGGGGTTCGTCGTCAACTCGGACCAGGGATGAGAATCGGAACCTGAGCAAGTTGGAGGGGTACTCGTCGGGGAGGAGATCGTCAAACTCGTCAGACTTTGCCTGAATAGCTCCGATAATGTGGAGAAGGTTTAGATGACTCGCATGACCCATGTCGGCACCCATGAGAGGGAATTCGAAAGAAACAAGAGGAGTGTAGAAGGGACGCTCCTTGACGACGAAGTGAACGTTGAGTTCACCCCCATTGTCCCCCTCCTTGCATTCCATCCACAAGGCCAGGTCGCGAACTGTGACGGTCTTGTTGAACTCATCAACGAACGTGAACTCTTCGCTGAGCTCGAGGTAGAAATGGTAAAAAGTCTGCCCGGTCTGGTCTTCCTGGAAGCCTTGCAGAGAGAAAGAGGTCAACCTGATTCGAAGAGCAAGATGAAGGACGTGATGGGGCTCACAATCAAGGATATCGTGGAAGTTGAAGACCTCTCGTCCCTCAAGAGGAGCTTGGTGCCAGTCGTTATCCATGATGCATAAAAAGGACATTTGGAAAGATACTGTTGGGATGGTAGGTTATCGTTTTATACTGGTGACTTAAAGAATCATGAATGACAAAGGACAATCGTAACTGATAGACAGTGATTGGTTACTTGGTAGGGAGATTAGAGACTGCAGCACTGGCAACTCTGGCACGTGAGGACCGCGACTTACACATGACTAGTCTGCCTGAAGGGCCTCGCACACTTGCACTAAACTGCAAAGGGGTATTTTGCATGACTGATATCGTGGGCACGTTACTTCGCTTAAGTGACTGCTGAGGAACGAGGAGTTTGCTGTGGGTGTTAACTTGAATCTCCTCGAGAAGCCTGCACCATCCTCCCAGTTTCTGCTCCACCAAGCATTCATCCACTGATCTACTGCCTCATCCCCTACCTTTAGGGTCCATTCACAGAAGAAAACGAAACTATCACTTTCACGACTCGAGCAGCAACTTAGGTGAGCCTGGCCAATATTCATCTCTGACACTGTTTTGCTAACGAGTCACTTGACAGCTTCTAGATACTTGTAATCACGACCGCCACTCCCTTGCTGCTCAGGGTGTTTTGAGAAGTGTACGTAGTAGATACGTGATAAGAAGATTCAGAATGCTAATCTTAGGGATAAAAGGTCCCCTCCTCCGCGAACTGGTCGGACCTAACTTTCACCCCCAACTCATTGTCCGGCTCCTCACTTCACCCCCAACTCATTCTCGGGTTCCTCGACGCTATGCAACCTCCAAAGTACCGAACCTCGCCAACGAGCTCAACAGCCTTGGCAGTACTCTTCATCACCTTTTCCTTCTTTCTCGCCTTCCTCTTCCTCTTCTTCTTCTTGTCCTTCCTCTCCTTGCTCTATTCCGTCTTCTTCCTCAACAACATAGGAATTGTTTTTCTTCTCCAACACAGGCTCTAAACTTTGATCCTGAAGCAAGAGAAGATCAACCTTCCCCTGACCTCCTCGTCCGCCTACTGCCTCAGGGCTTCGTTTCTACCACTCCAACCATAACCACAACCACTGGTGGTGCTGGGGGCGAGACGGAAAGACTTCTCCGTCGAATCGAAAGTACGTCCATCGAGCTCGGAGCCGGTGCGGCGCCCTTTTGAGGGTTACTCCCGCTTCAAGTTGAGAGTACCGCTGTCGGGTTCTGCCGTCTTGAATCGAGAACACCTCAAGCTCTTGAACATTCAGTTCCAGCCCATCGGCCTCATCGTCCCCTGCCGGGCTCGGGGCCCGTCGTGGGGAATTTCAGAGTCTTGCCCAAACACCGGCGGGACAGGCTATGTTAGCCAACTCGCGGAAGGATACACTGCTCCGGGAAATTATTGGAACCAAGAACGTCACCGAACTGTTTGCAAGATCTGATGTTGAGAGCAGTAGGTATCCTTTATTTTCTCCCGAAACAGGAAAACTGTTTAGCTAACTGTCCTGGCTCGACCAGCCATCCAGGAAACACGCACAGGGAGCTTACGCTACCCTCGTGTCTGGCGGCGCTGGTCTTCTACGACCACAAGAACCCGACAGCAGGAAGGCTGACAGAAAAAGGCTGGCAAAAAGGATCTGCTGAGACAATGTCTTCCAACGAGACACCCGTCGAGCAACCTGCGCAGTCCTTCGCCATGCCGGCTGCGAATCCGGCTGGCTACCAAAACCAAGATCTTCCCTACGAAGGACGACCTTACATTAATCTCAATCCTAGCCTTGATGCTCTAGGAGAGTTTACTGACCCTGAGGTCTACCGCAAGCTGAAGTTTGGTGGCATCTGTCTTTTGGACTGCATCCACTGGCCAGGTCTCAGCCTGGAGGGGGTGACCTGGCCAGTCATCCACCACTTGGGGGCTTCTGTGGAGGATTCGATCGCAAGGACGCCCAGCCTAGGTAGTTCTTGAAATGAACGGCTTTTATTATATGATACTAAACTGGACCACATCGGTGGGGATATCGCATGTCATGGTGTTAGACGCAGTGAGGATTTGCTTGACCGTGACTTCGTGGTGAAGGCCTTCGACGTCGACGAACCAGAGCCCATTTTCGCCAATCTGAGTAATTATAGGACTCAATGAATTGGTGCCACAGTGGGTGCAAGCCTGATGTATCGCGGGTCCTCTGTATCTAATCCAAACATGACCGTAGCCTCTCCTGCACTCCGTGACTTCGTCGCATCCCACGGCCTATATCCATACAGCTCATTATCCCACCAGGGTCCACGAGCTGCATGAGCAATTGCTAAGAAACTAGCTTGTAGCTGCGGAAGACGCTTTATACGATTTCGAATAATGTCAATGACCGAGACCAAGACGCTCAAGAAAAGCATCGTGGTCACTGCGATTAGAACACTACAGCGCACGATATAAACTGTCTCGATAACTTTGGAAAGTGTCTCAACTTCAGACGTGCCAAAGTATCCCGCCGTAGTAATCGAAACAATAGCATGGGCCATGTTTCCAAAAAAGTGGCCGAAGTCCTTTGAGGTAGGAATCGTGTAGAGTGTGTCCAAGGTGTCATCCACTATACCAATTCGGTTTCGGATAATATACCATGGTATCGCGGACATGTACACACTCAATGCGTCTAGAGCATCTGTGTCGAGAGCGGTCCTATTGGAGTTGGCCATCTCGACACATTGTGTCATGACTGTTCCGTTGAAAGTACATGAACCGACGAGCCATTGGAGAGAAGGCGTGCATTTTGCTCTTGAGATCCAGTCACCACTGTTCGTTTGAACCAAGCTGTCATCGTCACCTCGATTTCGAAGGGCTGTCTCGTTGATATTCGGTATAGCCTTGGTCGCTGACAAGAAGTACGTTGTACCAGAAGTCGGAATCTTGTGCTCGCCGTGCTGAGTAGCGTTACTCCATAACCGTATCCTTTGTGAACCTTGAGATAGTAGCTCAATGCTCTCAACACTCTTGTCAGGAAGCGTAAAGTTGTATACCGTATTTCCATCGTCTTTGTAAGAAGTGTAATTAACTTCTGTGGCTGCTTCGCAGTTGGCGGTCCAGTTGAAGAAGACGAGACCTTGGTAGGTTGTGTTTGTGGCAAAGGTGAGGTTATGGGTTGGGACGGGACCTAGAATGCCAGAATCGACGTTGGCGAGTGCATTTTGAGAGACGAGACTCCCAACGAAAGTGAAGACTGTCTGAGACAGGAAAGTGTCGTTCTTGGATAGTGAAGGATAAAAGTCAAAATCCGGACTGCCGCCCATTGCCGCTGAAAGAGAAGAAACATTCGTCTTCGCCGCCTCAGGAAGTCCAACAACACCCATCCCATCTCTCCAATGCGTATAAGGTCCAGTCGTAAGAATAAGCGTTCCCACAGGAATAAGCAAAGTTCTCGTAAGAATCAACGCAGTATGCATAACGCCATACCACCAAGAGTACTTGATAACAGTCGGCAACGTCAACAAGGTCAAACTCTCAGCAATATCATCGAGATCTTTAACCGCCACGGGCCGTTGAGCCGTCAGCGCGAAAAGATGCTGTCTTCTGAAATCCCATACTACAAATTGTACGAAAAGACTGGCTGGAGTGAGGAGTGCGGATAGGGCTATACCTGAGTAAAGCTGGTCGACTGGGAACGAAGGAGATGTGCGGAAGACGCGACGTTTTGAGAGGTCGCTGTCGAGGACGGCGCCTGTGTAGGACCATACTAAGCAGAAGATTGCGCCAGCTAGATAGATACCGAGGATAATGACATAAGCTCTTAGCCAAGAATCAAGCTTGTAAAGCCTCTTGTTGTCTTTTGGTTGAGAATCGGGAATAGGCTGATTTTCATAACCGGGGCTTTTCTCATCCGTCCGGTCTTCTTTTTCGAGAGACGAATATACCGCCGGTGTAGACATCTTGGCGTAAAGAGCAATAGAAAAAATATACGGATTAGGTCGGGCTGGGAGCGCGGCGGTAGAGGTAGAGGTCTGAAGGATCGGACACGGACACGGACACGGAGATTGTGGGGCTGAAGGATCCATGGATGTCAGCAGTAAAAGGTGAAACGGGGCTGAAGGAAGGATTCGAATGTCACTGTACAAGGATCATTACTGGTGGTTTGGGTTATGGTAGTATTGATGCTTATGTTTGGTAGCGGGTTAGGCTGATTTGAAGTTGATTTGATTGTCGTGATTGCGTCGATGTTGCGGGTGAATGGCAGATTGTGGTGATTGACTCAAAGAAAGCGGTTCTTTGAAGCGAAGTCATGATTTGACGTAGACAGGCTGTTGAAGGGATGTTTCTAGTGAGTGCATGGAATGAGAACTATAATCTTTTTGCAATGGTTAGAAGTTTGTTAGAGTTGGATTTAAACTCTCGAGAAACTAGACCAAGTTTCTGGCATAGATCTGTGGCGGCACTTGATCAACCAATCAGAGCTAACCTAACATCACCCAACACAGAGCTTTCAAAACATCATGGACGAACAAAGAGAGTCAATTCTCAAATTATATACCAGAAGTTTATCTTATATGTAGTCTCCAACTCTTAAACGTGTCGAATATCGATGATAAGGTTTCCGTTACCCCAAGCAGGGTTCGCACCCTTGACTCGTCCATCAGACGTGGTGCACCTGTCCATGATCAAACCAGCACCACGAGCAACATCCTTGCAAGAGGAAGAAGAGGTACCACGAAGGGTAAGACCAGTGATCTGGGTGGTGCCGCGCTTGCAGAAAGCCTGGCCAGAGACGTGGCCGACGCAGGCTTGGTTCAGGCTGGCGAGGTAGTTGATACAGTAGACGGCGTCAGCGGCCTGAGGAGTGTTAGCTTCCTGTAGATGTGGAATGGGATGGGGGAGGACGTACACTGCCGAAAGAATCGTCACCGAGATCTTCTCTGCAGGTTGTGTCGGAGCGAGCTTCGAGGCTTGAGGGGATGGCGGCTACGGAAGTAGCGGCGGTGAGGAGGAAGGTGAGAGAGGTGATGAAGTTGACCATTTTGGCGGTTGTAGTTGAAGTGATGAGACTCTGAGTTGAACTTTGATGTTGGTTCAGAATAAGGATATGGACGGGAGCGCTACCTTTTATCTTTTTCCTTCTCCCATGTCGTCTGGATACCCTTGACCGTCTTGCATGTGCGAATCCCGTTGCTTCCGCTCCGAGGCTATGGTGCCAAGCAACATGGGAGGTTTGTAGAACTTCTGAAATTGGGTTGATGTTGTAGGGCGGCCATTGAGATTTCGTTATGCGGGCTGGGGGACCCTGGAGGAAAAGCGACAGCGCATCTTGATGGAGTTGCAAGGGTGGTGAAGTGGATTTTGTCCGGAAGAGGAATGAGTTTGGCGAGAGGCTTGGGCGGCCGACGTTTGCCACTATGAGGGTTGTGGTCGGGAACCGGATTTGGTGTTTTCCCTATTCAAGATGAATGCTAATAGGGATTGTATGTTGACAACATATTGGCTCTACTATCCGTCGACTCGATATGTTCTGTTGACCGATTAAGAGTCGGCCAACCTGGTTGTGTCCTATTGCTCT
This sequence comes from Fusarium incarnatum, assembly GCA_004367075.1. NCBI lineage: Eukaryota > Fungi > Ascomycota > Sordariomycetes > Hypocreales > Nectriaceae > Fusarium > Fusarium incarnatum. The sequence goes on from QGDZ01000081.1 coordinate 250,198, forward strand.
CGGTTAAACGGCCCTTGCAACCGATATCTCTCTACCCTCCGTGATTGGTCATATCATGAGAAAATAATATTACTCAGCATCCATAGCCACATAATTCGTTTATTCCTGCCGAGTTTCTGTCTAAAGATGGTAAAGTCTGGAGACCCTGGACCCTGCACTGCCTTTGCGACACTCCCGCAGGCTTGGTCTGATATGTGGAATCTGCCGAGAAGAACTTTGGTCTAGCTCCGGGAAGGATTCAGCCTACGGAGCAGACCTTCCCTTTGCATACAAAATTTATATTGCGGTGAGGCTTAGACTGCAGAATGTCACAGTGATGAAGACGTTTGTATGTAAAAGTGACGAGAACAAATCTACAAGTGAATGAATGCAAGGTTGTTGGAGGAAACCCAATGAACATTTGATGCTCTGTAGAGCATAGAGCATTACCGTGGTGAGATCAGGACTGGAGCAAACATTCATGGCAAAGATAATTAAGGTCTTTGTCAAAATCAGCAGCGGATGCTGGACCAAGGGGCTTGTGCATAGAATCCACTCCGTATTTCTTTTAGGTGGAACTTCTGGGCGATTACCGATTGGAACATAAACGATCAACGGGGCGTAGCATAACTCCGTAGGATTCAACTGCACAGCTGTAGTTGAGAGATTATACCTTTCCCACCAATAACCTATTTGATCCGCGTATATCTGTCATTGGTCCCTTGAGCTATTTTTCTGCATGCTGTAAAACGTATCCTCTTCAACAAGCTGGGTGGGAGAGCACATCGGAACTCGGTGAACTTGATCAAACGATGCAGGGACTTCAGTGCCGAGGACAGAGCCAGATTTGCTCTTGTATTTGTATGGGTGGCAAGTTTCTTTGAAAGATGCTACAAGCCATGGGCTAAAGTATTTGATTCGAGAACTAGAATACAATGGATAAACTTGTAAATATGCAGCTGAGAGATTCACTAGTTCTACGAAACCTAGAGTTCTTTCAAGTCTGGTGGGGAAGGAGAGTGCTGGGTAGACTACACGAGCTGAGAGACCTTGGAGTGCCTATTGGATGAAGGCTGCCTTGCACGTGAATCCATTCACATACGCACTCAGAGTGGTTACCCTGTAAATAGAACCAACAACACACTACACAGAGATTCTCGCTGGAGGTTATACGGAGACTAATCATAGCCAGGAATCAGCATACATAAGATTGACTATTTGAAGGGACAGCTCTTACGAATGGCGACTATCTCAGCAATAGAAAAACCAAGCACAACTGATTGACTGGTTGGGGATTGTTGTGTTCAAACTATTTGTATTTATGTCCGAATCTATCCTTGCCCGAGAGCTGTCACATTCCAGTGAAGTTTCTCACTATTGTCCTGTAATAGGATGCCCGGCAATGCGTACTTAATAAAACAACTCTCTTGATCACAAAAAACCTGACTCGTACACCGCAGTCATCTGGCCCGGGGCCGCTCGGGAGCCTGGCTATTCGTTGAGAAAGATACTGACAAGACCGCCCGAGCCAATGACAGCATCGGCGATTTGGACGACGGACATAGACCCAGGAAAGCCAGCCAATGTTACCCGGCGAGACAGTGTGCCTGATAATAAGGTTTCCATCTTGAAATACATCTTTCAAGCACTTAACTCCAATGCTCACACAGCACCTTCTGCCTGGCCCTGCCCTGATGTTGGTTTCGTCTGGGAATAAAATGCGTTGCTTCCATGAGGCAGTGTACAAGCGTTGAAATTTGAGAGCATGCAGGCAATGCCCGTACGTCTCAAACATCAGGCGACTGAAGCAGGGATAGGTCTTGTTCCATCCACCTCTAGCCTCTTTTGCTCTAGTTCGGTGAGGGTCTTTTCGCAATGAGAGTCCAGCTATTGGTCTCGATGATGACCCCGGGGCCCAAGGGACCTGCTGGGACCGGCGTACTGTACATTTCAGCCCCGCACCGAGAACACTCGCAAGGGCAGCCCTGTAACCCCATTACCGGGGAAGCTTGGGTGTTGCTGACCCAGTTACAAGGTCTCGCATCTATGCCGTTACCATGAAGACTGTTCCAACCCTGATCATATAGTTGCCGAAGAGCGAGACCTTAATAGGTCAATTCAATCCTTGTGGTGGACTTGAGCTTGACTGCATATGTGCTCGGGTTGATACAATTCGTGTTGTGGCAGTGGTGACTGGCAAGCTTCCAACAATCTTGTCTACCGCCTCAGTATCGCAGTGGGGGATGCTCGCGAGTCGGTTACGCCTTGAGGTTTTGGATTGAGCTTCTTGTTCTAGTCGGACTTGGTGCGGGCGCGTGTGGGTGTGCTGTCACTTATAGTGTAATCTTGCTGGGCCATGGATACTTGTGTGTTTGTTCGCCGTGTTCGGTGCTTTGTGGGACTCAAGTTACCTGTTATTGAGACTGGCAGCAGCGTTGCAGTGAGAGACGGACTTGTCAGTGTATCTGTGTACAAGGCGTTTCCATGTTTTCAGGACTACAAGCTTGTTGATACGACATCGGTGAAGGGAGTGTGCTGCATTCACGATCAAGGAATCAGTCCCTTTGCGCGGATCCTTTGCCCAGCATGAGCTTGAGTTGGCTTAGACCTCAATCGGGGGAAGAACTTTTGCAAGGGCCAGTTTATCTTGCACTTCGTCTTTCAAGTCCCGGAAAGGTAGTTCCTGTCAGTAGGACCCCGTTGTGTAGTAGATGCATGGTTCTCGGGAGAAGAAAGAGCAGGGTCTACCGTTTGGGGTGCAGGAATCGGTGTAGGTGACTGCCGCCGTTGAAGTCAACTGCAAAGACAGCTATCCCTCCCGATAGGATGACTGCAACTGTTGCTTAAGAAGGGCTTCTGATGTAGAAGATCGTGGTTGGCTGACGTCTGCATGTTGTTGATATTGATGTTGGTGGACGAAAGAGAAAAAGACTGGATGAAAGTAAGGAAAGAAGCGCATTCTATGTTTAGCCAGGACCTTGCGTTGGGGTAAGGTAAGATGAAAGGCTCCGTGCAGGCAGAGGAGGTATGATGACTTGTTGGAAATGTAAAGAAAAGCTTGTCTGGTGGAGTTTGACGTTGGACCCGAGGGCAAAGCTTTCAAGAAGAGGAAGGGACTGTGTGGACAACCATTGTGAAGGGTGGTTGATGTTTGTATGGTATGTCCTTGGTCTGTCACAGGGTTATCGCTGAAGCCCGCGACATGCTGACCCTAGAAACGCGGCCAGGGTATCGGAGATTTCTTCTCTCTGTTGACTCGCAGAGTCGATGACTGCCTGGGAGATGCGACAGGGGACTCAGAGTGCGGATGCCAGCTACTCGGGGTCTGCTTGTGACACATCTGGCGATGAGATGCCCGGCAATGCGTACTTGATAGAACAACACTTTTGATCACACGAACTGTCATTCGGCAGTCATCTTCCGGATGCCAGAGTTCCGAGGCCCGCCGGCGAGATGGGATGAAAACATCGATCGACAACCCTTTTGAGTCCAGCTAGACGACCGGCCAGTTGCACTTCTCACTGTCTTGGAGACACGAGTTGCACTTCTCACTATCTTGGAGACGCTCCGATCGGCTCTGCTCGTCGCCAGGAGCCTTTCTCGGTGCCTTATAGCCGGGGCCGGCTGTCCGGAGATATCAGCGGGAGCATGTCGCCAGCATGCCTACAAGGTGGGTCAGTTTTGTTGCCATGATCCAGGTTTACCAACGTAAGTTAACGTCAGTGTGTCTTGTACTTACTCACAGCCCAGGTGCTCTCCCCTTGATCGATCGCTCTGAGCGACCGTTGTCTGGCACTCCAAGTTCTCTTGGATGGTCTTTAGTCATTGCGTTAGACGCAGTGAGGATTTGCTNNGGAGGGTATATAGAGGGGAGCAAAGCAGCCCGCGCCACCGCAGTGGGCGTTGCCTGATATAGACAAAGAGACTTTCGACGACAGAATGGAGGGGACAGGCGGCTCATCGAATCTGAAGAAAGGATATGATAGGGCAGGGCAAAAAAGGTTCCGTGTAGGTTTCGGAACAATGTGAGGAAAATATAAATTCGGTTGGGAAAGCCCTAACCTGAACGAATCTAAGGGCTTGTTACGGAGTTATGTAAGCTGCTTGAGAACCTATTGGCAGAGGGGTTCAGCTCTAGGCGCCTTGTGGCCTGGCATAGCCTTCGTACTGTTTCCCTCGGCTTCTCCCCTCCTGTTATGCTCTTGCCTGTGTGACTTAGGGTCTTACTTCATCTTTTCCCCACTAGAAGTCGACCTAGACGATATTTGGCTTATTCTGAAACTTGCTTACGTCTATTTGACAGAACGCCTCTGGGAATGATGCATGATTTTACGGTGACGGCTATGCGCCGAAAGTCAGTCCCTCAAGTGGGGTTTGCCTCTGGGGTGAAGTGCAACTCGCTGCTGGAAGACCTTGTATAATTAACTGCTCGACATCGCAGGTCCCATGGTACACTCAGGAGGGCATTCTGTCGGATATCTGTACAATTTCATAATAAAACTGCTTGTGGCACGGGTCAAATACATTTCAATGCTGTAGAAGTAAATATCTAATAACATATAACATCCTATATCTTAATCCTGAACGGACAATCCAGGGTAAAAGAGTTCTATCAGCGCTGCTCCTGTGAGACAACTGTCACATGTCATTGCTGAGACATCTCTACCACAATCAAGATCAACAACAACACACAACAGCAAGGGCGGCAGCAACAGCCACCCTTGATCACGATGATATCCAACGGGACATCTATGAGACTTGAATTTGTCCATCCACATTCACGGACAGCAAGTGGGTCAACTCGTCCTGCCGACTGCCTACGGACGAAAGTGGTTATCGTGTTGAGGCTTGTGATCAAGGCTGATTGGAGATCTGATGACGGAGCAATAAATTACTGAAGAAATGGCCAGTTGATGGGTCCCTGTTTCCCAATGCCTCACTCTCAACTGTCGGGAGGAAGTGTCGGCTGGAAAGTGACCGTACTAACCCCCAACGAACCTCATAAACTGTCGCGTTCTGTCGCATGCATTGTAACGGAATATTGCGTGGAGAGATGAATAGTTGCTTTGTGATGTCGGTGGAAGGAAGAGAGAAAAGTATGAATGGAAAGAAGAGCATTTTATAGCCTGCCCGAACCTTATGTGACAGTAAGGCAGAAAAAGGTCATGTGGGCAAAGGAGTCATGATGCCCTGTGCAAAGTGCCAATATCTTCACAAACCTTATCCGATCGCCTGAACCAAAGTTTACGCAGGCAGGGACTATAAGAATGCGGAGAAACCCAAAGCCGAAAACGAAACCTTTCCACTTTCCATCAGTAGTGGCACCTTGTAAACCAATGCGATTCGTAACAAGTGGGGTTCGTTCTAGCGGGTAACAGGGGGAAGTGTGGCTAGAACGATGATGAGAACTAATCCCTTTCGTATGGGATTAGAGATACTGAGTTCTTGAGTCAGAGTATTGTGCAAGTGCACCATCAAGTCCAGGTCAGCCTTTTTCTTTTGCAATATGATGCCGACATGGCTGCACCCAGGTATTCTTTTTTTTTTCTTTAGCTTTACAACCTTGATCAATCTCGAGTGAGATATCGCTCCAAGGTTCATATCAAAAAAGTATGACTGCACACACCACAAAAGCTAGCACCCATGCACATTGGTACGAGAGAAATACCCTATATAAGCAGCATTATCGCGTACATCTAGCACATACGACCATACCTACCAGAGAACTCGGGATCCCGTCCGCTCTCCCATAGATAAGCTGGTAAGGGGCGGATTAGTAGTTGGGTCGGTGACGACCAGCGAATCCCCGCTGTTGTATGTTTTTTGGTGTCGTTATCTTAAAGTCACTAAACCGACTATCTTTTTGTGGTTGGGAGCTCTGTTAGAGTCATATGTCGGCTAACTGCAACTAGCGTGACAAAGCATGTCCGATCCCGCAGACGTCATGTGTGTCAGATCGTGAATCCTTTTAGATTGAGTGACTTGTCTTACGAGTCATGGAATGACTCTTATAGCATATATACAATTTCAATAAGACGTTTTCTTATATAATCATCTTTACTATCCTTCGTTTGTTCCCATGTAGGGTTGCCTACCTCGAAACAATCAACATGGCGCCGCCTGACTTTGTTGGTGATTACATTGGGACGCCCAACAAATGGCATGATTGCATGTCCATCGACAGCCCACCGGTCAAACCCGCGTTCTTTGGTGTAACAGGCCATACTGAAATATTTGAAGAGACAAAGAACTACCTATCCAAACTCGATGCATCCAGCACCAACCCTGGAAACTCAAGTACCTCAGATTCACAATCCAACAACACCATCAAGTTTCAAAACCTTCCGCCTAATATTCGACAAACATCTCTCGCTTTGCTAGGATGTGTCTTTGGTCCCTGTTACGACCGTCTCGTGGCCGACAAGACAAAATACGAGAATAGACTTTGGTCAAACCTCACAGTGCCTGCGATTATAAGATCGCTGGAATCAACATTCGGATCACATCTAGACCACGATAAGGTCAACCTTGAGCTCATTGCAGAGAAAGTGTGCAACAACACTTTGCGACCCTTCCTAGACATCGAAGATAGCCAAGAATGGGTTGACCAGCTTTGTGGCCAGAACCTACGATGGGAATCTATCGCCTTACTATGGAGCGTGCTGAGGCGCATTCCTGGTTCTTTCGAGCCTGTTGAAAGAAGTGAGCTTCACATCATGGAAAACGGAACATCGAACAAAGAAGCCCTTGCATTTGTGAGGCAGAGTATCGCAATGGCGCGGTACTTTACGCTTGCGAACGTCATCATCCTTGATCTTGTGCACCAGAAGACAATCATGGAATCGATGATCATTGGAGACGCAAGTAGGTCTCACGAACCTTGTGGGCGAGGCGAAACTGACATAAGGTTTAGGTTTGGCAGTTTGGACCTGCCACGGCGAGGCTGTTACAATGATGACTTATCTCGGAGTCCATGCAGAAAAGAACGTCATACCATACAAGCCTTCTCTGTCGAGTGAACACAGAAGACGTCTTTTTGCACGAATCTATAACATTGATCAAGCTATCGTTGCGTTCACGGGCCGGCCGCCGTTACTCGATCCTCGCTTCTGCACGACGCAGCCGCCCTTGGATTTAAGTGATGAGGATCTTCTAACTGGTGGTACAGCACTCGAACGTGCCGTATCTGAACTGAATCCACTAGGATGGAATACCCATGGGGGTGTTTATCCTTCAAGTATCTGTCGAGCTGGCTATCAAGTCTCTGTGATACTCAATGAGATTCTCGGCATAACTCTAGGATCCGGCTCAAACGCAACGTTGGAAACTATACGGTATATATGCTTCCCTCCTCCCTTGTTTCCGTACTAATCTTGGAAGGAACCTCAAACAACGAGAGCTTGACACTATAGCCCAATTCCCCAAGAACCTTATCTACGATCCTGACGACCCTTACGACCTCCCGCTCCCACAACCCGAACCTCCATCGCACGAAAGGGATCTCTCAGATCCTCATCACGACAGTAAAGCGATTCCCATGAGAATCTTTGCGCGCTTGACGCATTTGCAGAACATGTTTCTGTTGGAGAGGTTGTTGCTGCAGTACGGCGCCGTGGACGAGGGAGATGTGCTTGTTGTTTCGTTTGAGATGATTTCTCTTACGTTACTATTCTGGACGCATAAGGACAGGTTCAGGGACATTCGAAGGGATTTTGAATGGATAGTAAGTTTCCCCGCCCTTCATTATACAACATTCCTAACATTCTCTAGTTGATGGCCTTTGCGGTTCCAGGCGGCGGTATCCTCTGCCAAGAGCTTCTCCGACCAACCTTCCAAGGCCGACATCCGAAAGACAGTCGTCTAAGTCGATCAAGTATCGTCCAGAAGCTTAGTCTATTGGTAGGCTTCCTGGACTGGGTACATCCTTCAGCACCGAATGGAGATCTCTGTGCGAGTTGCAAGACTGTTATACAGCGCGTGTTGGACTATCATCTTAATGATCCGTGGAGCGAAGTTGGGTCCTTGGAGCACTTCAGTTCTGGGTTGGCGGGACGGTTGAATTTCAAGTTTGAGTTATTGAACACCTTTGACTGGCTGAATGCATAGACGGAGGAGGCGATCCAAACAATTATCCTCCAAGGCTTGGACTGCAGGAATGAAGTTGTCTAAATACTATCCCAGGCTTACATAAAATGGCCAAATTGTTTCGTCTCTTATGCTGGCAACGGCAAATTCTTCTGATATTCTTAGGAAGTTTCATGAATTTGTGAGTCACAGACAATGACTTTGGTAATCTCTTGTTGATTTCGAGTTTCGACTCGTGCTACTCTGTATTCTCTTCTAAGAATGGTCTGCCCTAATGGTCCCTTTGCATCAGCAGTCCACTGGCTCTTGTTTCTCAGCTTCGGGATTCTGGTCTTCAAGGACGCATGCGAAAGACGTAGATACAGTACTGGTAGAAGGTCAGCTAATGAACGAAATTGGGGATAATGACCAGATAATACCATGACCAGTATGACCATACAGCGCCGGGGTTCAATCGCCGTTGCCTCGACGCCATGTACCCATGCGACAAGTTCCATTTCACAGAGGATGACATAGAGGACCTGTGTAAAGTCAGTATCGTGACAGACTAATAGCGTCCAAGAACCGAGAATGTACAAGTAAGATGCACGTTGCAATGTCATGGTAGTCGATGTCCCTGTCCATATTCCTCGCCTAGAGGTGAAAGCCAACAACAAGAACGTCGATCACAATGCAATAGATAAACAGATGATCCATGTTGAATATCAAGTAATGAGCCAGTGGTATGTGAACAAATGGGAGATAATAGCGTCGAATAGCTGATGTGCATCCAGAGATCTCAGACAGATCAACATATGCAAGTCTTGACACCCGTAGGAACTGGTTAACGACTGGTTGGTTGGTTACGTCTGGAGCTTCTGCAAGCGTCCCCTGGTTTCTGTGGGGGCAACCAACAGCACCTGTATCCGCGCTATCGTCTTCGCTACGCATCCGCGGCCTGAGTTTCTCAAAATACCGCCAGAGAAAGTAAATGGGATCTATAATTTCCAACATACTAGGTACCTAGATAATAGAAGAATTGTCCTCCATTAGGCTGAAGAAACAAAATGACCCAAATACTTCTATCAGGCAAATTATTTCATATGTTATACTTGTAGCGGCCGATTCTTATAGTATCCCTACTGGAGCGATATTCAGATGAGTCACGGGAAATGATAGTGATTTGGTTGATTCATCTCGTGCTATCCCATTATCTTTATAGAGATTCTGCCTTATCATCTGCTCCGAAGTACCATTCCATCCTAGTGATGGGAGTCTTTTCTTATATACAGGCTCTGTCTTGTGTAGAATTACGTAACCGCCAAGTACTGTCGACTCCGCCGTTGCATGTCCATCTCAACTGCAAACTTTCGATAGCAAGTAATTGAACTACTTGGGATCAGGCAGTGATTCAATAAGCTCAATGGTTTTGAGATCCACGATCGCCGCTGCATATCGCTCACACATAGCAAACACCCTCTCCTTAGGCTGCAAATCATACGGCGTCAAAATCCATCCCATTCCCGACATCATTGACTTGCGATACTCATTGAGAACAACTGGATCATTAATATCAAGTTTGGGACCGCCGAACTTCCACAAATACTCCAGGTAATGCACAATAATAGGTATCTCGTACCGTTTTCGGTCTTCCACCGATAGTGCGCCGACGATGAAGTACGTAAGATCATGGAAGGGCGAGCCGATGTGAAAGGTTTGCCAGTCGAGGAACTTTGGGTTGCCGTCTCCGTCGATGTACGTGTTTCCGGTGTGAGGATCGCCGTGGACGACACATCTGAAGTCTGGGTTCTTGGTTCGGAAGTGTTTCTTCAATGCGGATACGGTGCGAGTGCGGGAATCCTTGATGATTTCGGGTAAAGGAGGTCGATCTTCGCCATGAATCTGATTATACCACAACTCCGTAAGACCCATAATCATACCCTCATACGAAGGCTTCATCCAAGGGTACTTGTCGGTTGTGTAGCCCCAAGTACTGGCGTGCAGGCCAGCGAGTTGTTCGACGCCAAGCATGACCATCTCAACAGACCATGTATGCTCAGGATTTCCAAATTCGTATCCCTGGAGAGCCAAGTCATCCATGATGATAATTCCCTGCTCTTTTTCCCATCCGGACCACCAGACTTTGGGGACGGAGATGAAATTCAGGTTCTCCGCAACGAGGGAGAAGAAGCGTGCTTCGGTTTTGTACGCGGCAGCGAGGAGGTTCTTAAGCCCCTGATCAGCCATCATGGCAGGATTGAAACCGCCTTTCACACAAATATGCTTTGGTCGAAGCGCAGTACTCTCCTCGGAATACTCGATGGTGAAGAAGAGCTTGCTAGCTGTGGCGTTGAGAATGCTTTGTGTGCATATGATGGACTTGATGTTGTGGCCTAGGGCCTTCTCGAGCCATTCAGGAGTGATCCCATCGGGGGTGGTAGGGTAAGGATGCATCCCGCAGCTGAATGAAGAAAAGTTAGTACTGGAAAAGTGATAGATGTTCGGTGCAGTGGTGTTTATGTACCTCCGAGTTCTCGCGCGCCATAGATCGCCCGAGAAGAAGGCGCGGGCAGGCATGGTAGTAGCCCACAAGGATGCAGGATCCCTGAATGTGTTGGTTGTGAAGTTGTTGGTTCCTAAATCCCTCAGTAAAATTAACGTCGTATGTTACAGAGTACAAGGCATCGGAATCCACTTACCGTCTCTAACGATAACCGGGGAGCATGCCTGAGAAATTCAGGCCGCGGATGCAGTGCCGAGGACGATACCATGCAGATGCTGTTGGTTTGTCCCCTGCTTTGCTCGGGTGACCCACAGAAACCGGGGGAGTCCCTGCAGAAGCTCCGAGTACAACCCAACTCACTTCCAACCAACTGAAGTTTCACGAAGTAATGCGAGATTGGCATCTGTTGGTTCTCACAAAATTACCAAATGCATGTCTCTCATGCATCGGAAAGATTTCATTGTGACCAACAGGCGGAACCATCTTTATCAGGCAACTCAGCTCATCTGCGCCGCACAGATTCTGCATATTAGACGACATGCTCTCGCTCCTCAGAAAAAGCTTAGCTCGTCGGATCTCATTGTCAAGATGGGTGTTCGTGATACTTACTATCCTCTAGTTATATCCTGTTTGGTGGTCGACGGTATTGCCGTTGGTCTTCGACTCTGGGCGCGGAGGCTGAAGAGAGCTATCGGTTACGATGACATCGTGATGTGTCTCTCCTTTGTGCGTTCCAATTTCTCTACCCTCGTAACTATACTGACTATATATAGGTCGGTTTTACCGTATTCTGCGTAATGGAGCTCGAAGCAATACGTTACGGCATCGGGGCAACGACAAAGAAACCTGACTTCGACCCTATCAAGGCCGCTATGGTACTGTCTCATAGTCTTCTTCAAACCTCAATTTACTAATGCCTGGCAGTTCTTTACCACCTCCCAGATCGCCTACATCCTCACTACGGGAATCTCGAAGCTTGGCGTAGGACTCGTCCTTCTCCGACTCGCAAGCGGCGCAGATATGAGAACCGTCCGAATAATCCTCATCATGTCCATGATCATCGTGACACTCTGGTGTCTAGTCACTACATTGATCTTTGGCCTCCAGTGCCGTCCGCTATCTGTTGCCTGGGGAGTAGGCGAGGGTTCATGTCTGTCGACATCTGTACTGGGAACAACTGGTCTGGCTCTATCTGGAATGGATGTGACCATCAGTTGGTTCTATGCGGTATTACAATCTTATCAGTACCATAAAGCTGTCTGCTGACACAGATCTACAGCTTCTACCTATCTACATGTTGTACAAGACTCAACTTCGACTTAGGCTTAAAATCATGATCATGGTCCTCCTTGGGCTGGGCGCCGTCAGCTCTATCGCTATAATCGTCCTGCTCAAGTACCTCATCGATTTGAGCCGACTGACCTCTGCCTCTGGTGGTCTCGCTACGCAAGAAGCCGTCGAGACTACGCTCGAAGGGACGATCTATTCTATCCTGGAGATTGGTCTGAGTATTTTAGCTGCCTATCTAACAGCACTTCGCCCACTGCTGACGAGGCTTCCTGGATTCGGAGATAGCTCTTCAGAACCAGCCGCCTTTGGATCCCTCGTGACATTCGGGAACCGGAACGATAACAAGGGTCCGGCTTATAGGCTTCAAGATAGGGATGTTTCCGTCGCGGACTCCCAAGAGAATATTGTGCCTCCTCGGCCACTGACATCTCGCTCATCTATTGTACCGGGTCCGAGATGAAGCGAGTCAGTAGGAAAAGGCTGAGGCTTGACGAAAAGGCATGACAACACTTTTTGGGGGAGGCAAGAATGATCAAGAGGTGGAAAGTCAGAATGTCTAACAGAACTGGATGGTGAACCTTGGCTGTTTGACAAGATAACAGGGCTTTACAGGCAGTGGACGATTAAGATTCAAGATTCAAGTCTCTCGATGGTTCCATTGTAAAAGTCGGGATGCGCAGTGTATTGATCCGTAGGAGCGCATATAGTGGCCATAATCAATAAGATATATAGTTATGTAGTGTAAGCGGAGCCTAGATGACTATATCCCAATAGATCCCTCCAAAGACCACCCAATAAATAATAATTTAGAATACATGAGCGTGTAAACAGCTCCAGGTGAAAAGAAAAAAAGAAACAAACTACTCGAAATCTCGCATAAAGCGACAGACCAGGTCCTACTTGGAGCAAGGGGTGCCGTCAGTGTTTCCGCACTCATTAGTGTCAGTACACTGAGAACCACAGCCGTAGTCGACAAAGTCAGAGGGAGTAGTTTGCTCCCAGTTATCCATGCACTGAGTTTCATCTCCATTACCCCAGTTACATCGCTGGCGGCGATATCCCTTCTGGCGCATGACCTGCTGCTGGGTCCAAACGGTATGACAAGCCTTATCGTCCCAGATACAAGCTGTGAGGTCCTGAGCCGAGACACACTTAGACTCAGACTCAGTGGTTTCGAAGCTCACACCGAGACTGATGCCCTCGAGCTCAGCACCGACGCTGGCGCTGATGGTGTTGGAACGCTCCTGACAGACTTCCTTTCCGACGAGCTTCGTGGCGGAGCAGGTTTGGGTGCCGGTGCAGTAGATGTCACCGCTGGCCTTTTGCCATGGGGTGTGTTCGACTGAGGTCTCGAGGACGTAATAGTCGTACCAGCACTTTCGGACACGGGGGAACTTGTAGGGGTGGGTGACTCTGTCGGAGGTGACATAGGTTCCTGAGCCATCGGTGAAAGGGCCTTCGTAGGTCTTGGACGTGTCGTCACAGACGGGGAGCTTGTTGTCGTCTCGTTTGGCTGGGCTGGCTTGGGCAAGAGCCACGAAGAGGGTGGTGGTCAGAACGTTGTTGAGAAGCATTTTGAATGATGTTGATGAACGAGTGTCAAAGACTGAAAGAGTGTGATTGTGTTTGAGTGAGTGAATGAGGTCGATGGTGAAAATAATGTTGATACTCCGAGGGCTTCTGACTGACCTTTATAGATGAAATCCAACTGCTGATGCCCCTCTCCTTTAATTCGTTTCAAGGGAGGATCTTCTTGTAAGATGCCAAGCAGGGAAGAAACATCGCGAATGCCGAACTGAAGTCCCATAGTCCATCAAAGGAAGGAAGACAATCATGCAAGTGATCTGCTATGGCCAAGTACCAAGTATCCACATTTGCACCAGCCACAAAGGAAGCGAAATTGGCAAAGTAAGCTGCAAGATCTTGGTCGCCGAAACAAAGCAAATCTGATGTCCATGACTGATACCTTATCTATTTTGCAGTAACCACGTTCCACTCAGACTTTAGAGCATCAAGATATCATTCTCCTACAGAATAATTATTTTCCTCAAGTCTCTTCCTTTGTAACTATTCCATAGTTACCGGCACTAGAGGCCATCTAAAGTCTCTAGCGTTCCCCTGAAACCATAGCTCTTCAGCCTTAGGATCGACAGCTTACATCGGGCTCCACTAGTTTGATTGCAGATAAGCGGCGACCACAGCTGCCAAGATGTTTGATGCCGATTTGACCAAGGCATTGGATGGCTATGTAAGTTAGCTTTGTTTCACTATGGGAGGATCCGACTAAGCGGGCTTTGCATGCAGGTACGGTATCATTGAAGTCAGCTAATTTAGATCTCTACTGATTCAGGAGACTGATTGGCATCAACTGAACATCTTACTGCAGGATACGCGATCATCATCCAAATTTGCAGAGATCCATTGTTAGGAGTCAAGTCTTGAAGACCTGATCACATTTACCCACGACTCAAGAATGAGAGAGGCTGGAAGAACTATCAGTGCCTTGGTAGATCTTCCCTACAGACATAACACAGCATGTTGATGTAAAACAAATCTCATATTGGATTACAAGATAAAGTTGAATGAAAGATGTAGTGATTACAAAAGCGACTGACTATCTATATCTAACCATCATGATGACAGTTCGTACAATAATTCATCTTAACCTGACAAGTATTCGACAAATAAGCCGTACCACACTTATTGACCCCATCATTATCCTTCATATGCTGAATCGCATCCTTAATATCCCTACCCTTCATTCCAATACCATAGTCATCACACTTCCACTGTACAGTACAACCCGCCTGACCGAAGGTGGCAAGGACGATGATACCGCTCTTGATCCTTGCGTAGCGAGACACATAGTCCGTGTACACGACATCATCTTCAAACTGGTTATAAGCCCGCTCACAAGCATCGTCAATGCTGTGACATTGACTAGAACCCTTGTTGTTTCCGTCGGTCTCAGTAGGAAGAGGAGTCTCCAACGTTGTAGCTTCGCCGACGCCGTGGGTTACTGTTGCTGTGACGGACTTGTAGACGCGGAAGTACTCGTATGTTCGAGAGGGGTACTCAAGAACAGTACCGTCGATGGTCTCGGTGAAGGGTTCGGCGATGGGGGCTTGGGTTACTGGGGCTGCGGTTGTTGTTGGGATGGGAGACGGGTAGCTAGTATAAGCGGCGCAAGCACCGGACACGAGAGGTGCGGTTGTGACGAATTGTTTGTCGTTGGTTGTGGTTGAGCATTGGCAGTAGGGTTCTTCGACACGGGGACCACCGTAGATGACGCAGGGGTAGTCGCGTGGGGCCTCAGATGTGGTGGTGGTTGTGAAGCCAGTGCTGGTGAAAGACGTGAAGTCTGTTGTGCTGCGGTCACTTGTGGACTCGTCGGTAGTTGAGTCTTGAGTTGTGGTGTCGGATGTCTCATCGCGGGTCTTGGTGACGAGAGTGCTGGGGAACGAGGTCATGGCGGTAGTGGTTTCCTCAGCGGTGCTTGTCTGCTCAGCAGTCGTCTCCTCGGTGGTCTGAGTCTCCGACTCGGTAGTCGTCTCAGCGCTACTCGTCTCAGTTGTAGACACCTCAGAAGTAGCCATCTCAGTAGTAGACGCATCAGTGCCGCCAGTCATCAAAGCGCACTTGGGCATAGGAAGCGTGAACACAGACATGCATCCGAGTTCAGGAACTTGTGCCTCATTGAGCTCCTCCTCAACATCACCGGAACCAGAGTCTTCGAAGTACTCGTAGTATACCGAAGGACCGGGCTCCAAAGTTCCGGTAGTAGTAGCGGTCTCGGTAGTCTCGGTAGATGATGCCATCTCGGTGGTGGTAGAAGCTTCAGCGGTAGTAGTCTCAGCGGCGGTGGAAGTCTCATGGGCAGTAGTAGAAACTTCCTCAGTAGTCTTCTCGGCGCTTGAGACTTGAGTGCTCTTTTCCTCCTCTTCCTTGGTCGACTGTTCATCTTCATCCTCGTCCTCATCATCCTTGTCGTCGTCCTTCTTCGTATCATCAAGATCATTCTTAACCTGAGACGCAGCAGATGACACAGCAGCAGCGGTAGCAGCGCCAGGGGTGGAGATAGCGCCAGTAAGCACACCAGCGGCCTTGCCAAGGGAATCAGTAAGCGCTCCAAAACCAGGAGTGCCCGCGCCAAGAAGACCGAGTAGAGCTAGAGCGCCGTCGGTATCATCCTTGGCCTTCTCTGCGTTCTCTTTGGTGGGGTTCTTGGTGTACTCAGACATAGACTTGTAAGCTTGGTCCGCGGCCTCCTTTGCTTCATCGGTCTTCTGAGGGGGCGCAGCATCGGTTTGACTGGGGCTGGGAGCCTTGGTCACCGTGGGCTTGTCGTCCTCATCATTTGGTGACGATGGCTCAGGCTCAGGCTTGTCTTCAGACTTGGTAGTGGGCTCGGGATCAGCGGGAGCCTCACTGGTTGACTCGGGAGAGGTCTTGGTGGTGGGCTCGACTGGAGCAGGCTCAGCAGTAGAAGTCTCAGCCTTGAGCTCAGTGGTAGGCTGAGCTTCCACCTGACTCTCAGTTGTGGGCTCGACCGGGACTTGAGGATTTGAAGTGGTTGAAGGCTCAATGGGGACCTCGACGTTAGACTCTGTAGTGGGTTGAGCGACAACTTGACTATCGGTAGAGGGCTCGATAGGCGCAGCGCCCTCCGTTGTTGACTCCGGCTGAGCTTCAACAGAGGTGTCGGTGTTAGGCTGAATAGGAGCTTGAGTCTCAGTACTGGGCTCAGCAACTTCCGTAGGAGTCGTGGGCTCAGCGGGAGCTTGTCCCTCAGTGGTAGAGTCGACGGAGGCTTGGAAAGAAGCCTCAGTAGAGGGCTCAATGGGGGCAGTCAACTCAGTTGAAGGTTGGATGGGGGCTCCAGTCTCAATGGAAGTGTCGACTGGGGCTGGGAAAGAGGCTTCAGTCGAGGACTCGGCAGGACCGGAAAGATCGGTTGAAGGTTGAATAGGCGCGCCAGTCTCAGTGGTCGCTTCTCTAAGAGAACCGGTTTCTGCGCCAGGGACAAATACGGCTGAGGACTCGATGCCGGAAGCCCCAGTTTCGACTGAAGGTTCAACCTGAGGTGTTGTCTCGGTGTTTGGGAAAACAGGGAACTTGTTCTCAGTTGTCGGCAACACTGGATCTTGAGCCTCGGTGGTAGGCTCAACTGGAGCGGCCGAGCCCGTAGACACTTCGACAACAACTTGTGAAGAAGTCACAGGAAGGCCGGCATCAACGTGGATTGTTGTCTCATCGACATTGACCTCGGGAGCTGCCGCAGTGGAAGTAGCTTCAACAGCATTATCCAGCTCCCTAGTAAGACCTGTCGTGGTATCAACAGGAGTCAGCGCAGGATCCTGAGCAAGAACAAACAACGGAGTAAGAACTCCAAAAACGAAAGACTTTTTCATAATGAATGTAAGGCAGCAAGATACTGCATGAAAAGAAAGACAAAGAGTGTTGCCGAGACTCACAGTTCAACGGGGGCCCTGATTATATCCATCCCGCCATCACATCTTTCGCAAATCATGTTCAAAATCGCGTAGGATTTGCAACCATGTATCGCTTCGCATGATTAATTTCCAAGGCTGAGGTGTAATTCTCCGAAATTACCGGTAGTTGATCGCGGTTCTTAGGGCGTTTCATGATATGGCTAAGGCTGACACGAAAAGCTTGACAGGTTGACAGAAAGGATTCGTGGTTTTTTGCGTGTAGGAGTGACTGGGTTATTTGGCCGCTTATGCAAGTTAAGATGAATACTGGGCTAAGTCGGGTTCCTGATCCTTCAACGGGTTGGGTTCCACTAATCCTTTCAGCGTCGTAGCGTAGGATCTAATGAATGATTATCGCAATTACAGATCCCATGCGATCGATTGGGCGATACACGATGGATATCTTTTACCGTGCGATACCCAGATTTCCCTATATCTTTTTGTTACCCTCATTTGATGTCTTTATTCCGTTCACTGGGTTGTTTGCCTTTATCCAATTCACTCGTTTGTCTTCACATTATTTCAGTCGCTCTTTCAGTCGCTCTTTACAATCACCATGGTACTCTGGTTATCTGCTGCAATCGCAGCTTTGTCGCTCACAGGTGTCTCTGCCAAAATTTACTGGGATCCCGTCGGAAATACCTGCGATCCTCTCGCCGGAAAAGCCGGCGCACCTACTCTCAACGATGCTGTCAAGAAGGTCTGGCAAGAGATTGAAGGCATGGCATCCAATGCTTTGCAGTCTATGAACGACATCGACTCGGGATCGTTGACCAGAGACAGTGATCCTTGGGAGTACCTCCGGGTAGTCGGGACGTATGATACGTTCTTTGATGCGCAGCATCCCGATGGCTTTTCTCGGTGGAATTCTGTGAAGGGTACAACTTCTTCTATCTTGTTCTGTCGTTGAAGATACTGACTGGTGCAGATATCCTGGTATTGATGGCCAAGGCTTCTTCGAGACAGAATGTATACATCATGTGCGATGATGCATACATGTACGCAACGGATCCCAACACGGGCGATGTTCACTGGCGTAAGTCTGAAATCTCTTTCAACTTCCGCACATTTTCTAATGTCTTTCGCAGAGCTGCCTAGTGATCAGAGCAGAATCCTCAACCAGGGCCCCGACCAACTTCAATGCTCAGCCAACAAGCAAGGCAAAGACTTGATCGGCTACCGATCCGGTTGGGACGGCTCTGATTCTGACCACATGTCCTACGTCGTCCTTTGCGCCAACTATCAGCTTCAAAATGTTTATCTCGACGAGTTCACTATCCAAAGCGGAAAGTCTCTGGATGACTTCAAGACCTTGACCACGACTCTGTTTCACGAGTTCCTCCACGTCTGGCTTCCCGGAAGTAAGTCAACCGTCAATTCTCTCTTTGGAAGAATATTACTAACTACCTTTAGTGAGAGCCGATATGAGTGGTGGCGTGGCAGCTGGAGGCGAACGATACGGTGTTCAAGGAACCAAGGAAGTCCGAAGTCTCTATGCGAACGAGAACCCGGATTCTGTTACTCTCTTTGCTCTGGCGCTCTTCTCGAAGAACTTTTACTGGATGACTACTACTGCTGAGACGAAGCAAGAGGTGTGGAACAGATTCCAATCTGATGCGAATGGACAGGGTATTATCAACGCTATGAAGTTGACTCAGCCTTGATTGTGCAGATTGCCTTCTATGGATTCCTTATAGCTTGCATATTCAAATTCCAATTACCAATTGTCTACATTTGTATGTCTCATTGTCGTGAAGATATTGGCCATTGAGAAAGTTGTCCTCCCCCAAGTTAGGGTGACAGAATGAATAACCCGAAAGTGGGTCCACATTCATACCAAGTGACTGAATTATTTCGCTCCGATACCTTTATTATGAGCTCTGTTTCACATAGAGCAAAGCATAAGGCCAAATTCTTCACCAACGCGTCTGTGAGTGTGCACGGGCAACGGAAATGACAGGTAAACAGCACTGATCAGTTGTGTTAGTCATCATCTTCAAGGATATATGGACAGATAAATCCTATCACGTACCCACGCCAAATCTTTCAGTTTCCACCAGTATCCTCCACTCCAAACACAGAACAGACGATCGTTTCCACTTCAGTGCCGTGAATCACAAACTCAACGATGGCTACTCAAGCTTCCAACTCTGCTCCTTATGAGGGCACTGAAGTCATCACTTTCACCTTCTATGATCCTTCGCAGCGAGATTCTCTCTCTGACGAGAACACCGAGCCCGGAAGAATCTTTGCTACCACCCTCCGTGTTTATCTTGAGAATGAACACACTGGCACCGTCTGGTGGGCTACTGTTCACGACTCTCTCACCAAGACCAAGCTCTTCATCGGTACATGATATTACGCGTCTTCGCCGATCTGGCTCTAACAAATCTGCAGATTGGAAGACTCTCGCTGGCAAGGACGAGTTTGAAAACACTGCTCAGGCGACTCTTCTCGCCAACACTTGGAAGGGCATCACTTCAGCTCCTGTCACGAAGGAGACCTTCAAGTTTAACCCTGCCAACTCTGTGGCTCGACAGACCGCTCTCTCCAGCACCTACGAAACAGTCTCCGTCTGCTTCACCTTCCGCTTCAACTCTGCCATCCACGCCGAGCAGCTTGACGGAGCATTCCAGGAGCTCAACCACGCCATCATGCTGAGCCCCGGCGCCGTTGTCGCCAGCTACTCCATCGGCGGCTGGAGCGTTGATCGCACTACTTACTGCGCTTGCTACCGCTACCTCAACGCCAAGGCCATGAGGAACTTTGTCCACGGCGAGACCAAGGTTAGAGACCTTGTTGGAGAGCTTGAGGCTCGTGCTTCTGGATTTCAGATGGATTTCATGCAGACAAAGGCTTTTGAGCAGGGATGGCAGGGATCTGTGATGAAGACTGTGCCTGATAACCCTGTCCTTTCTGGTTTCATGTCCGAGATGCAGGACATTTTCAGCGGTATCGATGGCTCTACCCTTCGAGGAGAGAACTAGAGGTCTATGATGAAGGGGTTATGTTGTTTTTGGAGCAAGGCAGGGTAACTGATCAGATGATACAATAATGCGGGACAAGCATATAGCGAGGTTATTCACAAGATCTGTGAAATATTGTAAGAATAGGGAAGGAAATGTATTTTTGGGTGTTTTATGATTCACTGTTCTCCGTGCATATTACCTGCCGTCTTGTGTATCGAATGTGACACCATTGCTGCTTAACAGCGGTATCTGCAGCCTGTCAACAAATCTCTGTTTGACGCCTCCCACTTGTTTACATCTTGTTCGCATCAGAAGATCCAAGCCATCGAGCTATTCACGCTTAACCAAAATCACTCACCAACTAGGGTCACATACTTCCCACCAAGTCCAGTCTGCTACAAGAACGGATGCAAGGTATCCAGATGTCGCTGTGAGATCTAAGTGATCACGTCAATGCGGTCGAGTATCAACTCACGGAGCTGATCAGCACGGTTACGACAATGGAGCTTCGAATCATTCAAGCCGGCCAAGAACACAAAGACTTTCGAGAGTTCGTCCACGCTCACTTTGCGTCCATCGATCTCATCTCGAATATGCTTCAAGACAGCATCAAACCTCTAGGCCTGAAAAGAGTTCTCACAGACTCGTCAGGCACTGCCTACCCTTAGGAAAAACTATTCTCTAAAGGTCAGGAGATCAGATCAAGATGGCCTAAGTTCTGTTCTAAGTTGTCATAAAGTTTCTAGAGTAAGAGGGTTTTGACAACAACCACAGCCTCGGAGTATCAGCCATGATTGACGCTGTTGTCAATGAGATGCAGGGTCTCTTCAGCAGTGTTGATTTTTCCACCCTGCGAGAGAGCGTTGAAGATGAATGATGAATGATGAAGGGTTTGTGGACTACCTTTTGCATCAAGGCAAGGCTCATTTGGTAACTGAGTTGGAGGATATCATTATGCGGCATAGCCATGTAGCGAGATTATCCACCAGAGTAACTATGGAAACTTGTAAGAATATGAAAAACAAATGTTTGTCACGTTTCACTGCCTAGTGCGTCACGAACCGAGCCTGGGCAGCCACCGTCGAGTTCTTGGCTCTCTTCTTCACAAGGTTATATGTAGAGTTTTTGAAAAAGGTCTTAAAACCTCGCCATGGGATGCCTGCCTACCGAGTGTGGAAAGATTATTCTCTGTTGTCCCAACCCCAGAGAACATTATTCTAGGCTCTACCCTAAACTAGCATAGGAGTCACCCCTGTCGTTGGAATGCGAAACCGCGTACCCGCCACTGGTTGTGGTAGGGCTCCTCTCGCGGTGGAGTCGTCCCGACGATGGAAACTTGAGCCTCAACACCACACAATTATCTCAACAAAGCGTAATTGGTTTAGTGGTAAAATTCTCCGTTGCCATCGGGGAGCCCTGGGTTCGATTCCCAGATTACGCATTGAATCAGCGAAGTTGTTCGCTTCTCTTTTTGTCAGACCGTCAGTTTTGGCTGTGGTGTCGTGAACTACAAGTTCCGCCATTCCCGGGCAGCCTCCTCGTTGGTGCAGTGATGCAAAGCCTAGGTACAGCAAGAGCGTTGAATCATTGACTAGTTTGTTTCAGAGATTCAGATTTTACTTGTGTAGATTAACATTAATGAAGATACCTTAGTTAAGAACAAGAAGGGGACTTTCGAGTTCTCCGAAACTGGTAGCTTCAAACGTTGCAAGTTGTGTCTCATGGTCATATTTTTCATCACATTCACAAACCTTCCATTTTGTCGTAAGGCCGCTGATAAAATGGGAAGAAAAGCAAAAAGGAAAGCTGAACAACTTGATTTAACAATGCGTAATCTGGGAATCGAACCCAGGGCTCCCCGATGGCAACGGAGAATTTTACCACTAAACCAATTACGCGATTATTGCTTGAGAGAATTCTTTGGTGTTACAAACCAAGTTCCCACGGATTGGCTACTCCAACCAGGAAGAGAAGGGAGTTGACCTTGTGGGTCAGTTTGTCTTCAGCGAGTACCTGCCTACCCATTCATCTCTCTTATTCTTTTTTCGACTATTACTTGGTATTTGCTGAGCACAAGTTCTTATAATTCCTGCTGTTGTGCCGCAACTCAATATTGTCTCTTTGAATTCACCCTGCTTTCTGGCCCTGACCACTGATCTCCTTGCTTGCACAACCCGAAAGCCAGTTTGTGGCAGTCAACAGGCAACAACCTCAACAGTCACAATTCCCTATACTATCAGCACAGTCATCGAGACCTTACTGCCTTCACGAAGTTGACCTTAGAGTCCGTGTTCGTCCAGCCAAAACCTTGCACTTCCACGCCTTCGGAGAGACTGCTTCGGGAACAGTGCACCCAGAGCCGAAGACAGCGACGGTTAGTACTCTCGTTCGTAGTTGAGGTTCATGAGCTATACTAACCTCTTAGCTCTACAGATTCGCGAGCACAAATCGATCCGCTACCTCAAGACTCAACCTTTGGGAACTATGACAAACGTTCCGAAACTACGGTTCCCACCCTCAGCGCGCTTCGCTCCGTCTCTCAAGGTCAACAACGACAGAGAGGGATCAGGCTCTCCTCGATTACCACGAGGGATAAATCTTCGAATCTTCTCTAGACTCCATTGTTAGCGGCCGAGTACACGTTGAGACGGAAATCCAGTATGGCGCCTTTAAAAGCGAACATTGCGAGAACTGAGAAGCAAGCGCTTACCATCTGTCACAATCGAAGTGGTTGCCGCAACTATCCAAGAAACCCAAGATTGCGGAGGGGAAGGACTTGGAAAGTGCAGAGGCCGCCATCGAGAGTATCACTTCAACCAAGGACTCTCGCATCACCGGCCGGTTGCCCGACTAGTGGCAGCCTGCTCCCATGTCGTCGAGCCAAGGTCTGACGCACACAGCCTTTAGGGCCAATCCTTATCCCGTCGGACGGATGGATACAGTTGTGAATTCGGCGACATCTACTACCATCCAAACTCGAATACAACCTCAAACAACTGAGTCATTAGGACCGCTCTACTCTACACCGCATATCTAAAGCAGAAGTTGCTAGAAAGCTAGTAGCTGTATACGGTAGCTTCTTCAAGTACTACAAATTGGATATTAAGGTTGGTCTATTCTTCTCTTCCCATATGAATGTCGAACTAACCAATCAACAGCCACCGTCTAGATCTAGGTTCCACGAGTTGACTACTCGTCATCGATACCGAAAACGACCTCACGCCTCGATCCACCGTCGTACGGGGAAAAGGAAAGGTGTTTTGACATCCTCAGCCTTTTCTGCATCCGATGGCTACACGAAAGGCTGCGTTTCCGGTCACAAAGTTGGTGGTTTTGAATTTCCCGTAGCGGCATTGAATATGGCTTTAGTTGAACACTAGGGGTTGTGGGTTTCCTCTTACAGCGACGACCGGTCCGGCGCTCTCGACATGGCGTACCAAGCTGCACACCTCAACCGGACGACACGATGGATAGTCTAAGCCACCGATAAAAGTGTTGTTTTGTTGAGTACGCATTGCCGGGCATCTTATCACCAGATGTGTCATAAGCAAACCCCGAGTAGAAGACTCCCGGACAACGAATCTTTCACATTCCTGACCATTAACGAACCCCAACTATGATGTGCTGAATGCCATTAACGCTCAGAGTACTTATGGTTAGTTGGAGTCACAATATCCTATATAGGACTTCTTCCTAAAGTGTTAAAAGGGCAAAGAGACTGGGTTACTCAGCAGTCACTGTAGGAATGGAAGACGCTTATTCAAACCAATGGACCCTGGGGAACTTTCAAGAATGGCGGCACGCGGCAGGACTTTGAGTGCCAACATGAGTATAAAAAGTATGTTCGTGCAGTTCAAGTCTTCATGCTGTAAACGTGGCTGTGGCTTCCAGCATTAAACTTCATCAAGCCTTGAGATTACTATTAATGTATAATTATGTCGCTTCAAACTCCTCCTTTTTGAGACAAGATCCCATGCCCTTATTACCCAAAACAAAGAATATCCTTTTCCTCATAGCCTCCCATAAACACCTTAACTATCCAAATCCCTCACACTCCTCACACTCTGATACTCGAAACTAACACTACTGTCCATCTCAAAGTTCTTGACCGACGGCGCCAAAGTACCACCCTCCTCATGCTTCTCCAAATGCTCCTTCAACCCGCCATAAAAGTTCCTCAAACACAGAATCGCGAAGATAGTAGTGAAGAAAAGGAAACCGATGGCCATGGCAGCATAACAATTAGAAATACTAGCAAAGGACGCAAAACGCTTCCCCATGACGGATAAGGCCACCATGTAGATGATATAACCAATCATGGCAAGGAAAGCAACGATCGATGCAACCATGCCGATGCGGTTCTCTGACTTGCTCCATACTATAGATAGACAGGTGATGATGACAGCCACGGCGAGGACGGACATGCGGATGGCGAATTCGGTACCTTGGCCGCGAAGTTCGGTTACTCCGAAATAGACTTCGAAGGAGATGATGAAGTAGATGTCTACTTTTGCAAGCATGACAAAGATCTACAAAAGTCAGTTTGTGTCTCACTTGGATATCAGACATAACATACCTGGTGGATAGTGCGAATCCTTCTCAACTTGGCATCCGCGCCAACATTGCGATACGCCTGCCAGTCAAAGTACTGCTTCAGATACCAGACAGAAATAACCAACAACCCCGTGCAGATGCCGACAATGTAAGGCATAGCTCTCAACATGCCTCCAATTTGCTCCCAGATCGGAATCTCCAGGTGAACCAGCGGTTGACGGTTTGAGTCTATAGAGCCCTTCAACTGCTCAATTCTCCCCTTCATCTCGGTCGACTGGTAGATAGCCAGAGGCAGGAAACCGGCATTGAGCACACATGTGAGCATAGCCTGGGCCGTGCTTTTTAGGCGGATGGAATCAATCATGAAGCCCAGCTCGAACAGAAACCCAAAGATGAAAATCGCCAAGTTGGCCGGTATGTCATATCCGGCTCCAACTTGGATAATTCTCGGCGTAATCCATTCATACCAGTGTACCACGACGATTCTGTCTCTGGTCAGTGGCGATTAGGGGAAAGAAGCGGTGGATGTTACATACCCCTGAAGAATAGAGACAGTAAGACCTTGAGCAATACCGATGACTAAAAATGACAAGACTGACGGTGCTGTCTGCACCTTGTTTGCGATATTTGATATCGTGTCTGCTGCCATCTTGTATATCTCGTATACAGCGCTGAGATGAGAAGTGATGGGAATGTTTTTGGTTCAACGGAAGAAGACCAAAAAGTTTTGAAATACCGACGCTAGTTCGAGGTCCGTTGTCTTGCCTAGCAAGGGTTGTCAGGGAATATTGGGGCTTGACCCACCATCTTCTCGTATTCAGAAGCCTTGAAACCCAAGCGCTCGGTCATAAAGTTCTGGAAATGACGGAGAAGGCGTTTACTATTCCTGATCCGGATTCTAGATGCGAGACTTCAACAGTGCAATCGCTCCATCTGGAGATCGGTTATTGACAAGCGATGTGTCTGTTTTTCTCCGATGTTTGAGACTCGTCTCGTCTGTTTGACAACTCTGGATAGAATGTTGAAGGACATGGGTGTTCGTTGATCACTCTTTTGACGGCTCTGCACAGACGATAACCCAGTCGTTAATGACCCATATATCAGCCACGTCTTCCAGTTAGAGTGTCTTCTGACAGTTGAGGCGACTGTGCTTTGACTTTAAATCTACCGAGAGATGAATCGAGACCATTGCCGTGACCAGAAGAAGCAATGATCTCTGGCGATTGAATTAAACACTGTTGATCACGGAACTTTTCTTGCAAGGCTGACTGTTCAGAGACTGCAGACAAATTCATGATCTTCGGTCGCGCCGACTTGTGGAGGCATGATCCTGGTTTGTGCAGCATAAACTTGGCCTAACATTAGTTCGCTAGGATAAAGGACGGAAATGCGAGAAGGCTTTGACAGTAGTCGGTGGATCTTGAAAACAGTGACATTTTAAAGCGGAAATACGAGCAGGAAATGTTATCACCATGGGATTCCATCGGTTGAATGACACATAAATTATTCATGTCTAATCTACTCAAACTTCTACCAAAGTTCTTTACCAAGCTATTCTCGCAATAAAAGACTTGGGAAACTTCCTCACAAAGAACTTTCTAATTTCATCAACCAACAAAATACCCAAACCAAGGGGAATAGGAATCAACCAAAACTCAATCGGCACAGACTCGGTATCAAACAACTTCTGAATCCCAGGAACCTCCGTCACGAAAATAGCAATACACAAGCTGATAAGCATGCTTAGAATCAACCACGGGTTGCGATGAGCCTTGGTAATAGGATTCGCCTGGAAGATACTCAAGCGTCTGTTCCTCACAGCGAGAATGTTACCCCATTGGAGAAAGACAAGAGTGACAAAGTAAACGCACTGGCCAGTGTTGTTGAACTTGGTCAGCTCGTCCTTGGTGTAGCCGTGATAGCCTTCTGAGTAGCCTTCGAAGAGGAAGAAGAGGTCTGAGGCGGAGAGCTTGGCATGTCTCCACATGTAGAGGAAGAACATGGCGTGCGCAGTGATGGTCTCCATAGTACCGGTGAAAAGGTATGCCTGGGTGTAGATCTTGGCGTTGATGAGGTGATCGCGCTTGTGGTTCCTTGGAGGAAGAGAAAGAAGATCGAATTCCTCCTTCTCCATGATAAGAGACAAACTGAGGAACAGATCTGTAAAGACACAGATGATGATCATGAGAAAGGCGCTGAGAGGGAGAGGAACACCGAAGAACACGTTGAGAATGACGGGCCAGATCTCGGACCAACTACCGGCGGGGAGGAGGTAGGAGATAACCTTTTGAAGGTTCTGGAAGACGAGACGACCGAGGCGCATGGCGTCGATGATGGAGTCGAAGCGATCGAGGAGGACGAGATCGGATGCTTCGATAGCGACGTCACTTCCGGTGACGATAGCGACACCAACGTCTGCGGCGCGAAGGGCAGGGGCGTCATTGACACCGTCACCGGTGACAGCTACGACGTTATCGCGTTCGCGGAGTTCAGTGACGATGCGAAGTTTTTGCTCAGGTGTGGTTCGCGCAAAGACGATTTCTTCGTAAGCGCAGACGACATCCCAATCTTCCTGGCTCAATCTGCTGAGGTTGGCGCCTTCGAGTAGTAGACTTCGAGGAATGATCTCTGCACAATCGCCCTTCTTCGGCTTCGTCTTCTTCTCGCTGGTGGGAGTACCGGGGTAGAGAGAGTCGATAGTATCAGGATCTTGCTGGCGCGAGAAGATACCAGTGTTGCGAGCGATTGCAGCGGCGGTGAGGGCGTAGTCACCAGTGACCATGAAGAACCTCGTTCCAGCACGACGGCATTGCTCAACGGTGGCTGGAATCTCGGGACGATGAGGATCGATGATGCCGAGCATACCGACGACAGTAAGGTCTTGAATAGCAGAGTGTGTGATCTCATCACTGAAGCTATTTGTGCCAGCGACAGAGCGAGGAGTGATGAACTTCTCACACAAGACAATCACACGTTCCGCACGACGGGAAGCTTCATCTTGGATCTGCTGGAACTTGATGCGTGCGTCGCGAGTTAGCGTGACGACGGAGTTGGATTCGGAGGACCAGTACTTGGTACATCCTGCAAGAAGGATATCCGGTGCACCCTTGATGATAACACGGTATGTACCACGCTCGTCTTCGGATTGGAAGACTGTCAACATCCATTTGTTCTTGGAGTTAAAGGGCACTTCGAAGATGCGAGGCATTGTCTTCCTGGCGCTGTCACCTGAGTGACCGGATGCGGCGAAGCGAAAGACTGCGCTGTCGGTGGCATTGCCCATAACTGCGCGCTCGTGAAGGGGAAGGTGGATGGTTGTAGGATCGAAGGAAGCATCGTTACACAGGAGTGCGGCGCGTTGAAGAGCTATTGAAGCATCGTCTGCTTCGTTGCTGTTGACGAGGTACTGAAACTCATCCGAAGACTCGAACTGCTTGTCAACGAAGGCAACTGAGCTAACAAACATCTGGTTCTGTGTAAGAGTTCCAGTCTTGTCAGAGCAGATGACGTTCACACAACCAAGGGTCTCAACAGTTGATAGACCCTTGGGTAGGACGTTGACAGCCTTCATGCGACGAGCGACCATCATGAGTGTTAGCGCCACAGCAACTGGCATACCCTCGGGAATGAAAGCCACGACACAAGCCATGACATTGACAAGCATCGCTGGAACACTCATGTAATCAGGGTGATCAACGCGCAGCCAGCCAACCCACGTAAGAAGGATAGCCAGAGCAAGGATGATAGTCATGCAGACAATGATCATGACGAAGCGAGTGATTTCCTTCTGGATCAGAGCAGCTGAGTCCTTGACGCCAGAGGTAGACGTCGCGATACGACCCATAACGGTTCGGCCACCAGTGAGTACAACGACACCAACACCATTACCGTTCATGACAGTAGTTCCCATGAAAGCAATGTTGCGACTCTCGAGAAAGTTCGCATCGGTGGCATCGACCGCACCCTCGATCTCGTCAGACTCGCCAGTAAGGACGGAACGATCAAAGCGGATATCACCGGAGTGGCTGATGATGCGCAAATCAGCAGGGACCTTGTCACCGACTTGAAGATGAATGACATCGCCAGCGACAAGACCAACTGTAGGCAAACTCTTGAGTTCACCGTCACGCTTCACCATTGCGAAAGAAGGCAATAGATCAAGGATGGAGTTCATCGTCTTGGCGGTAGACCAATCCTGAAAGGCGGAAAAGCCAGCTTGGAGGAAGATGACGATGAGGATAAGAACAGCGAGCGAAAGATTCTGGTTGGAAGGAGGATTGCTGAGGGGTTGCCAGCAGAGGAAGAAGATGATAGCTCCAACCCAAAGAACCGAACAGAAGCCACCAAAGATGTACTTAAGAGTACGCATGATGTAATTCGTCTTGGGATGAGGAAGTGTATTCTTTCCATCACGCTCAAGTCTCGTCGCAGCCGCACTCTCCGAAAGACCCTCCCCAGCACTAACATTAAGCTGCTGACACAACTGTTCAACCTGCAACTCATGGTACTGAAGCTTAGAGAAGTAATCCTCATCAGTCTTCGATTTCACGGTCTTGGAATCATCGGATTCGACAGTTTGTTTGGCTTCGGTGACTTGGATGGATAAAGTGCGGTATTCGATTTGGTAGCCCGAGTAGGGAGAGGCTGGATGGATGCGGGAGCGTGAGGAGGAGTGGGAGCGACGACGGGAGAGGGAGCGGGTGCGAGTGCGGCCGAGACGGGGGTCTGTTTCTGAGCGACCGCGTTCGTGGGTTTGGAAGGTGATGCGGGTGTTTTGTGCCTCAGGATCGATTTCCTTGGTAGGGTGGATGTCAGGGTCAGCCATTGTGAGAGTTTCACAGAGACTCAGGCAGAGCAAGAGATTGCAGGAGAGGGAGCAGAAGCAGAAGAGTGTGAGAGTGAGTAATTCGATGCAAGCACAGCTTCTCAAGCAATATTAATACAGAATCAAAAAGTCTAGACAAGTCCAAAAACTATTCCATTTTCTCTCATAAGAACGTTACCTCGTCTCTGCTAAACAAGGAGGCCTCCTCGGCTCTTCCCATTAAGTAAACCGTTCACCAGCGAATGAAAAATGCCTCAGCGTTATGAAACACATTGTATTCAGAAGTGAAGCTATACAAACATGTACAAAGACTGCCAGCGAAGATTTCGTGTGGGAGATGGTAGGGGCGAGTATGTGGTTACTTGGGCTGCTGCAGGGCAGGGCAGGGCTGGATCTGAGGGGAAATGAGATGGCTAGCCGTTTGTAGAAACGGTTTGTGATATCACCGCTTCTTGACTCAGCCCCTTTGTCGCAAGATCCACTGACAAGTATTTGGCTCATAATGTTTTGCATGATCTTGACATCTTGGAGCTTGTCTTTGGCTAACCCAGTTTGACGAGCTGTTATGTCAATGGAACTTTTGCCAAGTCCAATTTTACAAAATAAAACAAGCTAAGCTGGGTGACCCAATTTCTCGGTAGACCCTGAATGCCACCCCCATGTCTGCAGCCAAAGAGAGGACAGACGAAAATAAGGTGTTGGAAATAAGCATTTTTGGACGTGGGTGTAGCCGTCTTGGCATGGTCATAGCCCGGGATGCCAGATCCGGGAGTGACCCCGACCCAGACTCGACCTGGATTGCGCCCGTCTGAATCAAATTCCCTCATGCATTTCCTCTCATTTCTTGTTTTTCTCGCAAAGTAGCGAATGGAATTTTGAGTTTGTTCACCGACAGAACAAGAGCTTCTGACCTGTTGCATGAAGCTACCCATAGCTGTTCAAGCTGTTGTGCAGACAGGACCCCTCACTTGACTCTCCCTTTCCTCTTCTCTCTTCTCTGTTATCCCACTTGTCCACCGCAGCTAGTCCAGAAGGCGTTTATCTTTCCACTGCTGGAATTTCCCACTACCAAACATACAATCTGGGCTTTTTCACTACTAATCATAGAAATGGCTGGCCCAATTCTCGTTTACGCACTCGCCAATGGCCCGCTGACGTCTCCCCTCTACCACCCATCAAAGTTTTCCAAAGCCGCTGCCGCTCACCCGAACGCCGTTTAACCGCTAGCCATAGATCTAATAATGGAACAAAACCTAGAAGCCTCTGTGACCAAAAATTGCCTCTGAGATTCACGCACTGATTGAGATTTTCGTATTTATTTGTCATTTAGGGACGCGTCATGCAGGGCTGAATATGCGTGTCATGTCAAGATGAGATTGTTCCAGATCTCGCGTTTTCACGTCTGTGCGATGGGTAGCATTGATGAATCTGGATTTTCTGTTTGTGATGCTTGACGTAGAGGTAGAGAGTGCCTGCAGAGCCAAGCATTTTATTTTCCGATGGGTCCTTACGCTAAGCAACTCCCCTGGTCGCGTCGCGATTTCTTTAGGCTGGGCTGAAGTTACGACACGTCCAATGGACTGTGAGCGAAATCTCTCATGTCTCACATGCTCGAGACTTAGGTGGGCCACCATGAGGAAACCCTGCTCTTTTCCCACGTTTTCCATCCCTCTTTTTCGAGTCGCCATTGATCCAAGTCACACCAATTTGAACCAGGCTATTTGTTTCTCGTGGTTAACATGATACCAGAGCCTGGATAAAAGGTCATCATTTAACTCATTAGACTTCTCGTCGCGTAATTTCCCCCGACCCTCAATTTTAATACTAGGCTGTTTCGTCTCTTAGTTTTCTTAATGTTAACCTGTGTTTTGACGGGTCTGATCCTTGTGATAACCAAATGCTCTTCAAATTCTGGTGTCGCAAAGGCGTAAGAAAACAAAGTTACTATTGTAATGTGGTAGTGGTCGCAGCCTTATAGGATGGAAACCGCACATCATTTTTGGGCAATGAGCCGGAGGGGGTGAACTTCTGGTGAATGTCTGGGCCACAACAACGTCAAATGCAGTGTGATGTTTTCATTTAAACAAGACATCTGAATAGTCACCGACAAAGGTCTCAACTGGGAAACATCTGGACCTCAATCAGTAGCTTAACTACACCTCTACTCTCATAGTCAACTCAGGACCCTTCAAGCTAAATGAAGTATGTCCAAACAACTCATGCCTCGTCATGTTCTGATAGTCAAGAAATACTCTCGAGCTATTTACCCTATACACTGCGATAAGTGATAAGCAAAGTGGCGTATCGTGTCCTTGTGGCTGAATCCCACTTTTCGTGATCCGACAAGCCACGGAAAAACGGAACTCGACAACCGAACCATCTCAAACCCTCAATCAGACCAAACATCTTCAATCTCAGCCTTACCGACCCGCAACGGCCTTGTAACGTAATGCCTGCTCCTCGATGAGCTTACCGTCAGTTCCTGTCACTCTTTCTCGCGCGCATATCCCATGTCAGGTCAGGAGACCTCGCCACAGTCTCCCCCCGCAAACACAAACACACCCAAACACCGACGACCCTGGAATGCAGCCGAGGATGCGACTCTGAGGACGCTCGTTGGCCACTTTGGTGCGAGTAGAGGGTCTGAGGGACGTTGGAAGGATATTGCTGCGGGCTTGGAGGGAAGGACGGCAAAGGTGAGTGAGTTGGTGGTTTCTCTGCACGTGTCATAACGCGGTCCGATGGCCCACATTGATATCTGTATGAGTTGTGGATAAGTGGATAGATTATTGACTGGGCTTAGGAATGTCGAAAGAGATGGCTTCACTCTCTTGATCCTTCATTACGCAAAGGTCGATGGACATCTCAAGAAGATGAGATTCTTCTCTCGGCTTATGCTCGACTTGGACCAGTATGGAATGATATTGGTAACATTCACATGCACACACTTATAACCTAATCTGACACCATAACAGCCAATCTTATTCCTGGAAGAAAGGATGATCAATGTTCTAAAAGATACAATGACATCCTAAACCCATCTGCCAAGAACAGGTTAAGTGACTGGACCGCAGAGGAAGATAATCTTCTTCGTCAAGGAGTAGCAACACTTGGTCATCGATGGGTAGCAATCTCATCGAGAATACCCGGTCGTCCACCTCTAACATGTCGTAATCGATGGCGTACACTATCAAGACTATCACATCAACGACAGAGCAAATCTCAAGGAACAACTCCTTCATCATCGTCTCAGATGTCTCCTACGGATATTGGAATTTCACCAGCGCCACAAAACCCTAATATTACCATGGAAGCGAACACAGCTGATCATATGATGGCGTTCCCGACCATGGATGGCGATATAAGCCATGATCAGATGGGGGCTAACTTTCTTGATTCGGCTTTTTTCGAGAACTTTGCTGGTCCTTCGCCTTCACCGTTAAGAGAGGCGAGTGAGGATACCGAGACACCAAATGAGACTACAGCACCGATAAATCCTGCGCCTGTCCCAGACATTCCCTCGACTGTTCCAGAGCCAGCACAAAATGATGCTAGGACATGGCAGCCGCCGCCCAGACCGCTGCAGCCACAACAAGAACCACAACCACAACCAGTTCCGAACAACACGAATGGGACCTTCACCATGCCTTCGCCGTCAACCTGGTCACAACTAGGCGCGATGCTTCCCCCAGGTACATCTCCTGGAAATCCGCACTTATGGATGGGGGACAATGGTCACCCTCCTGCTCACATGGGTGTCCCTGGAGAAAGCTCATTGCCAGGCGTTCCAGGAGGCGATCCTATACCCCAATCCTACACCGAGCAATTTCAACTACCAACTTCAACGCCGCAAGCGATACATCATCATCATCACCATCATGTTCATCATCACTTTCATCATTACCATCACTATCCTGGAGGGGGAGATCAATGGCGGCAATTGGAGCAGCAATGTGAAGCAGACGCTATGCAGTCAGTTCAACAAAATGAGAATGGACCCCCGAACGCAGGATGAATGAGCCATGGCTAAGAGATTTAACATCTTAAAGCCGGCTGAAACTTGGCGGCTACCGAACTCCGAGGCACCGACTACTAGAAACCAGCCGGTGCCAAATTCGGATTCAACACATGTTGCCCGTCTCATACACGGATCTTCTCTGCCGTTAGCTGCATATCGAATATTCACACACCGGACCGATCTTTGAAGTCCTGCCCGGTACCCTTGGGGCGATCAGCACGCCCGTTCTGCAGCCAACATTAACTTTGCTCCCCGCATGTTATCGAGGCCTCATTATTTTGACCCAATGGCAGATACCTGCTTGACTTGTATTGAAGATTGGCGCCCTTCCTGACATGAATTCTTACGCCAAGGCTGCGGCTTACGTTAAGCCTGACCACAGCTCTTTGCCTTGATACGACAGCAGCTTCCTGTTCTGATTGGACGAAGAGAATAACGGTAAGAAACGGGAAAGGGATTGGATGGAAGCAAGGTTTGCGGATATTTGAAGGATCCGGCACGCGTCAGTTGAATATACGAGGGCCTCGAAAAAATAGTGTGATCTACGAGCTGAGACGCAAGAGCTGCATCTCAACTCGCAGTTGTCCAACATCTGATGTCCTATCGGGCACTCGAGAGTGGACAGGTGCCCTGGATGTACATATCACGACCGGGTTGGTGTGGAGGTCAAGGCGTTTAGATAGGCGTACTTTCATGGGAAGCTCTTCAACAGGGCCGGAGTTTGGAGTGATTTCAACATTAATTCGAACTTCCAAAACAGTTACTACGATATCCGGCAAATACAGATAAAGAAAAAACAAAGAGTAGAATTATTCGATTTTTCTTGCATGACTTTAAAGCATTTGTTTCAGTACCATGAAATTGACGACAAAAGAAATGTGAAACAACGTGAAAAGCCCACTCGCTAATCGTGCTGTAACGTTGGCACTAAAATGCCTATGGCCGGGCGATGGACGCCGCCAGGACGCGTCAGTCTTCAACAGCCCCAATTGATCAACCGCCATCAAAAGGCCCTAAATTATGCTTAAAACCTCCTTTAACACCACCCATCGTAATGCGATCGCATTTACCGCTCGCAAAAACACTCATGTTGGTAAGATCTTACAAGTGGATCAGTTGTTTGCGTCGCAATCTTACATTGGCAATCCTAGTCGCTTTGTTCTAAGCGATCGCGAGAAATGCGAACGCGAAGGTCCGGGGATAAACCAATCGGGGTTTAACTACTTCCCGTCCAGGGTTTTTATCTTGACGACGCCAAGAGTCAATCTTTGTCAACAATACAGAATATTTCTCTTGTATAGTAGATTAACTGGATGCTACTCTGTTATATATATTTGATGAAAGGTTCTTTGTCAACACTATGAAAGAGATAAACAAACGTCATGGGAGACTCTTTATGGAATGAATGATGGATCACTTCAGCATCAACGCCAAGAATTCGATACGCACCTCGCTTAGTTGTATGTCTTGGCTCTTACACTGCGCCTCCACTCATCCTTTGCCCCACGGCCTTGATTCCGTCACTTAATATATGACCCGCACCTCCTGTCTTTCCATCCTCCATTGCATCCTCCACGTCTCCTCGACTTCAACCGCCGTCATGTCTTCGGAAGGCTACGAACCCCCTAGCTACAAGACCTGCTCCGATGGCGTCTCCGCCCGATGTCCCGTCGAAGCTTCGTTGTATGGCGACTACTTCACCCTCGGCGCATGTATTTTCTTCGTCGTAGCGCACGCCCTCGCTCTTATTCCGCAGATCTACTTTGGTATTCGCGCGCGAACATGGTCTTATATGGTATGGCTTGCCATAGGGACTCTCTTTGAACTTATCGGATACTGCGGTCGTATTATCATGAGTTCGAATCCTTGGGTGTACAACGCTTTCGTTATCCAACTCGTTCTTCTCATCCTCGGTCCCACGCTCGTCGCAGCCGCCATCTCCATCACGTTCAAGCATCTCGTTCTCTGGTACGGTCGGGAATACAGTTTCATCAAACCAGTTTTGTATCCCTGGGTTTTCGTCGGTACGGATTTCTTCTCGATTATCATCCAGGCCGCAGGCGGTGGTGTCTCGTCTGCTGCTACCAACGGTGAGAACGCGGACCAGAAGCTGCTTGATGTTGGATCTGGCATGCTTGTCGCTGGTGTGGTTTTCCAGATGGCGAATATGGTTTTCTGTGGAGGCTTGATGCTTATTTACATGTGGCGACGACACAAGGCTATCAAGAACGGTGCTGCTGTCAGGGAGGGTGATGAGTCTTCTATGAGTGGAGGAGACGTCAAGGTTATTCGTGCAAGCGATAAGAAGACCAAGATTTTTGTCTGTGCTTTGGCGGTTGCTTATGTTGCTATTATCATCCGTTGCATCTACCGGTAAGTCTCCCTATATCCAAACTCTGTTATTCTGACTAACATTCCAAAGTATCCCCGAGATGCAGATGGGTTGGGGCAGCACCCTCATGCAAAACGAAACCACATTCCTTATCCTCGACGGAGCCATGATTCTCATCGCTGTATGGACCTTGACGATA
Source organism: Fusarium incarnatum (assembly GCA_004367075.1). Lineage (NCBI taxonomy): Eukaryota > Fungi > Ascomycota > Sordariomycetes > Hypocreales > Nectriaceae > Fusarium > Fusarium incarnatum. Next base: position 286,423 of record QGDZ01000081.1, read on the forward strand.
TTCCACCCTTACTTCTTCTTTCCTTTCCTGAGTAGTAAGGGCAAGGCTGCGAAGGATGCCGAGAAGACTCAGACACAAGCGAACGAGGGACATGTCGTTGGCAGCGCATAGGAGAAAGCTGTCAATAAGGTCTTTGATTTTACTTGGAAGAAAGATTGTGCGGAATACCTTTGGGAGATATATTGAAGTTTCTTATGTTGGATTGATTTTAATCATTGGATTAGGCATTGGATCAGCGAGATATAGACTTAGACTTGACTGCATTGAATGCAAAGATTGAGCGGTTGCTAGATACATTTTGGGAGTACAAACATGACATAAACCCACCATTTCTCCCATAAATCTTGATGCTCATCTTCTCGAGCTGAGTTCTCACACTATGTCCTTTCCCCAGCCCATCTTCTCCTCATCTCCCAAACCGTCAAACAAACAGCCCCAAGAACCCACCAATACCTCCAATCCCTAACCAGTACCAGCCCACCTTCTTCCGAAGATGGACCATCCTGGCTTCAATCCAGCACAATCTTCTTCTGGTACAGCTTCTGCTTCAAATCCTCCAGCTCAGCAACAGCGGTATCCCTCTCCTCATTCGCAGCAGAGACTTCAGTACGCATGGCATCTCTCTCTTGCTCTGCGGTGGTGACCTTCTTTCTGGTAGCTGTGTTGGTCTTGATAAGTTCATCAATTCTTGCGTTGGCGCGTTTGAGATCGTCGTTGAGGTTTGCTTCGGAGGCTTGCAATTTCTCGATGAGGGACTCAAGTTCGGTGTTTTTAGCAGTGAGGGTCTTGTTGAGGGTGGTTTGAGCATGGATCTCTGCCTTGAAACGCGAAATCTCCGTATCCCTCTGAATAATCTGTTGTTGATACTCCGAGATTCTCGCATTGAGCTCTCCAATTGTAGCATTGGCCGCATCAAGCTCCTTCTGAAGAGTACTCTTCTCCTCATTAGCAGTGTTGAGCTTACTCTGCGTATCCTCGAGAATCTTTTGCGCCTCTGCATCTTGGATCATATCCTTCTTGATATACTCCCTCAACTCGGCGATTTCATCTCGACGGGACTTCGCTTCTTTGTTGGCATTGTCGATTTGCTTCTCAAGCTCTTCAACCCTGGCTTTTGTGCTGCTGCGGTCGGCGGTGAGGTCTTCGACTGTCTTCTTGAGGTTTGTGATTTCGGCGTCTTTGGCTTTGACTTTTTCGAGTTGGGTGTGGTAGTCGGCGTCAAGAGCGGCGAAGTGCTATGAATGTTAGTAAATAGTTGGGAGGCTGGAGAGATTGGGACTTACGTCTTGAGCGTATTTGGCTAGGTAACCTGCTTGGTCGACAAAGGCTGCTGTGTGGGCTAATGTCTCGAGCAGACCCTTGGGGAAGGGCATGGGATCTAGGATACGAGGAAGGGCAGCTTGGGCTTGAGGCTTGCGAAGCTCACACTGACCCTTCTCGGGAGCGGGCTCAGGAGGGCTAAAGTCGCTGCGACATATTAGCTTCGAAAGAACCAGAGTGTCGAAATACTTACTGAGTGTGCTGTTGACGCTCAATGATAGCCGACCGAACCATATCACCGACATCCTCCCCATGATTCCCCTCCTTAACATAAACATCCAACTGATCTGTCTTAGCATCCCAGGTACAGTTAATATCATAATAAGAATGATAACTAAACTTGACAGTATCATTATTAAGCCCAGTAACGTTCTTCTGAACCTCATCTCTGAAACTCGGCTCTTTCGTTTTTCCGTTGGAAGCCTTGGTCCACTGCCACATGGAAAGAATAGGCTTTCCTTCACCGAACCCGTCCGGTACGACGAAAATAGCAGGCTCGTCGTTTGCGAAATTCATCCACTTGAATTTTCCTGTCCAGACTCTTGTCGTACCTGTGAGTTCCTCTTTGCTCTCCCAGATCCTCTGGAGAGGCATAGCGTCACTGACACCATTTTGAGGGTTGCGCATCACGACGCTGAGTTCCTTGTAGCCGCTCTTGGTAGTGACGGTATAGTTGTACCACGAGCCCTTGAGGATGAAGGTTACATCGCTGCTGTCTGTCTGAGAGACTGAGTCGACAGTGATGGTGGAGAAATAATTTTGTTTCTTGCGGCCTTGGGCGTCGACTGTCCATTGAGAGAACAAGTACACACTATCGCCGACGCGGACGGGGCCGCTGGGGAGGATTATGACGAATGTCTCGTCTTTGGCGTAGTGGTACCAGTTGAGTTTTCCTTGGTAGACGAACATCTTGATTGTGTTGTAGAGATGAGTGAAGAGGTGATGAGTTACTGACCTGCCTTCACAGGACCGGGACTATCGTTTTATAGCTCGAGCTCAACTACCTACCTCCTCTCGAATCACACATCTCGATATGGTCTTCATCCAAGACAATGATGTACCTTTGTCCACATTTCTTGTTGACTTTGGAATGCATCTCCAGAACTTTACGAGTTGACGCGTTATTGATAACCAACCGAGATGGATTTACATCAATGGTTTACTGCATGTCTCTGCTAGTGTCGAGCTGAGGCTGATCTGGCGGTCAAAGCTCAAGCCTGCAGCTGCGCTGAGGGAGAGGATTGGTTTCTCAGATACAGCTTAGCTCTGGTATGTCTACTACAGGATAAGGCCTGCTGAACCGGTTCGACTTCAATTCAATAGTTCAAGAATACTGCTAAACTCAATTCTTGGTTACAGGTCTGGGCAGTGATGTTCTTCAAGATTCCACGACGCAAGCCTCGACGATGCCATTGACCAATCACTCTCGAAGATATCACACTGCATGTCTCAGATACCCCGCCGTCAGCCCGTGTCTGGATGCCGATCATGACGAAGTGTCGCGGGCCGAAGCGTGTTGTTAGAGCCAACAAGATCAATATCGTCCGTTGACATAGCTGCTAAGCGCTTATGTTGCATTCCGGCCCTCAACAACCGTCCATTGCATGGAGACTTGACCGTGGTAGTTGACTTTCCGAGACATCTTGCTGGATTTAGAAAGGATAGGCAGGCTGAAGGACCCATGTCTGAGGCCTGCAGGAGGACAAGCCCGTTAGCATAGCTTCATGCGTCACTTTGACGATAGATATTGCAGAAAGAATGGGACGGAGTCGATCAAAAAGCGGCAGCAGGGTCCGACTCCGAAAGACATACATAGAACTGCGGAGAATGCATTGACTTGAACCCAGTCTCGAGCTTCACTATGGATTATTACTGGAAGAGTCTTGGACAGCATTGAGATATAAAATATCTGTAGGTGGTTAGTAGTGGGTGTTGGGTCAGCTTTACCATCCTGACCCCGTGCGGGAGTACTCTGTACGTTGCTTAGATCTTCGGGTCCGTTAGGTCAAATAGACTTTGGCATGCAGGCAGAATGTCTTTGTGATCTATCATACATCGTGAACAGGATATCCTGTCCTGCAGCGAGCCAGATATGGAGTGCAACTGGCAGCCATGTCTCATATCGACGACTATAAAACACCCCTGTTTCCAACGAGGATAGAAAAGACTTGTAAATGTAGCCGCCCATGGATTTCTGAGTTTTCTACATCAGATTTCTCAAGGCGAGAGATTTGCGGTGAATAATGCACTGCAACATCGTTTGCAGAAAAAGATGGGATCTGTCTCAGCAAACATGACTGCGCCCGCAAAGTCGGTGAATCCGCAAAGTGAATTGAATCGCTTCTATTGCAAACAACACTGACCAAGTCAAGAACAGCAGCAAAAAACGAACAGCTTCAGCAGATATCAAAGGCAAAATGAGAAAAATGGAAACTCCGGTACAGGGAATCGAACCCTGGGCTCCGCGGTACTGATCTCTCAGGTTTTGAGAGCGCGAAATGTTAGCCACTACACCATACCGGATGGATCTTAGGCTATTTGATGCTAAGAAGAGCTCCAATTGAGTCTCAAGAATGGTAGGCAAACATCTGGATTTCCAATGCTCCCGCAGACATGTCTCAGTACTCCATGCCCATAACAGCAGAATCAATAGCTGGTGAGATTCTGTTCACGACGCAACTCACAAAGACAAGATGGGGGACTACCTTATGGAAAGAATGACTCAAAGTCTGTGGTATTATTTTACTATTGCTATCAATGCTTATATGCCCAAACAACGCCTTGCTATGCATGTAAACTTTTTAAAGACACCACTTAGTAGCGGTAACACAAAGGACCCTTGGAAGGATTCATAACATCCTTGATCTTCAAGTCCTTAGCAAGACCCCACATGTTCAAAACATCATCCAACTTGACATCCTTTCGCTCACGGCTAGGATACTGCATACCCTGACCAGTGTACTCAGCATCGCGACCAGCCTTCTTCTGCTGCCACATCCACCAGATTCTATCAATCTGGGCGTGGTGAAGGAAGAAAAGAGGCTCGTTGGGGGAAGTAGTAGGGTTCATTTCTCCACCGAGAGAAGCGTGGATGGAGCCGTGAGGACCGCCTTCAGTGGTGGGAGCAAAGTAGGTGAAGTTCTTGGAGTTGACGAGCGAGTCAATGTTCTTCTTGCTAATGGTGGGGACCATCATTTGGTAGGCCTCGGGCTCAGAAACTTCGGGCATGCTGCGGAAGAGGCAGTGGCCGCCGCTTTCGAGAACTTTGGGTTCGTCTTCGAGGTAGTATGGGCGGAGTTTGTTGAAGCGGCCGGTGTAGACACACTTGCGAGTGCCGCCAGAAGTGGTTTCCTCAGTTCGGTCCCAGGTTCCGTCACCACCGAAGTTCTTATCGGACATGAGAGGGGAGCTCAGAAGGCCCTTTGCGGCATCCTTTGTCCAGTCCCAGTATGTTCCGGGACCCTTGTAACCGCAATCTCGGAGGGCCTGTTCGTAGACGACGCCGAAGTATCTGTGCCAGGGAAGGAAAGGAGCAGCTCCGTGAACTATATCGCATTAGTAAAAGCCAATTGACTGTGTTGAATGTGGTAACTTACTCCAGTCGTTAAGCTTGAAGTGAACGTAGGGAAAGTCATCGTAGAGAGTAGACTTCTTAAGACCAATTCGAGAAGGCTTAGTCTTCAAGCAGAGAACAGCATCGATATAACCCTTCTGGTCCGCAGCGCTAAGCTCTCTCCACTCAACTCTCTTGGGAGGGTTAATACAAGTGCCATCAGCCTTAACGGTAACGGCAGGGTAAGTAGCAGGGACGGCAACGGCCGGAGCGATAACGCTGGCGATAGTGAGCGCGGTAAAGAACTTCATGGTAGCGAATGTGTGAACGAATGTCAGTGGCGAGGATGGAACGAGAGGATGGTATTGAAACAAGAGGTGCAAGTCGAGGGTATTTATCGTCTAGTTTAGAGGCAATTTTAAACTACCGTTACATCGTCATGCATAAGGCTACGGACATGTCCTGTCCTCGTGCCAAGCTAGTAAGGGCCCAAGCACCAAAGAGCTATACGAGAGGATCCTCGCGACATTCCAGAACACGGGCCCCGTGCGCTAACTCTTCTACTCTCCCTTAATCATCTATTTTTAGACACCACACGAGGGAAGTACAGCAAAATCGGTTCTAGACTTCTTCCCAGCCACGACCATTTTTTCATCTTCTCGAACTAGACTGCGGCGAAGAAAAGTGCGGAATCGTTTTAGTGGCATATCAGCCACCCAATTCTGCAGCTTTTCGGCCGAGGTCGAGCAAGAGATGTCCAAGAGAGGTCAAAGCTGAACGCTAGACGAAGGACAGGCACTTCTATTTCCAAAAAGGTAATAGAGTACCATCCTAGCGGCGACCGGACTAGGCTGAGATATGCATAGATCTACCGGGCAGGCAAGGCAGGGTTCTGAAACCTCGTGTTCTTAGGTTCATCTTGTTTCTGTGGCGATTCCGATTGGTCTTTTTTGCGCAATGGCAGGTCTTGGCTTGGTTTTTCGGTAAGGACAGCCTCGTACAGACTGTCAATATCCGTGTTGCCAAGTCAATTGCCAACTTCATGAGATTACGGTGGGTTGTCGCCAACGTCAAGCAACGGGACTGAAATGAGCAGTAGAGCATTTATTACTCCGTAGAGACGCAAGACTTAGTCACTTGTCATCTCGAAAGAGACGTATACAGGGTAAAAGGCGAATGTTGATGAAAGTGTTAAAAATGAGTTTTCTCGAATACGATAAATCAACTGGCGGTTTATGAGAATTTGGCATTTCCACGCAGCTTCCGATTACCGCACTTGTAGAAAAACGTCAGGAATAGGACACCTAAGCCATTTGACGTGATTGAAATCCATGAAGGAAATTACAACATAACCCATCGATGTGTATGCTGCCGCGTTGTTCAATCTTTCAGTATCAGTATAAAGGTCAGGTTGTCGCGTGCAGGTTACTTTACTTAGTACTCCTGCAAACGTCTTGCCTTATCACTTGGTGATATCTCATGCGAAGCGGCGTTGTAACGATACTGAAAAGACTATTTGTTGCTTGCTTGCTAACTCATGCTAAAAGTCCTGTCATCTACCTTATTGTTTAGGTTCAACTACTTCAACCACTACTGCGCCATCTGCAGACCTCGAACAGCAACACGAGCTCTAACAGTCACACCAGACCCAACATCAAACTCCTCCTCCCGATGCATACCCTCAGCACCAGAAACACTGTTGAACGGAATATCGACACTTCCCTGCTCATTAGTACCATTCTGCAGCACCAGGCGGAAAGCAGAAGGGTTAGAAAGCTGCTCTGCAGTGACAGGGAAGCGGAAAGCTGTATCGAAAGAAGGGTTGAAGATATCTGTGCCGGGAGAGTAGGACTTTACAGGTGTGACGAACTCCTTGTCTCCCCATGTTACCTTGACGCTAGGCTTGAGCTCGTCGCGGTTACCGTTCAAGCCGCTGACGCTGGCGATGAGAACGGTAGCTAGACCGCAGATTTCACCCTCGTTTTGACTCTGGCTGGTAGAGATGCTGTTTGTTTCGCCGACAAAGTTGAAGAATTTACCATGGATAGTGACCTTGGTTTCAAGATGTTGGCCCTTGTGAGTAAGACCAAGAGTCTGAGTACCCTTGTTCAGGAGAAGTTCCTTCACAGTGGTGGTAGCGATACCGATATCGTCGTCGCCACCAAGATCCTCATCATTGATATCAATGGTGATCTGCTGATCATAGTCCGTAACCAGGAAATCGTGCGTCTCGTTCCACTGAGGATCATGCTTGTTCTTGATAGTCTCAGTGCGCCACTCGCCCTCCGCACCGACGTTGACATCGCAGTAACAGTCAGGGACATCCTTGATGATCTTCTGTAGGAGCTTCTTGGCTCCGCTCTTCTTCTCGCCAGTGATCTCAGTAGCACCCTCGACGGTGAGACGGAGGACACCGAGGTGAGGCTGGAAGGTCTTGAAGTAGTCGTTGCTGTTGTCGAGTTTGACGAGGAATCGGTTGGGGAGGACGGCCATGGAGGAAATTACGTTGAGGATGACCTTTCGGACGGTTTTGTCGATGATGGAGAGGTCGGCGATATTGGCTGCGTCTGTGAAGTCGAGTTCGATGGATGGGGGGTTGATGAACGCGACTTGTGCGGCGCCGATCTATACGGGTCAATAAGGGCAGTTTTCGGTCGAATTAAGATACTCACCAAAGGCATGACGTTTGTCAAAGGGCATAGCAGTACCGAAAGTCGTCCTCGGAGCTTGACATGTTCTATACCCTAGAATAATAGTCAGTATCTTCCGCCAGAAGCTTATGTAGCGAAACAACTCACAATCTTGGGAACCATGCTCCCATCAAGCTCGAAATCGCACTTTCCATCCCAATCCAAGTTCATATCAAGCTTGATACCCTCCTGTGTCGTCTTGTGGACATCAACATGAGACAACTTGAGGGGAACAGGTCCAAGCTCCACCTTGACAAACTTCAAGTTCGCCAGAGGACCAGGGAGCATCTGCTCGAGCATAGGCTCGACGGTATCCTTGATGATCTTTCCGGCCGCGACATTGATGTTTGGCCACAGCTGGGCGATGATGTCGTTGAGGAAGCCTGTGGGGTGTCAGCTTGGAGCTATGGTGGAGCGGGGGAGCTGTCTTACCTGCAGACTCTGTGCCTCCAGAGGCAGTGAGAGTTTCTTGGAGAGAGGACATGTTGTTCATTTTGACGATAGTAAGATTGCAAAGTGCAAAAGCGAAATAAGAAGAAAGCAGTATTAGTTGTAGGGAATTGGTAAATAAATACCGACGATGACGATGGAGCTGAAGCTGGAGCTTTCCATTTGTCGTCTGCGGGGTTGAACATGGTGCGACAGTCATTCAGCTCCTCAGGGAAGTCCAGAACATGGGCTTGACGTCACTACAGGGGTGATTACCTGCTGGTCTCCCCATTGTATCGCTACAGAAGAGCTATGAGTGGCAGATGTTAAAAACGTGGTTGATGTTGATTGCTTTCTTATCAGGTTATGGTCCTGAACATCGTCACAGATCTTGCCAAGCTTGTGCCAACCTTATTTTCTCTAAAAATAATGGGCGGGTTTACAGGGATTCTCAGGGAATCAGAGGGCGAGTGCATGTCATTGAGCCAAGAAATGGAGACATGAGCTGGGAATAATGAGGGGAACTTGGTCAGTGACATTCATCTTCATTTGTGTGAAGGGTAGATGTTTGACAAAAAGTGATGCTGTGATTAATTGCAATTGCTGAGACATTGTGTCTCGTTTGGTTGAACGACTTGACGCTGAGGCCGCCAGCTAATGGATGGGTATGATCAATTGAGTGAAGCACCTGCAGAAGCGACACAAAATGTCTCAGTGATTCTGGTTGGCCACCGCACTATGAGGAAGCGATCAAAACATCATCAAAAATTGTCAAATAATTCTGCAGTATCGTCTGGAGATGCAGGAAGCTTCTACCATACCTGCTTTACCGTCCCCGTACATAAGAATAGTGCAATGTTGATTGCATATTGTGCATCACCTATGCAACCCGCACAAAAAGCAAATTACGGGCACCTCAGGCAGTAACGATACCATCAATTCAATCCCAATCCTCCAGCGACACGCAATCAGACACGTCTCAGCACAATCACAATGCCCAAAGCCGCCGTAGCCAGCACTTGGGTAGGAGCACCACCAGCAACACAAGACAACTTCGCATTTGCAGACGGCGTCTTCTTCGCCCAAGCGTCAGGCCAAAACCGTCATCGTCGCGCCACAGCCACCGAGCTCAAAGAACACTTCACCTCTGGCAACGACAAAGACCACCCTGCGCACTGGTTCGAGGCCCAATTAATTCACTATGGACTTCCACCCTCGAAAACAAAGTCGGTCGCGCGGATGAGGCTTTTTGATGCTGTTAATGCGGGTGGGTTAAAAGTGCCTGATACTGTGGGCAAGATTGAGAGCAAGCTTAAGAAGGAGTGGACTAAGAACGATCGTGAGGCGAAGAAGGGTGCTGTCGAAGCGGATACTAAGGCGACGAAGAGGAAGGCGGACGATGATGGGACGACTGCTGCTAAAAAGGTGAAGACTGCGACGCCCAAAGCTCCAGCGACAAAAGTAGCTACGCCAAAGGTTACAGCGCCTAAGGCTACAGCACCCAAAACCACAACGCCTAAGACCAAAGCTCCAGCGAAGACACCAGCGAAAGCGACCGCAAAAACCACGACCAAAACTACGACGAAGACTACTACCACCACCACCACGACAACCACAACGAAAGCCCAACCGAAAGCCCCAGCGAAAGCCCCACCAAAGGCCACGACAGTGAAAGCGACAGGACAATCAGCGCCCAAAAAGCAGACTGCCATCTGTCGTGGTAGAGGAGGTGCCGCTATCGCTCCCTGTCGCAGCGCCAGTACCTCGGAACCAGCCAGACCGCCGCGGACCAAGCAAACCGCGCGACGAGGCGGCGCTATCGCGGCCCGGGGCCGGATTCCCGTTCCGTCTGGCGACTTTGACGATTCTCCACCCCCATATTCCGAGTTTCCAGACCATTCCGACGGTAACAGCTACTCCAGCGACGGAGACGACGACGATGATGAACTCGCTCCTCTGGGTCTTCTCAACGGTGACTACTACTTTGTCTCAAGCGATGTTACAGAACAGTGGGACTACGATTTGGACGATTTAGAATTAACGCTCACACTCGCTGGCAATGAACTCTGGGGCCGATTTAACCTCGGCGTGTACGAAGGCGTTCTACGCTTCGACGAGCGCCCCATGCGATCTTCACACGATAGACTTTACTTTACATGGCGGGGTCGTGAAGATCAGGGACCTGTCATTTACGGCGAGAACAACGAAGGTTGGATGGAGTTTCTCGGCAACGGTCGTATCAACGGCTGTATCGAGCGTCAATCTTTATCCTTTCGCGTTCGAAGGGTAGAAGGTCAAGGAACAAGAAGCAGCATTGACGCGAGGGATTTGCAGGATGAGTACGATGGGTACGATGAGAACCTGTACGATGCAGAGAATCGGGCTCGGTGGTAAAGTACCTAAGATAAGCCTAAATCGGTGCATGCGGGGAAGTTTTCTGTACCTGGTTACATGTGATGCCGATCACATTTGAGTACTGAGATCAGGAGAGAATTGTTGCGCTTTTGACAACTGGCATTTATTGTACAGGGAAGTCTGGTTATAAAAGATGAGTTGTTCTTTTTGTTAGGAGCGGTGTATTTATAATTTCTTGGTCTATGCACGCGGCAATGTCCGCCGCATTGAAGCCCATCGCGGCCAAGCGGAGCAAAACGGAATAGGACAAGGATCGCTGAGGCGTCCGTCTTGTCATCCCATTTAGGGAAACTGTATTAATAAAACAGGATAGCCAAGGTCATCTTTTGCCTCTCCTTCACCCCTCCTCCTCTTCTTCTCTTATTCCCTCAGCTTGATTGATTACTTTCATTAATGTTCCTTCTGTCATAAAAATGCATCATGAGTGCCATCCGAGGCTTTCTCAACGTCTTCAAAGCCCCTGCAGTCCAAGCGGGGACAATCATCAACCTTAAACCCCTCAGCGACTCCAGCGCTGCCACCCGCCTGGGTACAGCATTCCTACAGCGCTGCAATCCCTTCATCAACATCCCCAACGACGCGCGCCTCGAAAACACATTATGCGAAGTCCGATACATCGACCGCACGTTGCGCGACCTCATGGTTCCTACGTCTTTACCCGGCGACGATTATAACCTGTGCTCGAAATTACTGCGCAGTCTTGAAACGCGCCGCGATTTAACATGGCTGGTCCTCCGCGAGACGGATATTAGAGATACCATTAGCGCTATTGCAAGAAGAGGTGGACGACGGGCTCCTATTCCTGATGAGCCGCATGATTTGCATTCTAGAGTCAAGGCTCTTGAAAGTCATTGGTCTGCGCTGGAAAAATGCCATACCAAGCTTCGAGAGTGGGAGCCTAGATATACCACGCAACCACAGCCGCCATTGCTAGAGGGACAAGAGGAGTTTGATCTCGACTTGAGCGACGAACAAGCTACTCATGCAGAGATTGAGTATCGCGAATGGAGGTCTGATCGGGATAGAAAAGTCTCGTATCTAAAACTCAATCCTCCCGAGCCATCAGCCTTCGTCCCCGTCGAACGTCGCGAAATCCAAACCGACGAAACATGGAATATCCTCCCTACATCAAATGGTCACCGTGGCAAGCGTCTCCTACCGGTCTGGACACCGATTGTTTTCCAAGAAGTCCCGCTTGACTGGGAGAGTCCGGAAGGTGCTTTGCTAAGTACCCGAGCAGAGAGAAGACGACGAGATGAATTTCGAAGGAGAGAGAATAACCGACGAGAGAAGAAGTACGAGTTTCAACGAAAGCTTTTGCAGGAGATGAGCGCTGCATGATATACTTTTCAACTTTGGGTTTCGGCCATTTGGGATTTTTTTTGGTATTTGGGTTTTATATATAGGAGAATTGGCGATAGAGCTTGGTTATTCAACATACCTATATGAGCAGGCAAGGTCGCCTCATTGGATATAGCCTGATTTTTAGTTCAGCAAAGAACATACAATACAACCTTTTCACTTTGGGAAGTTCCTACTTTGATTCGTAACGCTACTGGAATGTCAGGCGAGACTCAACAACTGAACGTTGTGTACATGGTGCTAACCAGAAGTTTAAATAAACATTCATATATACTACGAACTATCCAATTTATGTCATTCAGCCCAAGTGACCGTACCATATCGTTAAATCCTTATGCCTGTCTGAGTATTCTTGCATAATATGTTCTTCGCTTCACTCCTACTAAACCCCACAAACAAGATATGATCAACAAACCGGACCTTTTCAATAAATTCTTCAAATCGGTAGATCCTCTTATCTGACCACTATCGCTATCGAAAAGATCCTTTGTAGTTACAAGAACTTATGATGGTCAGCCCCGCAAACAACCGCATTAGGAAGGCACATAGAAATCCTATGCCGAACATCCGCGCTCGGATTGCCTGTCACGACCTGATCAACGTTGCAATGCGGACTAGACTGTGGAACATTTGGATTTCGATGATGTCGACGTCAAAAGTTCCGACTGATAAGCGATCAGTCGACTTGATACGGGACAGGATTAATTGGCAAAACGTATGGATCGGCATATACCCTGGTCTTGTTAAAGATGGATAAATAGCAAGATGCAGCACTTGATTTCACAAGATTGTCTTGGCCAGCTGTATCGTCTTTGTTGACGTATCTAGTGGTCTTTTCAACATGGGTCTGAAAACAGTTGTTTTTGCGGCTTTGAGCTTTGTCGCTTTGACAAATGCTTCTGCTATCGATACACGAACAAACAAACCAGCAAACACTCAATACTACAACTCCAAGACAGCCCGTAAGTCCACCACCCCTGAGTAATATTCATCGTACTGACATCAACAGCATACTATGTCTCACCAAAGAACATACCCGAAGTCTCCTTCGACGTCGGTGAAAGCTATGCTGGTCAAATCCCCATTGACTTAAAGAAGAACGGCGCCAAAGATCCAAAGTTCTTCTATTGGTTCTTCCCAACGGTTAATCCAGCTGGCAAGGATGATGTTGTTATTTGGTTCAATGGTGGACCTGGATGTTCCTCTCTAGAAGGTATTGTCTTCCCTCTTTTCACTGTGCAAGACTAACAGGTTGTAGGCTTCATCCAAGAGAATGGTCCTTTCAAGTGGCAATACGGAACATATAAACCCGTTCCCAACGCCTGGTCATGGCATAAACTGGCCAACGTCATCTGGTAAGCCCATTCATCTTCATTTCTTCGCGCTCTGGTCTGACATCCCAGGGTCGAATATCCCATCGGCACAGGCTTCTCAACCGGCCCCGTAACAGCCCACAACAATACCGAAACAGCAGCCCAATTCACAGCATGGTGGAAGAATCTCGTCGACACCTTCTCCCTCCAAAACAAGAAAATCTTCGTCACAGGCGAATCCTACGCAGGTGTTTACGTTCCCTACGTTGGCGCCGCCATGCTCGACAAGAAAGACAAAGAGTACTACGATGTCCAGGGTGCACTTTACTATGATCCCGTTATGCCCTACGCTGACGAGCTTCATCTTGACAAAGCTGCGTTCCCAGCGTTTTTTAGACACTGGGAGAGTGTTTTTGCTATTCCTGATAAGAACAAGAAGATTCTTGAGAAGGATAATGAAAAGTGTGGATTGGATAAGTATCGTGAGGATCATTTGACGTATCCTCCTCCGAAGAAGCCTTGGAAGAAGGTTCAGACCAAGGGATGTGATATCACTGCTCACTTCGACGAGATCATTCCTGTCATCAACCCTTGCTTCAACGTTTACCATGTTCAGGATACTTGTCCTGTGCTATGGGATATTCTGGGTTTTCCATCAGTCGAGTATAATCCTCCCGGAGCAACGATTTATTTCAACCTTCCTGAAGTCCGCAAGGCTATCCACGCACCAGCCGCACCTAAGAACTGGACGTCATGCTCCGGACCCGTCTTCATCAACGACGAACCACACTACGATCCCATCGAACACGAAAAGAAATTCCAAACCCTCGTTGAAAAAACAAACAACGTGATCATCGGCTCTGGCGTAGCAGACTACATCATTACCTCCAACACCACAGCACTCGCAGTCCAAGGCTTAACATGGAATGGAAAGCAAGGATTCCAGAAGGCGCCGAGTGAGGAGTTTGTTGTACCTATCATCAACAACACTGCCATGAATGTGGAGAACTGGGCTGGTGGAAGTGTGCAGGGTGAGGTTCATAGTGAACGGGGTTTTACGCTTGCGACTGTTAAGACGAGTGGACATATGGTACCGCAGTATGCGCCGCCTGCTGCGTTTAGACAGTTGGAGCATTTACTTGGACGGGTTGAGAGTTTGACGGATGGGGAGCCTTGGTCTGTCAATATTTCTACTTCTTTCAAGTGGCCTTACTAGTTAGCAGACTCTGTGGCAGCTTAGTGTCAGCATTTACACGATGTAGGCTTGGACCTATTCATCATTTTGAAGTTGAGGCAAGACAAGTATAAACTCAAAACTCGGTGATTGATTGTTGCAGTCAGCGCCGACTTAATAGATTTAGCAACTGTGTGTTTAATTAATTTTCCTCGAGTCTTCAGGGTTATACAGTCATCTTGGATGAAGGCCGCTTACTGTGGGAACAGCAGTCCCCATTTAGAGCCATCAACATGGAGTCTGTGGTCGCCGCTTACTCCCCTTGTAACCTCCGATTGCCAGGGGTTTGAGTGCTTACCGGCGGTCCGGCAGTTGATTTATTTCCCTAAGGATATGCAGTGTCTTAAAGCACCAAGCGGGACATCTCAGATTTATCGTGAAGCTTGTGCCAATGTCAACGACCAACCACTATTCTCGGATATTAGGAAAAATACTGATGATCTCTATTTAACTTGGAAAAGCAGTGAATCATTGTGGGTGTTGATCTTATTGTTACTCAAACCTAATCAGGCTCGCCAGCCACGATGACGTCCTCACGTGCTGCCTTGTTCACCCTCGCAGCCTACTCCAAACATCACCAGTACACCCTTAGAGACAACATCAATTTACCTCACCGATAAGATATCGATAGCTGAAATGACAAGAGTTCATATCCTCCGCCATGGCCAAGCTCTACACAAGTAACCCGTCATCCTCTCTCAGCTGACCTAAAAGCTGACAGCAGCAGCGTAGAAAGAGGCTATCCACACCGCGACCCTCCCCTCACAGACCTGGGCACCCGCCAAGCCAAAAACGCTCAACAAACCCTCAAGATCAAACCAGACTTGATAGTTGTATCACCAATGACAAGAACTATTCAAACAATGTACATAGTCTTCCGATACCTACTCATCTCGAAGAAGGTAGAGGTTGAAGTCTGGCCTGATCTACGAGAGTCACACGACGCTACTTGTAATAAAGGCATTGGTCGAAAAGAACTGGAATCAAAATTTCCAGGGCTGAATTTTGAGAATTGTCTTGAGGAGTGGGATTTTCCGCCGCATTGTACGGACGATGCGACGGCGCGAGCCGAGAGGGTGAGACGAAAGGTTGGGGAGATTGCCCGCGAGGGGAAGTATAAGGATGTAGTACTCGTTACGCATCGCGGATTCGCTGCGTTTATGGTGCAGGGTGAAAGATTCAGTGTGTGCGGTAAGCAGCCAGCGTCTCATCACATGTGAATGATAACTAATGGTGTAGAATACCGGTCCTACCGGTTCGCCGAAGCTGAAGAGGTTGAGAAACATCGGTATGGAATTAACGTGGATTCAGGGCTGAAACAGGACTTTGGACCTACGCTACTGATGCCTTTGGCCGAAGAGTCAAAACGTTAGAGTCCAGAATCATCCCGTCTTTTGAGGCTGATGCCAAGGTTTACGTCGATCAGTTTGGGGTCTGGGGTAAGATCGGCCATTGGACAGGGTTGTAATCGTGATGTCGTCTCACTCAGCCTATATTCACCAGTTTTGTTGATCCAATCAGTCATACAAGCGAATGCTACTTTACACGTCACTGGATTGATCACACTGGCTGATTACATGCGTGATACTACCCTGTCCATCCTTCATATCCCATAAGGAAATATGCTCCGTTATCAGTTCTCAGGATTCAACCCCATGTCCCAATGACGATTTGAAGCGGAGTAAACCTCCGCTGAATTAAACAAGCAGATTAAGTTCAAGATTCACCAAAGATCCAAAATAAAGCCATTGGCCAAACAAGTACGGAACTATCCAAGACCTTAAAACAACAGCTCACGAGCCGTTGACACTAAACAAGCCATGTAGAGGGAAATAGCGAATGGTGAACAAGATCCCTGTCGTGGCGGTGTATTTTGGCTGAGCTGAAGGGCTGAGTGAGCTGCACTCTATTTACGTAGCCTATCGTCAGCCAAGGACTCCATCCATGTCAGCACTAGGATGATGCTAGTGCTCACCTGTTCGGCATCACGGCAGCTGAGTATGAATTATGTTTTGGACTACGGACATGTTTAAATGAAGCTTACCTTCCCGCTCTGTTTCTTTGTTTCATCAGTTCTTTTCTGGTCACATTGAAGAAACCGACAATCAGAGATCTACCATTTGAGATCAGACATTATGGCCTCACCACGTCCCCTCCTCTACATCGCCCTCGGGCTTCTCATGGTCGTAGCCATCATCGAGCTATCATTCATCTCTGCAATGGTAGGCTGGCTTCACAGCACAGCCAGCGGAACCTTTACATTCCGATACCGCAACAGAGGAATCAACATGAAAGGCGAACCCGCAAACTTCATAGTCGACCAAGGCCACACAAGCAACGGCGCCGCAGGAACAGCCTTTATCATCGTCGGTCTAGGAGGAATCCTCGCACTCTTCCTTCGCAACAGACATAACCCCGGAAAGTTCAGCCGGTTGTTCTACAACACATGGCTCGTCTTCAACGTTCTGAGTTTGCTTCTTGTCCTCACGGCACTTATTTATACCTTTGTCGTTACGAACAAGCATGATGATCAGGATATCATTCCTGGCTTTGCTGCGCAATTAGAATACGGACAGAAATATCCCCTCGAGTCTTGGACGCCGCAGAATTGGTTCTCGGCGGTGTTGGATTTACAGCTTACTAGCGATGATACGAGGAGCGATATTGAGAAGCACTTGAGGATCATGAGGGGATGGCAGTACAATCTTATTCCTTTCTTTGTTATCCATCTTGTTGAGACGGCGTTGGCTCTTTGGGATGGTATGCAGCGACGAAGGGAGCCCATGCCTATGTATGCACCTACCAAGCACGATATCTAGACGGTATGGATATTCGGTGGAGATTATTGGATATACCAGCTTCCCTCGGCATAAAATGTATTAGAGGCATAGTTTAATGACAACTGGCAAAGCCAATTTACCTTCTACATTCGGTCGCTGTGATTACAAATCCAATGTCAATTTGAGGGCGTACGTGACTCACGCTTTCAGCTGCGGGACTTATACGAAAACCAGCGGGGCTAACTTCAGCCTCACCACCATAAAAGCCAATCCCAAACCTCACGATCCTCTCTCAAACTCCATCGTCAATCACACCAAGTTGCTTCCAAAATGACATACTCACTCTTCATCGGCAACAAACGCTACTCCTCCTGGTCAATGCGACCCTGGGTTCTCCTAAAAGCCCTCAACATCCCTTTTGAAGAAAAGCTCAACCTCTTCAAACCCGGTATCCGCCAACCCGAATTCCTCGCTTTTTCGCCATCTGGAAAAGTCCCTTGTCTTCACGACTCTGAAACTTCTATTGTCGTGTGGGATTCACTTGCTCTTTGTGAATACATCGCTGAGACATACCCTGAGGCTTGGCCAAAGGATCGTGCAGCGCGTGCTTTTGCTAGAAGTGCCGCTGCGGAGATGCACTCTGGTTTCAACGCCATTCGGGATGAGTGTTCTATGAATGTTGGTCTACGAATTGAAATGGCAGGGATTAGTGAAGCTTTGCAAAGGGATATTGATCGATTTGCTGCCCTTTTCGAAGAGGGAATTGAGAAGTTTGGTGGACCTTGGTTGGCGGGTGACAAGTTTACTATCGTGGATGCTATGTATGCTCCTATTGCTTCCAGATTCAAGACTTATGGGATTGAAGTGAGTGGAAAGGCGAAGGAGTATGTTGAGAGGTTGTTTGAGCATGATGCTGTGCAGGAGTGGATTAAGGGTGGGATTGCGGAGACGAGTAGGGAGCCTATGCATGAGGAGGATTGTCTGAGGGGACGAAAGTTGTTGAAGGATTTGACTAAGGAGTAGAGTACTATAGTTGGATATTTGTTTCTATCCAAATAAGCACAAGTATTTTTGTTTCAATAGATCTAGATTGACATCTATTTACGTTTCTTGAGTTTTCCTAGCCATTAACGCGTAAAGTAGCATCGTCTTTTCCTTGAAGATGCAGGCTATACTTTTCTAGGTCACTGGCTTTGTCTATGGTGAGTCTAAACACTCTGAATTATCCATTACGAAAGCACAAAGGTCAGTCATCAGGTGGAGTGTTTCTCTGGGCAGTGTTCTGAAACACTCGAGCAAATTTACCCACCCATCACCACCTTCCAAACCATCGAGGAACACTCATCAAAACCAAGATGACATCAACTGATTGCCGAGATCCGATGTATAATGACAATATTATCTATCTCCAGTGCGTCTGATCATCAAATCGAATCTAAACCCGATACATCCATCAAAACAAGACAATCTCAGATCTACCACCATCCCCACAAATCCAGGAACCAAGAACGCCGGTTCAGGCACAGCCGTTGTAAACCTACAACTACCAAGAGTTTTTCTTCTAATTCCGTCGTTCTTATCATAACCCCTCTCGAGTTTTCAACCCGTCAGACCCGAGCGTAATGGCGAAACAACTGCATCCAGCTTGTGGATACACCGCAAACAGCCCTCTTCCGCATTCATCACCACCAAACAACAACCAAGAAAACCACATCAAATCTAATTATATCCCCTCACTATCCAAATCCGTCCCTCCAACAGCCCAGACTCCTTCCTTGCTTCTTGAAACTTCGTCGTCATGACCCCATCACATCCCGAGACAAAACACCCTCCCGACCCATCTGTCTCAATCCAAAAATGTCTCTCTCTTATACCCAACTCTAACGTCTCTCTTTACAACTGGCCTTGACAAAGGTCCTTCACGATGGCAGCGGCACAGCTGTACCATTATGATCCCTCTTTTATAGTAGCGCTTGTAGCGCTTGGTTTGTTTTTTACTGCGGCCTTGGTGTGTCTTTTGCAGATTTTGAGATGTAGGACTTGGTTTTTCATTCCGTTCTTTTTCGGCTGTGCCGGTAAGTGATTTTCCAAGAAAACTTCTGAATATTCCACTTCACCGAAATGCATTGTTTTGGAGCAACTGCTAACTGAAGTACAGTTGAGGCGGCTGGATATGCCTGCCGAGCCCTATCAACCAGAAACTCCACCCTTCCCTACGCAATCCAAACCTTCGCTCTCCTTCTGGGTCCAGCTTTTATGACTGCTAGTATCTACATGATGCTTAGCAAGATCATCATTGCTTTAGATGCGGACATCCATTCTCTTGTTCCAGTCAAGGTCTTACCCAAAGTCTTCATGTTTTGCGATTTAGTTTCGCTCGCAGCGCAACTCACAGGTAAACCACTCCCTCAACACTTTGATCGCTATGCTAATATTGTGAAGGTGCTGCATATCTCGTCGATGCCACGTTAGTTACCCAACAAAGAACAGCCCAACTCATCATCGTGGGCGGTCTCTCGTTCCAGATTTACTTCTTCGGCTTCTTCACTTCCGTTCTCCATATCGTCCACAGTCGTGTCATCGAAATCCCAACCCGTCAAAGCACAAATCTCCCAATGCCCTGGAAACGCTGGATTATCGTTCTTTACATCTGCTGCGGGCTTATTCTTATTCGATCCATCTATCGCGTAATCGAATACGCCACCGGTCCTCTCGGCGTTGTTCAAAGCACTGAGATCTACTTTTACGTCTTCGACGCAGGATCAATATTTATCGTCGCTGCTCTTCTCAATATCTTTCATCCCAGGCAATTGGCTGGTATATCAAAGGATGATTTACAGGATGTTGAGTCTATCGTCGTCACACCCTCGAAGCCTGTGATGTATCAACCACCACAGTACAGACAACCGCCACCGTTCCTTCCTTCTCACGCTAATCTGAGGAATCGTGGACCATACTTTCATCATCCTAAGAGTCAGTATAGAAGTCAGTCTTACATACAGTATCCGCCTCCTATGCATTACTATCAGCAGAGGAGACCGTATACGCTGATGCATCAGCGGCCGAGGACGAACAGGACGAATAAGAGTTTTAATCCGTCTTTGAGTTCGAGTTCTAGTGTGGTTAGTATATATAACCCTCAGACAGGACAGTATGAGCCTTTCCGACGGTAGTGGCGGGTGTTCTGGCGGAGTGTTGGATACAGACAGTTGTCTCTTGAGGCAATCAAGCAAGCACATTCATTTCCTATGTCAGTTACTAGAACGCAATAGAGTAAAGTCGTTGTATAACAATAAATTGATTCGGTCATTCATTAATAAAAGCCCATTCTATAAGCAAGTCCGTCCATCATCCATCGCTCAAAACACAATCATTCATCCATACTGATACCAGTTTGGGTAAGCTCTCCACGAGCGCCAAACAAACGCATAACCTTCTGAACAAAACTCTCCTCAACAGCACTATCACCTTGCGCCATTCCATTCGAATCAACAAACGTACTAACAAATGTCCTCCCCTGTAAACACCCCACATTCGACTGTCTAAGCTCCTGTCCCTCCCGCACAGCAGCCACAAGAATACAGCTCGTCTCATTGAACTTGCTTCCTAGATCAAAGCCCGTTTCGAAACCAAAGGATGCTGCTTTTCCGAGTGGTATAGCGGGACTGCCAGGTTCGTATTGGTAAACGTTGTACCCGTCGATGTCGGTCGCGCCGTTCCAGGATACGTAGCCGAGGACAGAATCTTCGGTCTTTTCGAGGACCAGCGCGGGTGGCCAGGACATTGGTGTGCCGGTCCAGACGTCTTTGAAGGCGCGGTAGCTGCGGATTGTTTCGTCATAGCCGAAGCGTGCTTGCCAGCGAAGATCTTGGCCGCCTGCTGGGCCGTACTCGTGGACGACGCCGCCAGCGCCCCAGCTCATGAAGGAGTTACCGTTGCTGAGAAACAATTGATAGCTTCCATCGTTCGGCGACACCTTTGCGCGGTCGGGAGAGAGAATGCGAAGGACCTCGGGCCTTTGGTCCTTTTTAGGCGGGAAGTGGACCTTGAGGACCAATCCTCGTGAATTCGTTTGTCCAAGATCCTCGGGACTATTGTGGTTGTCAAACATGCTAATGATCATGCCGTTCTTATCAGCCTCCAGCGCCCGAACGTGGTTCTGCCATCGGAATCGTCCATGAGGTGGTACAACGCCGAAGCTTCCGCCCTTCGTATTGCCTCTCAGTTCCCAGAGCACTTTACCATTCGATCTCGAGATGAGATAGACAGACCAGAAATTGCGACTGCTAATCAGGAACGAATCGTGGTTGATGGCTTGGACAGAGTTAAGATGGAAGAAGTCGTGCGGCGACGTAGCTGTGCCGTTGCCAGATTCTGTAATAAGCGGCAGCATAGAATCCTCAGGCCAGAAATGATCGAGCGCACTCCAACTGAACAAAATCTCCTCGGTCTCAATATCAATCTCAAAGAACATCGAGTCCGAAACATAACCCTCCCCCGTTCCTCCCATCTGGGTAAGATTGAACGCCGTGGTGTTATACGCTGTAACAAGAATGGTCCCCCTCGTCGTCAACTCCTGCTCATGAAAGTCCAATTGGCCCTTGAACTTCTTCCCAAACTTATTACTGATGATAGCATCGAGGTGAATAATCGTCTTCTCATACTGACTGTTCATAATCATCGCCTGGCCAAATCCATGCGCGCCCTTTCTCGTACCGCGCCATAAAGTGAGGAATTGTTCATTGTTGATGTTTTGCACGCGCAGACCTTCCGAGTCAAATGGCGCTTCATCATGAGCATATACAAGCTCGGCGTTCTGCTTCATGATAAAGCTTCCAGCTTGTACAAGACCTGTCTCCTCCCCTGTAGACTGCGGCGTGATAAAGACATATCCCTTGGAAAGTTCACCACCGTTGGGATTCCATTCGATGTGCGGCGGTTTATGCGGAGAACTTTTAAAGCGACGGAACAAAAAGGTCTTGTCATTCTTGGGTCGGATGAGCTCAAAGTTACTCCAAGCGCGATAGGTCTTCAAGCCATTTTTGCCGACTTTCGGATCAGCTTCTTCTCTCGCTGCCTTTGCAGCTTTTTCAGCTTCCGCTAGTTTCGCAGCTTCTTTCTCTTCGAGTTCTTTGGGATCGGGTAGGTCTGGTAATTGATCTGTTTCGAAGCGCGATGGTTTGGGAGGCGTAAGGTCGTCTGAACCAGGGACGGAGAAACACCACCACCAAAAGACGAGGTTAATTGAAATGACGATGAGGGCGACCTTTTTGGCCCAAGGCGAGCCTGAAACGACGACCATTTTCGCGACTCGGTTCGATTCTGCGCGATAAAGAAAAAAAGAAAGACGGCGCTGATCGCAAAGCAAGACAGACCCTGGGTGCCATATAAGGGCTCAATGCGCTATACGCAAGGGATGACCCTTGGATTTAGGTATTTCATACATTCTGGAATGGAGCCCCTGTGCGCATTCCGGGCTTGTGAAGGGGAGTCCTCCCTTGAGACATTGAAGGTGGTGATTGGTGATGTTTTAGTTTGAGAGTGGGATGTGGAAATGGGCTGAGGAAAAGAAATGCGATATATTGGGATTCTACTTGGCAAATTCAATTGTAACACTGGTCGTCTGTTTTTAGCTTAATAATTCCGTTGGTGGTTATGGAATATGTGCGCTTGGCTTGGGAGAATGGTGAAGCAATTATTGGGATGGTGAATGTTGAGCGACGATGGGTACTTTGGTAACCAATGATAGCGGCAGGAGGACAATTCCTATCTCAATCAACATGTTTCACTCCCGGACCATAGCTTATCTTAGCCGACAAGGCAAGAAATGCGGTCTATCAAACATGGAGAATTTAAGCTCCCTGGAAGGACAGCATGGCGATATCTCAATTCGAGGGACGACCCTGCTAAAAGTAACATGATGCTTGGCGTAGACCAATTCAAGCACATTACAGCAAACTTTCGGTCTCATCGATGTCTTCAAATGTTTACAATACTTAAACAGCTATCTTTCTACAATGACCTTTGCGCTATAATGGCCCAACTTTTCCACTACCATACGACTAAATGCCCGCGAGCATCTACACAACCTACAATACCATGCAACCACCTTATGGCGCAAGTCGCTTGGGAGTACGGGGGTAGTAAGCAGCAAGGTGAACACTAGGCAAAGCCAAAGCCCAAGCAACAATACGATCAAGACCGAAACCACCACCACCGTGAGCAGGAACACCAACCTGTCGGAAAACAGCAAGGTACTCCTTAATACCATCAGACTTGGGGTCAACACCCTTGGCCTTGATACGCTCCTCAAGCTCATCAGGGTTGTGGATACGCTGGCCACCAGAAAGAACCTCCTGGCCACGGATGAACATGTCGAAGGCGTTTGTCACGCGGACGCCGTCGCCGACTGTGTTGTTGGGGTCGTCGTCGAGCTTGGCGTAGAAGGGACGGGCCGTCTCGGGGAACTTGTCGATGACGTAGAAGTCGGTGTTGTACTTCTTGCGGACGACTTCACCAAGGGCCTTTTCTTGGGGTGTGCTCATGTCTTCGTCGTCGCGGACGTTGGCGAATTCGGCGGGGCCTTCCTCGCGGAGGAGCTTTTGGGCTTCGGCGAAGGAGAGGCGGACTTCCTTGCCGGGTTCGGGGAGGAGGAGGGGCTCGGAGGCGTAAGCGGATCGGACGGTCTCGATCTCGATAGCGCAGCGCTCTGCGAACGTCATTAGCTAGGATCCTACGATATCGCATGTGTTTAACTTACCGTGAATGCCACGGAGAATGGACAGAAGGACGCCCTCAAGAACATCAAGAACCTCAAGGTAAGAGTCCTTGATCTCCATCTCCAGATCAAGACCAGTGAACTCAGTCATATGTCTAGGAGTGTTGGAGTTCTCAGCACGGAAAACGGGACCGGAGCTGAAAACACGCTCGCGACCACCGGCAATCTCGAACTGCTTGTAGAACTGGGGCGATTGGGCGAGGAAAGCCTCCTCTCCGAAGTAGGGCAGTCGGAAGACGTTACCACCACCCTCGGAGGCGGCACCGATGAGGCAGGGAGGCTCGAATTCCTTGAAGTGGCGGGGCTCGAGGTAGTTGCGGAAAAGACGCTTGACTTCGATACGGATGTCCTGCGATTGTTAGTAGTGGTCAATTGGTCTTGTTGGAGAAGCTTACAGCAATGGCCTGCTGGACGGGAGTTCGCTTGTGCATGGCAATGTTGTCGAGATGGGTCAACATGCTAGCAGAGGGAACAGTAGAAGTGTTCTCAGCCTTCTCCTTCTCAGCCTCCTCACCAGCCTTGCTCTCATCGCTAAAGTTGACAATGGGCTGGCTAGCAGCCTCAAGAGTCATACCCAGCACAGCAGGAGCAGGAGCAAGAACGTAGCACTTGGTGATGTGAAGCTCCAGAGTAGAAACACGGCAGCTCTTGACAGGCTCAAGAGGCTGCTTAACCTTGGCCTCAACAGCAACGAAACTCTCGGGGCTGATACTGGTGATCCACTTGACCATGGGCTTGCTGACAACAGGCTCCTGCTCAGAAGCCATGATCACACCCTGAATATCCCAGTTTCCACCCTTTCGCAGCTCGATAAAGCCCATCTTGGCACTCTGAACACGCGAGTTCTGGAGCCAAGCGCGGACAATGACAGTCTTTCCATTGTACGACTCGTCAAGGTTTCGGATCTCGACCTCCTCGGCATCCTTGCTGAAAGCAGCGCTGGTGACCTGCTTGTTTCCGTAGCTATCCTTGGCGGGATCGTCGGCGAGGCTCAGCTTTGCGGCGGCTTGTTGGGCGGCGAGTTCAGCGGCGCGCTGGGCCTTGAGGGCTTCCTTCTTTGCCTTGGCCTCTGCCTTCTTGAGGGCCTTCTTGGAAGGGCCGGCTTCACCTTCTTGAGGAGCTTGGCCCTCTGCAGGTGCTTGGGTAGCCTCGGGGGCGGCGGTTTGAGCTGCTTGAGCTTCTTGTTCGGACATGATTGCTGTTGTTTTTTTTTCGGTATGTAAGGTGATTGAGGAGCTAAAAGCAGGGCAGAGTCATCGGCGGGGTGGATGGAGGGGCAATGAGGGGCAGAACAGAAGGGTTTTTAAAGACTGTGTGCCACGTGACGTATGAGACGTCAGACAACGATGATCTGACCAGCACGAGATCTTGACGGTGTTACCGGCGTGGAGTCATTAAAACATGAGATTGAATATTAATTGCTTCTATTTACAGGCATTGGTGACTCAATTGGACGGGTAAAGTCTTGAAGAAGGAGTGGGAGGATTGTAGAGTTTCAGCCTTCCAATTGAGCTGCCGATAACGCTGTAAATGTTCCTTAGAAAGTCGTAGAATGACGCTATTATAGAAGGACATAATCTTGTCGCGTCGCAATCCGGGATATCAGGTAAGCAGACTCACGATCAGCCTACCGATTATTCCCTGGACTTCGATCGTATATATCGCCTCAGTGGAAGAACAATTGGTTCAAGTGGCATGCTTATGAGTCTTCCCCGAACCCGAGTGTAATCCGACCGCCGAAGTCGCATTTCCAACCATCGCATGCGCAAAATCGCAATCCCGCGTTCCCAGCCGCGTATAGATCCAGAGTACACAATTATCATCGCATATGCACCAATAATCTGCATTTCCACCCGAACTTCAAGATCTACAAAGATTGGATAATCCCGTAGCCGAACCTACAGCCGTAGCGTCCTTCAGCTGCAGCATATGACTGATACTCCACCTACATAATCCGCGACAGAAGTAAAAGTCTCTCAATTCAATTCTTGACTTAACAACTAAAAATAAACTCAAAATGTCGTCCAACGGAGCTGAACGTTTGAAGAACAGGAAGCCAATCAAGAAGCCTACCCCGGCTTATCTTCCGGCTCCAGGTTCAGTGCTTACTGTTGATAAGACCCTCTACTCAAACATTCGCAATGCTGAGCGTGAGCTTATCGAGGAGTTTACGCTGCCTATTCGATCGGGAAAGGCATGGAAGGCGCCTGCTGGTTCGATTGTGAAGATTAGTACGCCTGAGGGACCGCAAGTTGGTAGGTTGAAGTCAGTGTGGAAGATATATCTCACTTACACCAACAGGCGACTTGAACATCTGGAACGCCCACAACCCCCGCGAACGCTTCTGGGCAAGCCGCACAAAACAACTCCACGCCTCTCACGTTTCGACTTATGACCGTCTCTGGTCCAACCTCCCCTACATGCGTCCCCTCGCTACGATCATCACCGACAGTCTAGACTGGTACGGCGTGGACGAGCATGGCGGACGAGTGCATGATTTGCTAGGCACACGCTGCGATCCGTACATCAACACTGTTCTCAGCGGGGGACAGTATAACTTCCAGTGCCATTCTAACTTGACGCGTGCGGTGTTGCCATTTGGATTGATTGAGCAGGATGTTCATGATGTTATTAATATTTTTCAGGTTACGGGGTTGGATGAGGAGGGGAGGTATTTCATGAATCCTTGTCCGGCGGAGAAGGGGGATCATATTGAGTTTTTAGCGGAGCAGGATCTTTTGATGGCGTTGAGTAAGTGTTCCTGTCATAAGTTGGTGAGATGGATTGCTAACGTACACAGGCACTTGTCCTGGTGGTGATCTTTCGCTTTGGGGTTTTGGAGAGGATAGTGAAGAGGAGATGATCAAGTGCTGTCGTCCTCTCAAGGTAGAAGTGTATCGTCTCAAGGACGAGACTCTATTGCAAAAGAGTGGGTGGAAGCCAGCTGAAGTGTCAGGATACAGTGGGCGTCACGGAATGGATGTCCCATTGGGTGAGAACAGAGAAGAGAAAGCTTAGATAGACAATTATACATCACTACCTCACGATCCTCCAGTTGCCCATACACAGTTTGCGTCTGCAATCACTGCATCTTCCCACTCTTAGCCTCAGCACTAAGCACACTCTCATCCCGATGCTGCATGACCGCAACAAGCGCACCACCCGGCCCCGAAAGCAACAAACTTCTAACAACACCCCTAACAAGCCCCATCCTCTCCTCACCAACCTTCAATTCAGGCTTCACCTCAAGCAACTGATGCAAACCCCAAACAAGACCCGCCAGCGAACCAGTAGCAAAGTCGTAGATGAGGAAGTTGTGGATTGCTGCTGCGGCGCTGGACATGGGAGTGTAGGAATGCGGCGCTGCGTCGGGAATGAAGACTTTGGACGCTGTGAGTGCTGATGCGAGGTTCTTGGGGAGGAAAGAGGATGTGAGGAGGACGATATAGGTTGTCATTTGGCTTACAACCGCAATATTCCAAGCAAAGCTGTACGCATGACGCAGAGCAGCTTTATCGAGAACAACCTTGGGTTTATTCGCATCTTGCCCAACGCTCAATCTCTTAAGCAGACCCGTGAAAACAATCTGCAGAGCAAAGATGTAGAAAGGCGCCATTGACCAAACAGCATTAGACCACTGTCTAACATTGTAGTTGGAGAAAGGATACACCATGAAAATGACAGGCACGATGTAGCCTAGCAGAATTGACGGGACGACAGTGTGAAGACTGAGATAATCTCGTACATGGACGCTTGGAGCGAAAGATGCTTTGGATGTCCAGAAGAGATGGACGGCGTAGTACAGCGGTGCGACGAAGCCGAAGCCCAGCGACTGCACGAGCCATAACCAAACAGCACCACTACACAGTCAGTACAACTCTCCTCAATTCTCAATCCTCAAGAAATTGACTTACTTTAGTACAACAGGCGCCAACCCAACCGTCCTCGACCCCTCGATAATAAACACCATAAAAATCGCAATAAGCTGACCTCCAAAGCAAAACGTAAAGAGCGACAATTCAGGCCTAGACCCATCCGTGACATTCGCCCAGATAACATTACTCATAGCAAAGAAATCATCCAGCGGTTTAAAGCCAGTGTATTGCCTGAGAATAAGTCTATCAGTGTCCGGCAAGAAGCGAGGGACGGGATCGTTGGTTATGCTGGAGAGCATGTCCATGTAGCCATTGCGGTTGAGTTGCAGGAGGAGCGCGTCGAGGCCGAAGATTGTGAGGATTGAGAGAATGAGGATTGGAAGGGCGCGACCAGACAGCGTTGGTGAGGAAGCCATTTTGCAGAGTTGAACCTGTTGCATTGACGTTGATGGATGAGAAGTAAGATGAGAGTGAGAGGTGGTTATATGGAGGTTTGGGATACAGTCAGCCCCATCTGAAGTCCGATCCCAGTCAGCAACAAAAGTCCGATTCCGTCATCATGAATGACCCAAAATTCTGCAGTGAGCAACACATTCAGTTGTATCAATCGAGAATAATTATAACTGGAATAGAATGTTTTATGAGATAGAATCACTCTCATTAATTATTAGAGCCAAAAGTCGGACTCAATACTCAGTTCTTACATGCAAAAGTCAGATCTCACCTCGGCATCCAACCTTCACCACAATCAATGTCCCTGTTTGAAGCGAATAGTTATGCGAATCGCATACTCCATTTATTAAAACTACAAGCAAAAATCGTCCAGTCATAGCTATGTTCTTTTTCTCAAAAGCAAGCCAGCGCCCTGCGCGGCATGGTAAGAACCTTTACTTTAACCCCAACACACCATGTCAATTCATGTGCCATTTGTCTCCCAACGGTCTGTTTGCAAAAAAGTGTGTCCCCTAATCCCGACGCTTTGTAACTCGAGATTTGCCTCGAGCCTTGTCCGCAGGTGTTGCTGATTTCACCGCAGCCTTGGTTGGCACTTGACCGTTACGCACAGGCTTCGCGGTGCCCTTCTTGTTGAACTTTGGCTTCGGAGCGGTCTTGGCTTTGCCCTTGAGCTTTTTCATGTAATCGTCAACATGCTCCTTGGCAACTGACTCAATGTAGCTCTGGTTCTCCCAGGTTTGTTCGGATGCTTCGTAGCCCAGCCATTCGACAAGCACCTGCTTCTTGCCCCTATGATTTCGATGCTTTCGGATGGCAAAGACTTGGTAAACACCTTCGTCGTCGGGGTTGGTAGGTCGGCCATTGGGCTGGCTGCGCCAGTATTCGAAAAGTGCTTCGGGGCAGTCCTCGTGGAAGATTTCCTCGTCGGTCCATGTGCGCTCGCCGTCGCTCCACTCAATGCGAAGTTCAAACCTGTCGTCTGACCAGCGATGATCCATGATGCGCTTAAATTCATGCTCTGAGTCATCATCATCGGCTTCTTCCTGTTCAGGCTCGTTTTGCGCAACTTCCTGCACCTTTGGCGAAGCTTGCGTCAGGCTGCGTCGCGTTTGAGTTCGAGTAGTAAGGGGAAGGGTATCTCTTGTAGAGGACGCTGGGGAGGGCGCCGGAGGACTGTTGACCGCCATAAAGCTAGCAGGCTGCTCTCGATTCTGTCGCGCGGGCACCGTACTATGGATAATGGGGTTGAGAAGGAAATTCTTTCTGGGTTGTCGAGATCTCGACACAGAGCTGGTGGCACTGGCGGGTGTCTCAGTAGCAGACATAGCAGGAGACTCGGGCAGTGCAGCAGGGGAATTCAGGCTACTGTTGCGCCCGCTAGAGATCTCACCAAGCTCGGGAGATCCTCGATTTCTAGGCGACGATCGAATTCGGGCTTGGGGAGAAGAAACGACCGCGCGTTGACCAGCCGCGGTAATTCTTGCAGCGGGTGATGATTGTATGTTACCCATAGAGCTGCGTTTGGGATTTTTGGGGGGTGGAGGCATTGTCGATGAAATGATTGTAGTCGAATCGATTATCGATGTTGTTGAAACGTCACTTCGTCGCGAACGCTGTCGGGAAAGGTCAGTTGTTTACTCTCTCAATACACTACCACAAGGCAGGCGCGAAGCAAGTTTGCGCTTCAAGGCAATTACTCACAGAGGAGCGGCGACTTCCAGATTCAGAAAACTGGTTGGAAGCGCGTTTATTAGCTCTTCGATCCCTTGGGGAGAAGGCTGGTTGCGAGGAAGCCATCATCGAGGGAGGTTCGGGCTGCTGCTTCTTAAGCGGTGACGAAAGGAAGTTGAACAAGTTCATGGCGACGACAAACACAAAGAAACTGATTCTCCACTAACTGCAGCTAGTGCGATTGATGTTTAGGACGGTGAAGGAAAAAAAAAAAAAAGAGGGGAGTGTTAGGTTGGGTGCCGATATTTTTTACTTTACGGGATGTGTTGTTTACTTTTACGTTTGCATCTTGTGTTGGCTACAAGCAGGTTTGGCTTAATAGAACCGATGATATGCTGGGCTTGTAATTTTTTATTAGCCAGGGCTGCAACGCGCCTCGGAGGCGCGTATTGGGCTCCACTTTTGGCAAATAGAGAGACATTAAAGCAATAAGGCGAGCAAAAGAAAGAAATCACGCTTAAGGATGAAAGAAAGTTACTCGATAAACTGCAATCAAAGTTTAGACGAAAAACACCATCACATCACAGCAGAGAGAGAATCTTCCAAACCAGACAAAAAGCAAAGTGCCAATTGTCACGATGGGCAAAAGAAAGGGTCTGGCCGGGGATTGAACCCGGGACCTCTCGCAAGCTATGCTATAGGGTTTTCCCTAAGCGAGAATCATACCACTAGACCACCAGACCGGGTCACTTCACGTGATGATTTGTTGTTGGAAGGGAGTCTGCAATCAGCGCTCATGTACAGCGCGTTTCGGGGGATTGGAAGCGATGTTGAGTTGCGACAGCGAGAGCGGAAGACAGAGGGAGGGTAGGAAATAGGGCAGTGGGAGAAAGTTTGGGAGCAAGAAATTGGTTTGAAAAAACTTTCAGAAGAAAGATGCGATGCGATTGGAGCCTAACAGGGCGGTTGAAAGATACGCGTTACGATCGTTTGTGTCTGTAGGGTAATTTCTGGACGAACAGGTGTTTGCTGCAGAAAAGCTTCCTGTTGCCTCCGTATTATTCAAAGCTTGTATTGAATATTTTCAAACGAACTATAATAAATACTTCAATTAGCTTTCGTGTATCATGCCTGTTTGTGAGTGTTAAGTCTGTGGTTGTAGTTGGTAGCTTTGGATAAGTTACAATTGTCGAGCACTCAGTCAACAACAGTGAGCGAAAAAGTTCATTATCACACCCCAACATGTTTTGTGGCCGCCAGATGAGCCAAACAGCCACTGACCTCGTTTAAAGGCCGTTGGAGATACAAGGTTCTAGTGCGAACAAACAGTCTTCTTTTCGATACTGAATTCGAGGCATCATCGAATGTGCAAACGCGACTAGCCTAGTAAATGGATGACGCCGACAGCAAGCGGTTTCTGTACGAGGATGTGTCCCACGAGTAACCCTTTTCTGTCAATCTAATAGCCTAACTCAGCTGACTTCACAGTTTCTGAAGCCGTTGATGTATGACAATAGTGCATGATCTGGTAGGCTACTCATTCGTGGATGTCGACGCCTGGAACGCACCCTAGCAGGTACCTTCTCAGGCTGTAAGCCATCAAGGTCTTTCGCACCACATCGATGTCACGGCGGCATGGCAGCACTTAATCCAGATTAATCTTGATTGTGTTATACCATTGGTAGCATTCTGCAGTAGATCTCGCCTTCAGTCCAGCATTATGATCCAGCAAATCTTGTGAGTGTCCATCCTGTTAGGTGGTTGGCAAATTGGGTTCAATCGCACAAATGAAACACACTCATTCCTCATCACCAAAACTCAACGCAAATAACCTTCCTCTTCCGGCCACTAACCTCCACATGGTATTCGCCAATCTCCAATTCGGCACTCAGAATAAAAATCCGTCGTTCTGGAAGTCTGCAAGGTACGCGATGTGATGTCCAGGGCCATGTGGAAAATCGTACGATGTGTGGAGATGAACCTTGAAAGGGTAGTCACGTGAGATTAATCTTGCAAATACAATTCCGCTGTTTGAAGACGCAATCAAGGCCGATTAAAGAGAATTTCAGCTTCATATACTTTGTAGAAGCATACGGGAACAGTAAGAGATGTTTTCTGTCGAAATCGGTACGCAATTCGTGCCGTGGTGGTAAACCCGCTAACATCATCTTCGACACCTTGAAGGCCCAGACCGTGATCTGGGGGCGGTCGAGCCAAGGCGTGGTCCCTGTTACAGTTACTTGTAGGGCTGAAGGCAAATCATCCCTGCATATCATGAACTTGTAGACGCTACTGTCATCTTTAAAAGGTGGACGTCCCTCTGTTTAGGTCTTCATTTTGTCATGGTCCGCAGACGATACATAGCCTTAGTAGCAATGGCTATTGAGGTATGGAGTATAGATTTTAACAGTATGTAATTCTCTATCAACGCTATTTCCCCAATTATTTCTTGTCAACAAGGTTGTAAATCTTTTGGATATCGCCCAGAACCGCCTCAAAGTCAATCTTAAGATCCTTCAGCAGACCATCCTTGAACCCAAACACCCATCCGTGAACAATGGGATACTTGTTCTCATGCCACGACTGCTGAACATCAGCAGACTTGATGACATTGCGACACTGCTCAATAACATTCAGCTCAACCAGTCTATCGTATCGCTCGCTCTCGTTCTCAATCGCATCAAGCTCCTTCTCATGCAGACGGTAAACGTCACGAATATTTCGCAGCCAAGGGTTCAGAAGACCAAGGTCCTGGGGCGTCATGGCAGCCTTGACACCACCACAGCCGTAGTGGCCGCAGACGATGATGTGCTTGACGCCTAGGTGCTTGACGGCGTAGTTGATGACGCCCATGGCGTTGAGGTCGGTGTTGCAGACCAGATTGGCGATGTTGCGGTGGATAAATGCCTCGCCGGGCTCGAGGCCGCAGATCTGCTCGGCGGGGATGCGAGAGTCTGCGCAGCCGATCCAGAGGTACTCGGGAGCCTGGCCGGCGGCGAGGTTCTTGAAGAAGTCGGGGTTGACTTTGGCTTTGTTCTCAGCCCATTCTCGGTTGTTGACGAACAGCCGGTCGTGGGACTGCTGGAGGTACTTTGTGATGTCTTGTTCGGCCATGTTGCGCCACGTAGGTTTTGAAGGGTCTGATGGGGGTGTTGACGAGCTTGATGAGGAAGAGCAGGAAGAGTGGAAGCGCGTTGCAGCAGGGACAAAAAAGCGATGAGAAAAAGTTGAAGCGATGGAGGAGCTAGAAGAAGAAGAGACCGAAGAGCGGAGAGAAAAGGAAGCGAGCCGAGAGGAAAACATTAGAGCGGCGGATTTATCCACTGGAAAGCGTACAGTAGCTCCCCGGATGATACGATAAAGCGATGTGACAAATGATGCAGCTACCTGCAGTAGGAGCTTGGTAGCACTGTTGGGGTGGGTGATACAAAGAAGAGAAGCGAACGGAGAGATACCGAAAGGTTGAGATTGCGAGTCAATTTGTTGAGCTGAAAGCCTTTCTTTTTTTTTTGTTGCTCGCCCTGCCTTGGTTTTTTTGAGTCACTAATTATTAACTTTAACTTCAAACTGATTGGATTGGCGATATGATAACGACGACGATTTCGGACGACGGCCCGTACGTAGCCGTGATCGCCGGCAGTTGACGAGACATTTCCGAGCAGGTCCGTACATTCATCATTACAATTGCCGTGGTTATCGGATCAATTGAGTCACTACAATGACTGTACTTTGGTATCCGTACTTGGTTGGGGATGTCTGTGTGTGAACCCATGTAGCTGTTTTTGCCAGGGTTACAGACGGAACCCGGGGATTATCATCTCGTCTTTTTCTTCAGACCCCACGCAAGCTCCAAAAAGCGACAGATTGGCTGGCTTGTGCTGATTTTGAAAGCGATGACAGCGACTGGCCATCGTCATCGTAAGCCCGAATTGCCGGATCCCGGAGCTTTGGTCTTCTGGAAGAGCTGAGCTGTGACCCCTCTTTTGGTGGGGAGCTTTATTTCCGTTTGCGCCAGCATTTGTATGTGACGTGGTCAAAGGCAATTTTTGAGAGGCGTCCAGTAGATGGGCACGGGAAGTAAGACAAGTAAGTGATGGCCGTTGTGTACTATTTCATCTCACGTGAGGAAGGCGTGCGATTTGATGATAATGATGTGAGCTTATTTACTTATGTGGTGATTTGTCTTCGTTTATTCATTTGCATTCTATCATCTAACCACAATATATCCAATGCTTAAAAACAATGCTTAAAAGAAACGCCAAATGGAATCAGCAGTCTTGGTAGCCTTGAATCGGGCATACCATCTAACAACAGGCCACAACAACACCATCGCCAAACCCCAGATGGCAAGGTACGCGAAAACATTGTCGATACCGCGTGTAGAGCCAGGGTTCATGGGTTGCTTTCGTCCAGTATCGTGGCCGAATGCCCACACCCATAACGCTCCAAAGCCAAACACGAAGAACATGTGCACAATGTAGAAGAACAGCGCCGCACGGCCAAAGTCAATCAACATGGTGAAGCGCTTGGCGATATGTGTGGGGATACCACCGAAGATGGCGAGGAGAACGAGGTTGCCGGCCATGGTGAAAGCCCAGAATGCGACGTCCGGGGGGTACTTCATGATGTAGAAGAAGGACTTGGCTGAGACGAGATATTGGTTGCGGTCGGGATGAGCGATGTGCTCGGGCGTTTGGAGACATCCTTCAGAGAGGTTGCCGAAATGTGCGACGCGTGTGAGCACGAAGAAGAGGAAGAAGAATAGACCAGCGGCCAAATTGCACAGCGATGAGATCTTGGCGTTCCAGGTGCGCGCAACGTCGATGCGGCCGTACAGCAATCCGAGGATGGCGAAGGATACCCATGCCATGGGAGGGAAGACGGACATGACGCGCGGTGTGAGGGTGGTCCAGAACCAGAGTCCGAACCAAGGGTTGTGAGATACAGCCGGACTGTCGGTAGGTCCTCGTCCGTCGTTTCCTGCAGCGGAGTTGATGTCGCAGTGGCCGTGGGTAGGTGACAGCCAGATATTCCACCAGATGGTCACCAGAGCGAGTACCACGAGAAGAGCATTGTGTGCATGCCATGAGATACGCGCGGCGCGGGTTGTCTTGTTGGTAGTTCCGCTCTCGAGGAGTGCTTCGGTCTCTTCATCGGATTCTTCCTCGGGGAAGTAACGAGAAATGGCCTTTGCGAGAAGAGGTTCCGTTGAGTCAATCGCCAGCCAGAGCATACCGGCAAGGAAGTAATCGATCGCCAGGGAAAATAACACAGCGTTCATGAGCCACGTCTTGCCCAGCGTCATAACGAATCCCATGACAAAGTTGACCAAGATAAGAACCGCAGTGCGCACAGCAAAGTACTGCGCAATTCGCAACTTGGACCAACCCAACTTCGACCTCGATCTTCCAAGATACACAACACCCACACCAAGCAAAAGCGTAAAACCAGGCGCGCAAAGATGCGTAAGCGTTCTAACGACATACGCAGCCGTTCTATTCCACTCCTTAATCGGGACGCCATCCCCTTCTGTTTCGCGACCGGTGCCGTGGGACCATGTATTTAGCGCGAGACCCATGTGGTCCATCGCCATGAGGAGCATGAGAAGACCGCGGAGCAGATCGGGGGGTAGAGCGCGGGAGCTCGGTTGCGTAGGTTTTGAAGGCTCTGGAGTGGCATCTTGGGGGATGGGTTCGGGGTCGATGTGCGTGGGTGGGAGGGTGCCGTAGGCGATTAGATGGCCGAGACGTTGGTCTGAGGAGGAGCCGTGGTGAAGGAGATGGGAGGGACGACGAGGAGCGCCGTTGTTCTTTGGAGGAGCCATGGTGACTCAGTCAATGAGTCAATGCTCCAAAAGATGATAGATGAAGATGATGGACCAGAAGCAAGAAGAGAAGGAGAAGGAGGGAAGGAAGAAGAAGTATATCACTCGGATGAACCGGTGTGTTTCACCGCGACTTCCAGCATCATAGATCAGATTTCCATCTTAATAATCAAGACTTTAGCGGACTTTCGGGCATCCTTGTTGCAGTGGTTGCGGAGATTGATTGTTAAGCGAGGCTAAATGCGTTAGTGTCCTCTGAGGTGGTTTTTCTTAGCGTGTTTTGGGTTCGTGAGTTGTTCATCGTTCACGTTGACAACGAATACTAATCTTGGTATGATTTGTTTGAGGCGATATTGAGTTGTTGGTGATATGAGACTGAGTTGTTAGTGATAGGCGGTGGTTGTTCTAGAGGTGATAGCCAGGAGGTGCTGCGGTACCTGTCAGACTCAGACATTCGATGCAACGGCCGACGACCCGACGTCATTTCTCCGCTGTGTCACTTTTTAGGCTGTAAGGTACTGTAACGGCGGGGTATCACTACCGTTTTTGACACAATTGTCCGTCTACAAACAACCAACTGTTTGAAGGCTCAGCTTATTCTTCACCAGTTTGTTTGTTGATGCCAGCAGCGGTCTAGGATCGTCTGATTGTTTCAACGCTAACTTGTTGATATCCGCTTCCCGTCGATACTAACATCAGAACACCTTCTTAGCTTGACGGGTCGACAGCCGAGTGGTTAGACTGCGAATGCTAAGACTGCCACGAACGTATTCCCTCAATGCAGGGACTTTTCTACACCGTATTTACTTTCACGAACGACTGCCTGAGCCTCATTTTCGGAGGCTTTGTTGTTCATGCAGTTTAGCTCTACGTGGCTTGCTATGGCAAAGAAACATCATATTTGCGTTTGCTGTGTTGTTGACATCTGATAGAACTTGATGGAACCATGGTCAAGCCATCGTTTAGCGATTGTTAGGCTACTCCATGGGTTTGCATGCGCGTATCGATGTCGGCTACTAAGTGGCTGCAGATACCCACGGGTAGCAACCCACTTCGCCATGTTTTCTCTTGTCTCAACCATGTCCCATGATGCAGTAAAGCATAAAGAAAAGAGTAGACTCCAAGACAGAGTGCTTACCATCCGAAAGAAGATCTGTAGAAACATATAATCCAAGCCTATCAACAAGTACCTACTAAGTAGCTTGCTGTTCAAAAATACCCATGTATCCTCATTAACTACATGGCTCTATGAGTATCTCTTTGACTGTTCAGGAAAACTCCTTTGCCTCCAGGTGCATATTTTGTCTAGCCATGAAACATACCCACTCAGCCACCATGCACTCTCCCGTCTTCCATCCCCATGACTATCAAACAAGGATCATGGACTGACATTTCACTATGCAGAGCGGGGCTTTTCCAACCAACATCCAGATCGCTGCAAGGATAACCAGTATCTTTCCCATCCTATCGGAAATTCCCCTCCGGACTGTGATTCTTTTCCCTATCCCCTTCACTCTAGCAACACGTTTAGCAACAGATGCCAAGCAAGAATGTTCCAAACGATAATGATATCAATAGGACAGTGACTCATGAAAAGAGACCAGGGTATGCAAGCCACGTTGCAAATCCAGGTACGCGTGCACGTGGTGGGAAGCTCCCCCACTACAACACATCCTTTTGCCTATCTTGCGGTGTGACAGGGTCTCTACATTCATTCGCTTGTCCAGCGGGCTGAGACACTATAATCCTAGGATTTCGCCTAGAAACAAAGAGACAAGTAGTAACAGGAGAACTATTCTCTATGGCTCAAACTAGTATAGTAAAACAGCCTAAGTGTTAGTCTGAGCTGATATCAAGGGTCAAAATTATTCCATCTTTTATGCTTCTAGAGGCCAATTCTCCTGGCATCCAGATGATAGGGAAGAAAGAACCCTTCACACTAGCAAGGTTGTTGAAAGATCTGTGTAGCACAAGAAATGCCACTTCAACAGGGTGCTTCCGTCTTGGGCGGAAACACACGGCCCAATACCCCACGTATCTATCTACCCGCCAATCAGTCTATCAAACAACCACATAAATGTTTCTTCAGGCTGTTTAGTGTTACATATCTTACAACTTCTCTCTTTTTGTTAAGAAGTGTGGCGTCACAAAACAAGACCAAGGCTCTTCTATCAGCAATCCAGCCGCTCACCGATCTATGTAACTATCAAGCCTACCTGGTGTCCATCCAATCATCTTTACCACTATACCTGCGACAGGCGTCATAGAATTGTCCTCTAAGGCTAAAGACGCTAAAATAAAGCACCCTAGGTGCTAGTTCCAACTCACATAAGGTGATCGAACTATTTCGTCCTTTGTGCTATCAGCGGCCAACTCTTCTAACACCCTGCTAGTGTAACCAACCTTTATGCTCTTTGTTCGATAAACTTACCGCCGGTTACGCACATCAACATACAGAAAGTAATAGAATCTTCCAAGCAATCGGAAATTCACAGTATAGATATAGGCCTAGCTATCCTTCGGCCATGGCGGAAATGGGCTCAGCAACTAGTATTATCAAACCATCCACACCAGAAAACATGCCTATTCCTTTGAAATCTTGTTTAACCAACGGGGGTACTATCAAGGCCCGCTCACCTGTTGATGAAGCTGCGAAGACTGCATGCCTACAGGAAATCGCCAAGAAAGGAAAACTATCCCCGAAAAGCGTTGATCATATTCTCAGCGAGTTCACAGCAACTTTCGAAGGCACAGATATCCTATCGTCTAGCTGGCTGGATTTGCGCTACCCCAGTTACGAGTCTAGGAACGCCCCAAACAGATTCATTGCGCCTGTACTTCACACAGCGGACCGAGGACATTGGTCTCTTGTGTTCGTGAACTGTGAGACTCATATTAGACAATCAACTGTCAGAGTACAGCATTATGACCCTAAGTCGAATGACTCTCGTGCCGCGGGTGTCAAGGACAAAATCAAGAAATGGGCGGATGGCAATCGCGGGTACGATACCAAATTCCTATTTGAAAATGCTGTAAGTTACCATCCATTCTGGTATTTCGTTCGTTAACAGTATAAGACTGGCCCTCAACATGGGACCAGTGAGATGAGCGGCTTCTATATCATCATGGCAGCACGAGCGTTTGTCCAGTTTGGACACACAAACCTAGTATGGGACGAAGAGCCAAGAGAATACATCAGTGGTATCTTGGAGGACAAACGAAGACCTAACCTACCACATCAAGACTTGGTCCGGCCTCCGTCGCGCGATGACAAAGTTGGGCAACGCTTTCCCCTCACTTCCCCCAAGGTCCCTCACACACCCAAGAAGAATTCTGCCCCAATTCCTGATTATAGGGAGGATGTCTTTGGGACAAGAGCTCATACCCCGTCGGTCACCACGCGAAAGCTCGCTGGAGACTTGGCGGGGAAAATGACTCCGCCAAATACCGATCGATCCCTGGAACCCAACTTGAAACGGCGCCGGACTGAGTCTGGTAGCCCTCTTAAGTATGACCAGGTGATCGGTCTAGCCAACTCATATCCATCCCTCGCCGCCCTGATGGAAGCGAGCGAGCATACAGTCCTCTATCTTGAGACTACACAGAAGGCGCTCCTTGAAAAGAACGATGCGTCGGCTCGCGTCCAACAACAATTTGAGGAGTATGAAGAGGAGTATGACAATGTCTCTCGAGAATACGAGACCCTCAAAAGCCAGGTTGCAAAGCATGAAAAGGCCGCCAACGATTATCTAGCCAAGATGCCTCCGGTCCCCAAAGGCGTGTTCTTAAGCGCTGAGGATATGATGAACGTCATGGTAGCAAAGTTCGATGAATCTGCAGCGCCTACTAGGAAAGAGTTGCAGGGGAAGCAAGAATTGAAGAGGAAGGCGAGTGACCTTCTAGAGTCCACGGACCAGAAGCGCATAGCTTTGGAGGCTGATGTACGCAAGGCGGTGGAAGCGCAGAGTTTGGCGGAGGAAGAGGCGAGGAACGCGATTCGGCTTCACGCTGAGGCACAAGCTGCGGAGGAGTACAGAAAGAAAATGCAGCTTGCGAAGGAAAATTCTGAAAGCAGTGATTGGTTGCAGAAGTGGCGGGAGAGACGTGGTAGTGTCTGATGCGAAGCAAGATTTACGATTATTAGCAAAAGTTGTTTGAGTTCATTTGGAGTTTTGCTTTTTGTAACATAGCGGGTAAATCGGTCAAGTACCGTCAGCACGGTCGGGGGAAATGCCTTGGGTACCTATTGTCTCGTCATTACATCTCAAACTGGTGTTGCCTTTTAGCAAACAAGGCAGTCACGTACGGATACCACAAGTCCAATCAAAACGCCAGGTATCGCTGCATCGCCTCACAAGGCGTTCTCACCCAAACATCACTTTTAAATCCCCGACCCCAGCATAAT
The DNA here is from genome assembly GCA_004367075.1 of Fusarium incarnatum. Classification (NCBI taxonomy): domain Eukaryota; kingdom Fungi; phylum Ascomycota; class Sordariomycetes; order Hypocreales; family Nectriaceae; genus Fusarium; species Fusarium incarnatum. The sequence goes on from QGDZ01000081.1 coordinate 326,528, forward strand.
CCCATTCTCTTTCTCATGCGATAGGCATTATTTACGACCGATCCAATCTAGACTTCACAACTTTGTTCATTTCAGCGTCTAGCTGCAATACCGTCGACCATGAGCGACCCAGTTGCATCGACTAACAGCACGGCGAGCAAGCCCCCAGGGCACGATATATTCTGTACCCCGGAAAACAGCGACTTCGTGTCCAGAGTCCCATACCAGAGCCTCAGTAAAACTGACCACGAGATCCGTCTCCTCAAGATCCTACCCGACTCGGGGTCAGGCTTCGTCGAATGCGAACTACTACCACCTGTGTCACTTGCCACCGTCCACAACCAGTACCTCGCTTTGTCATACTGCGCAGGTAGCGCAAAGAATACAAAGACAATCAAAGTCAATGGCGTTAACTCGAATGTGTTTGCCAACTTGCACCATGCCTTGACATGCGCTCGTCACTACTGGGAGACACATGCAGAGCTACCAGAGTTTCTGCTGTGGGTGGATCAAATATGCATTAACCAGTTTGATGTAGCCGAAAGATCCCATCAAGTTGGATTCATGAGGGACATCTATCGTAACGCGAAACGAACTCTCATCTGTCTTTCGACTAAGAAGACGGATGGAGAGGGAATGAGATGGCTCGCTGAGTTCAAGGATATGATCGCGCAAGGAAGGATAAAGAACCGTGCCCGCTCCATCGCCGAGGAATCTGAAGCAGAGGACTTCGCAAAAGGTCTGGCTAGCTTTTCCGATATCATCGCCAGCCCGTGGTGGGGAAGAGCATGGGTTTTCCAAGAGTTCATGGTGTCAACACACGTAACGTTCCTCTATGGAAGGTATGCCATGCCTCACGACGTCTTCAGTCAACTGGCGATTGAGATTGTTTCGGCCATCAGATCTCTCTTTACTGATCGGTATCCGAAGAGCAGGCTTAGAAGACAGGTCGAGAAGCCGTCCTATATTAGTGAGCAAACATTTTGGTCTTGTGACACGATTATAAATGTCTTGCGCGCCAGGCAAAAGAAGCCTACACCGACTGACCTGGGGAGCCTTTTACTTTATACCCGAAAGTGCCAGGCGTCAGACGAGAGAGACAAAATTTATTCGGTTCTTGGCCTTGCCAACTCCGGTTACGAAATAATGCCAGACTACTCTCCAGAAAACGGCGTCGAGAAGTTGCTAGTAGAAACTACAAGTAGGATCATAGCATTTGAGGACAGCCTGTCCATATTATCGAACCTGAGCTTCCGTGGATCGTTGCGTGATACACGCCAAATGCCTTCGTGGGTAGTTAATTGGGCTGATGCTATTTTCCCCAAAGCTACATGGTCGAGAATGAACCAAGATAGGGAATTCAAGGCGAGCTATTTCACAGACTATAAGATCACGGCTGGAACGATCGATGCCTCTTTCGCAGAAGTTCCCCACCCAGAAGACCCAGCAACAACAACAACAGCACTACAAGTCTGGGGAGTTCTTTTAGATACAGATTTTCAGAAAGTGCAAAGTGTGTGGGAGGATTCATTAGAGTTATACGAGGGGTCTCGGCATTATATGATAGAGTCCTTGTTTTCAGTCGCGAGCGACCAAGAACTATGGATTCTTTGCGGAGCTCACGAGCCTTTCCTTTTGAGTCCGTTTTCGTATGGATATCGAATATTCCTTCCTGTTGAATGTAAAGACTTGGAGAAATACGGGGTGACGGACTTTTCTAAACTCATGGACGATCAGGATATGTACGATACAAGTGCGATGAACTGGAGGAGAATTAGCATATTTTAAACAAACGAAACAAACCATGTGGTTGCAAACCCATTCTGACTCCATCTTGATATTATGAGACCAGCTGCAGATACAACGAGAGTCCTTGGATGTCGTCTAACATGGTCAAACAGGATCTTGTAGCTTAGAATTTACTGAGGATACGCTGCACCGTCCGCCCTAGAATCGCTACCAGCCGACCAAACCGGGGTTCCATCCGGATCAACAGTATATCTAATAATCTGGCCCCTTCCAAACATAGCCCTCTTCCATCCCTTAAGCACAACAACATTGTGCCCCAAAGCCTCCAATTCCTCGACAGTCTTTTCAGAAATACCCTCCTCTACATGCACAGTCCAGTCCAACACGTTTCCTTCGTCAGGCATACCAGCTCCGATGCAGATTCGCGGCGCATCAAGTGCTTGTTGCGGGTTCAGGCCAAAGAGGACTTGGTTGAGCAGGACTTGCACGGTTCCTTGCGGCTGGTTGTAGCCGCCCATTACACCGAACGCGGAGTGGAGAGAGCCGTCATTGAGATTTGTTGCCATGCCGGGGATGATGGTGTGGTAAGGTCTCTTACGTGGTTCAAGCTTGTTGGGATGCTTCTCGTCGAGGGAGAAGTTGGCGCCTCGGTTCTGAAGCGTGAAACCGCAACCCTTGGGAATGATCGCTGTGCCGAAACCTGCGTAGTTGGAGTTGATGAAGGAAGCAGCATTTCCGGCTGAGTCTGTAACGGTGAAGTAGACCGTGTCGCTGCTCTGCAAAGCCGGCGACACGAAGTCGGGGTTTCCAGGCTGAACACCATCATGCGCCTTGTTCGCGTCAAAGATCTTGGCCCGCTCGGCGAGATACTCTGGCGAAATCAGGCCCGAAGTTGGGACCTTGGTAGTATCCGGATCAGTAACATACCAACTCGCATCCGTAAATCCCAGCCTCAAGGCCTCAATAATCGCATGCAAATAAGCCGTCGAATTGTGATCCTCAACTCCAAATCTAGGAATCTTCCCCATCTTCTCAAGCTGCTCAACAATTCCCAGTGCCATCAGCGCAACGATACCCTGCCCATTAGGCGGATGCTCCCATAGCTCAACGCCTTTATCTTCGAGACCTTGACCGCGAAACTTAACGGAGATGGGGTCTGTGTTTTGAGTGCCTGTTTCGAGATGGTGCTTAAGGTCGTCGAGTTCGAGGTATCCGCCGAGGTCTTGAACGACTTTGATGATTTCTTCGGCGATGCGGCCTGTGTAAAAGCCTTTCTTGCCTTCTGTTGCCAGAGCGCGGAAAGTAGCGGCGAGAGTTGGGTTCTTGAAGACTTCACCGGGACGAGGGGCGCGAACGCCATCTTGTGCGTCGGGATCCTTCTTGAGCATTTCTGCGAAGTTGGGGGAAGCATTGCGAAGAAGCTTCTCTTGCGCTTGCCACTACAACCTGTCAACATACTCCCTCCCTTCCAAAACAAAGAGCTTTGCTTACCGAATGAGAAGCGATCTCAGTAACAGGATGTCCATTCTCAGCCAACTTGATCGCCGGCTCAAGAATCTGGCTCATAGTGACCTTTCCACTGCCGAATCTCTCAACGGTATCGACCCAGCCAGCCGCAGCGCCAGGGACTGTTGCAGCGTGGACACCATGCGTCGGGATTTCACCGATCTTGCCGTCTGGAATGTTCAGGCTCTTTCGGATTGTCTCAAGGGTCTGTTTTGAGCCTGAGCGGCCTGAGCCGTTGAGGCTTTTGACGGTCTTTGTTGCGGCGTCGAAGTAGAGGAGGAACATGTCGCCTCCGATGCCTGTGGATACTGGTTCTGTGACATTGAGACCGGCGGCTACTCATATTAGTATACGAGAGTGTGATGAAGTGTAAGTGGACATACCAACGGCGACTGCTGCATCCTGTGCTATGTTAGCATCTCATCCTACGGGGTCTCAGTGAGAAGGAACTTACAGCAGCATTTCCTCCCGCTCTCAGAACCTCAATACCACATTTCGCCGCATGAGGCTGAGGCGCAGCTACGATTCCCTCAGTGCTATGAACAACACTCCTTCGCGAAGGGAAGCCAGTGAAGCCAGCCGACGGCGGTTCATAAATGGATGATGTAGGAAGCGGCATTTCGACTCTTGCTCTAATTGCGCATTAATACTGGAACGAATTATAAGTAATGACGAATTTGAGGAAACTGGGGATATATATAATTTACCTAATTATAACCTCGGGTCAAGCCCGAAATATTGCTCTTTCTAACGTGGGGGATGGCGGGGTAATTGGGTGACCATGGAGAAATGTCGTGATAATCCATCCACAGTCGCCGATCTTCGGACATTGTTTGTCCGAAGGGTATTTAGAGGGCGCTGATGATGTTACATTATTGATAAAGGATTGTCTGTAGGGATAAGAGGGTGAGCTCTGGTCTGGTTGTAGGGTATTTTGAAAGGGTCAATTGACGTCATACTCGAGAGCTTGGATAAGTCCGGTTGAACCAATTAAACTGTCAACAAGACTGGCAACTGAACATGATGTAAACCAAAATCGCATACGATAGGGCTATGTAATCTTTGTGTACTGGTATAAAGAAGATAGAGAAGATAAGGTATAACTTGCGGTGCGCCGGCTTGGCTCGTGAGCCTGTTACTCAATCGCATCCCCATAGCGCGCCTCAGTTGGTGAGCTTCATCCTGAGCCCCATCGGACCCCGACGATTCCATGTTCCCAGCAGGCTCAAAGACCAATAACCAAAGCCTGAGAAAATTATTAACTGGATGTTATTTCTCGTATAGCCACGCCGTATTTATTGCCTCAGTCATGGACTTGAAAGAGGAGGTTCTTGTTGGCTTCGGTTCTGACTTGCTGTAGATGGTGATGGAGACCTTCGCGGGTACAGACGCAGGAGACTACGTTGTTGAAGGGTCTTGATTATATGAACATCATAGTGTTCTCGCTGGGCGTAAGCCAAAGGTATCAACGTGAGAGATCTCTGCGAGCAATGTAAGTGAAGACTGAAGTGAGTGGTTGCATCGTGAGTCTTGGACTCTCTCGAGCTAAGAGAGATTAATGAGGATGGTGAAATCCCGGAGGACTTAGGTTGCGCAACACATAACGGCATGACCTGCTTCTCATGTCCATAACCACTGGTATACTGTATGGTAAGTGGTTCCGAAACGATATGCGACCGCGGGCATCTGCTTGTCGACGACGTTTGTTGTTTGCCCTGTTGTCCATTTGCGTCGCGATGATTGACTACCCTGTGCCGTAGGACGAGCCAACAGAGAAGCATTAAGCACAGATCGGTGATCGAAAAGCATTGGCCATACGTGAGCAAGCTTGTCTTGGGACTGAAATTGACTAACTACTCGCTGAGCTCTCCGCTGCTCAATCGAGATCGTCAATCAACAACTCTCGCTCGCTCACCATAACAAGGCACGGACTTCCCTGGCGATACTCAAATCCGAGGACTCTGTAAGCCGTTTTATTCCCATTTGAAGGCGAGATGCCGGCCTTTTGTCCCATCCCGTGTTACGTCTCTGGCTCGCAACACCAGAGACAAAATGAAGCCTCCCGTGTGCCAAGCATCCAGACTCACTTTCAGTCGACCGCATGTCTAGAGGTTTACAAATCATTTCCAAGTCCGACAATATTTCGGCCCTCCCACAATGACTCAAACCCCTACATTCTAGTCCCAGGTCCAGCCAGATCAGAAACATGGCTTAGACTCCCGCCCATCGCGGCGCATCGGAACCAACGATAACTTTATCGAAGCCATAATACATCACAGACATATTGCAAATAGTTAAGATATTCGGGTAGTGACTTAGCAAGCCAATTGCTTGGCAAACTGACAATTGTCTGGGGAATCAAGACAAGCCACATACATAAGGACCGACACACGTGCTACCAAACAAGGCAACATTCCTGTCACTACGGAATTTGATAGACTTCGACTAGTCTTTTGCGGCGTGTTTAATGCAGGGTCCCGACCCTGACCAGCGTTCCTGCATCGACGATTAACTTTTTGACGATCAAGTAAAGTTCAAGGCATTTCTATAAGATGGAAGTAATACTCTCGTCAAGTTGAATCGTTCAGACAAAGTACACACTCATTCAAACCATTTCATTACTCTCAACCCAAACACTCCCTACATCTCTTTTACTATCATATAAAAGAACAAAACTACCACAATGAAGGCTGTTTACGCTTTGACTCTCGCCATCCTTGGCGCTGAAGCTTACGTTCTTCCTCCTGGCGCTGCTCCCAAGGCCAACTACGCTCTCCGTCCTTCTACCAACAACGCCCCCGTCAGCAACGGCAACAGCGGCTTCGGTTCACCCAACAAGAACGCCGCTGGCACAAAGATCAAGTTCACACCTGGCGGTTCCAACTCTGGAACGAAAAACAATGTCGTTCCTGGCTTCATTGCCCCCAGCAAGCGATCCAAGTCTGGAGACGATGATGATGATTCGTCATACGATGTCGGCGAGGGCTCCCAAAAGAAGGATGATGACGATGAGGAGGGTGTGATGTTCACCACCTTCTCTACTCCTCACTTCAAGATCGGTACTCCTAAGCAGAATGAAACCCCCAAGGAGGACGACGATGATGATACTCCTGCTCCTGCTGCTGCTGATACCAAGGAGCGCAAGTTCAAGACTCCTAGCCACAAGAAGCAGAAGGGCAAGAAGCAGAAGCACACTGGAGACGATGACTCTTCCACCAAGACTGATGACAGTCCCAAGACTTCTGCTACCCCTAAGGCTTCAAAGGAAGATAAGAAGGCTGCCAAACAAGCAGAGAAGGATAAGAAGGAGGCTGCTAAGCAGGCAGAGAAGGATGCCAAGAAGGCTTCCAAGGGAACCAAGTCTAGCGACGACGACAAGAAGTCTACCAAGTCCGATGACAAGAAAAAGACCAAGACCGACGATAAGAAGGGCAAGAAGAAGGCTTCTGACGACGACGACACTTCCACCAAGACAGATGACGACAAGCCCAAGGCTACTGCCGCCGCCAAGAAGTCTCACAAGTCTCACTCTCACTCTTCTTAAGCATGTCTCTCATTTTACTCGATCAGATAATACTCTCATCATTTCCTAAATGTACTTAGACCGATAACTTTCCTTGAATACAGAGGCGGGCGTTTAGTATAGCTGTCAACAGTATTAGACTACTGTCCTTAGAGAATAAATTTCGTTGACAAAACTATGTTCCTGACCATTTCATCTTGACACTGATATTTATTGACACTCTCCGCAAATGGCATAGTCATTTCGGCGTGGTGAAAGCTTCACTTACACAATTGTGGTGGCGTCCGCCGCTTCGGGATTGGCGCTTCATTGGGTTTGACAGGATGGACCCTGCGTTCCTGTCCTGGCGTCCCTGATCGACACTGTTCATGGTGTCGCATGTGGAATAGTGCGTCATAATAGAGATGATCATTAATTGCTTGTAGCCCAGATAGGCTGAATAGGTGAAGTCATTATGATCAGTGGGCGTGAAATCGATGCTCCTGCCTGGATGTAGAGGAGATGTGAATGTGACATGACATTCAGCTATACGTGCTCAGACTATTGATACACTGTCATGGTCGTGGTAATTGTGTGTCTGCCAAGAGCTCATTAAATTGATGGTTGGATAAAACATCACTATCACCATCACCGGTCGTACTCATACCAAATAGTCATCCCAGATCAATCGATGCCCATAAGCAAGCGGCAAACTCAACCACACAAACACCGTCAAAACACTGATACGGACACAAACAGGAGACCCAGCCACCTCACAGCAGGAAGCTGTATCAACAGTCATGACGATGCCGTCGATAAGTGTGCATAAAAGATATCCTAGCGTTGCTCCGCGTACCAAGCAACAGAATACGCCCAGTGACACGCAAACCACGCTGTAGGAAATGATTACAACGTTAGCTCCCTCGTACCTGCCAGCGAGGATATCGATGCATAGCGCCAGATTGATTATTAGACATATTGCTAACATTGACTGGACAAGGATGGGTGTCAGTGAATGCTTCTGATGTTTCGGAGACAACTAACCCTCAATACCCAACGACAAACTCTCGGTTCTCTGCAGCGGCCCCAATCGAATTTCCATGAGGGGACATATTCATGGGAGTAGTGCGACTGCCCAGAATAGCGACTTGACTGATGGCTGCGCGCTGACCGGCTTTGCGGACGTTGAAAGTTGACGGCTAGTGAATCTCGACTGTCTACCCGGGATTGGTGACTTTTCTCGGGCTTTGTGGGCTCTTTCGCAGCCTCTTTCGCTTTGGGTTTGCGTCGTCCGTCATCAGTCGTAGAAGCCTGACGTCGGGGCTTGACCTCGTCTGGTCTCTTTTCTCTGACCTTGGGATGATGTGCACAATAAGGACTGATGCGGTCGCCACAACTCGAGTACCAGTGATCTTCATCGAAATCTCTCGGGTCTTCTATATGCCTAGAGAGCTTCCTGGCTTGAGTCACGGCTCTCAGGCCTTCAAACTCATGCGGTACGCCTTGGACTGTGCTAAAGATCCAGGCAATCCAGTGATTGCTGAAGCGTATGAGAGGCGAGTTGTCATTGGCGTGTTCCTCGATCTCCTTCCAAGGTCCAAAGGGAGCCAAGGCGCAGTTCTTGATGAACACCCTCAAGCAGAACCGTTGGAAGCTTTCGGCTAGGATGCCTTGGCCCAGTATCCATGCTGCAGCAGCGTTGGATAGCCAGGGCTCTTGCATGTATACATCCTCACTTGCGCTGTCGAAGGCTTTGGGATTTTGAACCCATCTGCAGAATAATTCGAGGGCTTCATGTCTTGTCTTTTGAATCACGATCGTGTGTGGCCTTTTGTGCGCGAGGATGCGGGACAGGTACCGCGAACCTGAGCGGACCTGCTGTCGGTCAAGTTGGAATGACTCGGTATCGGGATCGTCGCATCGGAGCGTTATTGGGTCCTCCATTCGAGCCTTGCAGCAGGGTAGAAGTTGATGGAAGCAGCGAAGTTTGCGAGCGAGTGTCAAGGGCCCGTCGTCTAGGGGTCTCGGAGGGCACTTCACCTTGTGTCGAAACGCCAATTCGATCCGGAGTCGCTTCATCTGCCACAACAGTCAGCTATCGTTTTTTTTTCTTTTCTCTGTTAGGGCTACTCGCAGCTCTGTAAAAATGTTCACTAGGAATCCTTCTCGTGAGTCTCAACTCCGTCTTGCCGACACTGGTAGTACTGCGGCCGCTAGCCTCTCGGGCGGAACATCGGACCAGTGAAGCTTTTTGATCTGGCAAACATGTCTCATAAGGCGAGATTTCGGTGGCAAATGAAGGTAGTAGTACAACAAACGGGAGTGTTGTGTTGGTTGCACATTTGTTGAGGGTCATAGAGATTGCGTTGTACGTAATATCCTTCCGAGTTGTAAGACGAAAGTCTTGAGGCAGGAGCGCAAGGCAACTGCCAGCGAGGAAAGTCGCAAGAGCCATCTCGACTTCCACACAGAGATAATACTAATTTCCCGGACGGAAGGACATTGGACTTGTTGTTGTCCTCATTTACATGCCAGACTTTACCTCTATCCTTTTCTGTACCAAGCTCCGACGTTGATCACACACTGTAACGAGATGCCACAAATCGTCCACCAAGACATCATCCGCCCAGCCCTCGGTGCTGAAGTACCTATCGGCACAATCTACGATGCAAAGCGCGACCAATTTCTTCCAGCTTCAGGATTGCCTCCCATACCCCCAGAAGGGGTCATCTTGGCTTCTCCTTGCCCGATAGAACGGCAACATGAAACCACGACCTCGATCGGATCAAGCCATGCAGCCAGGTTCGCTGCAATGGGTATCGATCCAAACCTCGCAGCGAGCGTCCTCTCTGGCCTGGTCACTCCCCAGGGATCCGGTACCTTTTTAACGGATGGCACTTCAGAAAAGGATATCCTTTACGGCGCCGTTCGACACATTTACAATACTTGCCAAGAGCGGCTGGATCTTTCCCCAGATTTGCTAGACATGTTAGCATACAACACGGCTTCCATGGCGGACCTTGGAAGTGCCTATATTGTCGTCGGAGTTACGTACGGACTTCAGAGCATCATTACGATGAAACATCACATCAAAGACCCTTCCAACAAGGAGCATGCGGAGAGGAATTTCCAGCATGATCTGCAAGCGGTATACGAAATCGCAAAGGCACGTCACTCCTACGATTTCAGCGATAACACAGTCAACAAGCGATTGACGCTCGAATACGAACTGAAGCTGTATACCGATGTGCAGCGAGAGTACGGTATAAACAAGCAAAGCCTTGCGCTCTTGTTTACCTTTCTTCAGAAAGGCCCCCAACAGATACGAGCTGGCGACGGTGGGAAGGGATACCCCATCACGTACAGCATGCTCCCAGTACAACCGCTGAAAGGGCTTCTTCCTGGAGCACGAGCACTTCCGAGTTTCACACCCACGCAAGTCACAGACATAGGCCCGATCCTCGACATCGTTGATCGATTCAATGAAGGCAAAAGCAAGCTCGAAGACTACAAGCTGTTCATCCAGGGAAACAAGCATTATATACCGTATACTCATGTCGAAGACGTTGATAATGCGGTCTTCCAGATCTCTGAAGCTTTGGAAAGGTTTAAGAACGCCCTTCAACAAGTCATCATCAGTGTTAGAGATGGCACGATGGATGGCCGTTGCCTGCATGAGATTTATGCGAGGGTCGGGTCTCGTCCTGAGCAGTGTTCTATGATCGCAGGCCAGCAAAGCGACAAGATCAATTTCATCAAAGAGGCTACAGACCATGGTGCTACATACATCGGCTTCAACGGACTTTCCACCAAGCAAATGAGCCTTCCTCATGATGGTCCTGTGCCATATGCTTTCGAAATCAGCAATGCTGCCATGAAGATCTCGACATCGTGGAATGCGCAGCGCGAGGCTTTTATGGAGTTCTTATTAAAGCCAGGTAGACGCTGTCAGGTCTATATCATCGATTGCGACGCACCATCAGAGTACAAGCATCTAGATGGCGCTCTATTCGGCAAGGTTGAAAGAAAGATTGAGGCACCAACTCCACGCTTGGAGCGGAATCGTTCCATGATTGAGCGCGACGAGCCAGCAATACAACCGGAGCCTCAAATGCACTCTTACCAGTACGGAGAGGGTACTCGCGGCCATTCGTTCAACCGACATGCTTCCAGCTACCCCTACGAAGTCTTGGCGAGGCCGGACCGACCTGTTTATTACAACATTTTGGTTTTGGGCGAAACGGGTGTAGGGAAGTCGACATTCATCAACGCTTTGTACAACTATCTCAAGTTCGATAGCTTCGATGAGGCGAAAATGCGATCAGCCAAGAATCTTGAATACGTGGTTCCTTGTCATTTTGAGTTCAATGCGCCGAGTCCATCCGATCCATACGAGCATAAGCCCAAAATGATCACCGTCGGCCATAGCGATCGTGAGCGAAACGATACGCCTGGCAATTCTGCGACACAACAGACATCTGTTTATGACATGCGATACCAAGGCATCACATACCGCGTATTCGATACCCCCGGTATTGGCGACACGCGAGGTCCAGAGCAAGACAAGGAAAATGTTCGAGGTATCATGGCCCTATTGAGAAACTACGAGGAGTTACATGGTATATTGATCCTACTCAGATCGAGCGAGACGCGCTTGACAGAGAGATTTGAGTTCTGCTTTCAAGAGCTTCTGACCTATCTTTCTCGCGAGGCAGTCCTCAATATAACATTTGGCTTCACTCGCACCATGGGTTCCGGCTATATGCCCGGAGATTGTTACCCAATTCTCAAGCGGAAGCTTCAAGACCTCAGCGTCGACTTTGACTTGGGCAGTCAAACCGCATACTCATTTGATGCGGATAGTTTTCGCTACCTAGCAGCGCTGTATCGGAAAGTTGAAGTGAGTGACGACAGCAAGTATCGCGAGAGCTGGAAAAGGTCGAAAGCCGAAGCCTTGAGGTTGCTCGACCATGTTGGCAAGCTGAAGCCGCACGATGTTGCCCAAACAACTAGCATGGAAGAAGCACACCAGGCAGTGGAACAGCTGGTAGTTCCCATGGTCCAAGTTTCTCAAGAGATACAGAAGAATATTGAGCTCGTCGCCGATAAACTAAAGGAGCTTCAGGACACGCGTCTGACAGGAGATGAATTGCGAAAGAAGCTCCATGTGGACAAAATCGAGTTCTCAGCCAAGAAGCTTGACAAACCACGCACGGTCTGTAAGAAGTGCTGTGACTACAAGACAAATTCTGATGGCGAGATTGTTGTTGTCTACAACTCCATCTGTCATGAGGATTGTACTCTTGCGGATGTCACTGAAGACTGCGTGGGACATCCCGGGCTTATAAAGTGCCGTGCGTTCAAGAGGGGCAGCAGGAATCACTGTGTCAACAAAAGTTGTAGGCATCATTGGCAAGAGCATATGCATTACCGCTATGAACTTGAGGAAAAGAAAGCCCGGGTCAAGGATACGGAGGTTGAGCGTCTTCTCAAAGCCAACACCGATGATATAGCAGTGCGCCAGGCAGGCATACGCAAGTTTCAGGACCTGCAGCAGGAATACAAATATGAACATGACCAGCTACGAACGGCGGCAGTACGCTTCGTGATGTATCTGGACGAACATGTGATTATGCCTGTCAATGATGCGACGGAGAGATATTACGAACAGCTTATCAAGAACGAAGACAAGAAGATCCAGTCTGCAAAACAGCACCGATTGAACGTCGACGTAAATATCAAGAAGTTAGAACGTCTGAAGGACGATCTGGCTGCACACATCCAACTCACTAAGGCGATCAAGCGGGACATGCGAACTCCTCGCTCCTCATCCGACAAGCCTCTTGACAAAGACAGTGTTCAAAAGCTGATTCGTGATTTGTATAACCTGAAGCATTTCGGGCACAGCTTGAAGAACATGAAGATTGACATTGTGTCTTCTCACGATGTTGTTCCACGTGAACGGTCGCATCGTCGGGAGAAGTCTCGTGAGCGCGAGACTGGTAGATCTGGTGATGGAAGGACTCGGCATTCAAGGAAGAGAGAAGGGGAGTCCAGTGGGACCAGAGATTGGAGGTAAGGTAGTGTTCTGCTTGGGGGTTCATTGAAGGAGGCGTACGGCAGGATATATCGTGTCCAAGAGCATTACTCACTGCTGGGCCTACGGAACCGTGTCGGTCGTATGGAAGGTATTGCGCTACGCGTCGAAATGAGCACGCGTCGAGCAAGTGCTTAAGTCGCTCACACTCAGCTTAAGTCCTGTAACTCTCACAAGGCAACAAAGCAGCATGATATGATCCGAAATGGCTGAGCAACTTCAGGGGTGCAAGTAGGCGTAGCTCGTACCTGAGCAGACACCACGCGGGTGCGAACCACCAGGGGACGTCATCTGCTCCATCAGTCAATAAATCTGGGTTGACTATGAAGGCAGAGCTTTACAGATGCAGTATGTTATTACTACAGTACTCAGTGTTTGTTCGCGGCGAGTCCGAGAGGATGACATATTTTGAGCGGCACAGCTCCCTTGGCGTGTTGGCTGTTGTTTCAAGTTTCAACATTGCTGCAGGCTGCAAGGCAGATTTGATGAGAATACGCACCAGTGGTGCTAATCACCGCAATAAAATATCATTCGACATAGGGGCTTGCATGGAAGTTCGAAGAATAAATTCGAATGTATAGTTCTTTATATTTGAGCATATATCTGATCATGGCAATAGTGGTATTGCTTCTGCAATATGGCCTTTTTCTCCATCAATCATGGAATCAGATGATTGCGGCTGCTTGCTTGGCCAGCATTATGCTATCTTTGAAGACACTAATTCAATCAGGAATCTAGAAGATACGAAACGGAGATTGAAGCGAAAGGGTCGTCGTAGAGGGGTGAACGATTTCCTGGTGACTCTCGATGATTTTCCCAAAATCTTCAGAACGATACACGGTATAGCAGGTAACAAACTCCTTGATTTGGAGGATGACTATCATCAAGATGGTCTAGTCGAGATGGCTCACGCATATCTTTGTGTATTCGAGAATGGGTATCGGCATTGGCCACAGGGTTTGAACGATGGCACGTTGGAGTACCCACGAGATGAGAATGAGTGAATATCCCTCCACGGACTGCGAATAGAGCTAACAAGTGAGGTCTAGGCTCTATTATAATATCATATGTCGCTTCATCAGGAAGAATACATTGGACAGTGGTAAAAGGTTGCGTTGCAAACGAGCACGAGATGGGGAAGATTCCGGACCACCTCGACAACGACCGAGACAATCGACCGAGACTGAGCGTCCAACACCTCCATATAGCGATTTATACGACTCGTGGGTACCTTCTCAAGTATAATTTTGCTACAGCGGCTGACCTATCCAGGAGTTCCAGCGAGAGTCCAATGCCTCCACCTGGTCACTTCGACGAACCGTGGGTATCTTGACACATATATTCTGTTACAGTAGCTCACCTATCCAGGAGCTCTAGCGAAAGAGAGCCTTCAACTCCATCGTCACAAGAAAACCATGTTCCGCTGCAGCACGAAGCAAGGCCGGCCGACAGTCCCGATGAGCTGGCCCAAGATGTGAGACTAACGTCGAATCCGGGACACTTGCTAATACTTTCTTAGCACTACGGGAACCGGCCAGCCGTACCGCAACAGCGACAACTAAATAGAATACAGGATGAAGACGGTAATCTCAGAAGGATTAGCTTTGGTCGACCACCAAGTCCGCCCAGTAATCTGCATGCACGTACAATCTCAATAGGAACACAGACCGGAGACGAAGAGAGACGGCGGAGGGATGCCAATGCGCCTCCGCCATCGTTATATACCAGCTCGCAGCAAACCCGCCATCCACTTCAAGATAACCAGGATAATAGGGCTGATGGCGCTGAAGATGCGCAAACTCCATCTTCCGTGCAAGAGATACGAAGACCTTTCAATCCTCCACAGGCAGCCAAGATTGACCTGGTCTTTAGCTACGACGTATTCCCCGGCCGAAACGTACCATTCCACCCAGCTGGAGATATCTTCACGTACTCTTTACACAGGTTCCTTTATGAAGTCAATTGGCAAAATGCGCCCGACGTGCTTCTCGTTTGTCTAGAAGCCCCTGGTCGTACTCATATGGACTTGGTGTTCAAGAATGATGAAGATCATTTTGGACTTGTGATGCGCAGGGACAAGCAGATTTCTCTGAGATTAATGGCTGATTATAAGCGATTGGAGATGAATGCTGTCATTGACATTACTTTTGAGCCGGTAGTGAAAGGACATAGCCATAGTATGTTGTTTGATGCTTGGTGTAGGGCTGGAACAACGGTTTAGACGGTGGCGTTCAGCAAGGGATTTGATCATGATATAGATTATAGACATAGACCATATAGACATTATTTACGATACCTTTCTGCTCTCATCTTTCCGTTGATAATACTATACCTAGGACATTTCTACACCATGTACGACCCTCACATTGCCTTTCTTTGCAAGTACCTAGCGAAAGCCCAAGACAGCCTCTGCAAGGGCATCGCAGTGTTTGGCCTAGATAGCGACCTTGCCAACAACGAAGAACACTCCATCGAGAACATGCACTTCCCATGTAGACCAGTCTTCAATGAGCGACACCAGTAATCGCACATTTCTATTGCTTCTTTTGTGTACAGTCCATAACTTGCTATACAATGGTATCCATCCCAATTACATCATGTATTCATACACTCGCCTCCCATATACACCTCTTTATTCCTTCTGCTCAGGCTCACCCTCAATAATAACCTTCTTCTCATCAAAAAGCTTGGCCAAATCACCATTCTGATGCATCGAGACCAAAATATCCGTACCGCCAATAAAGTCCTTCTCAACATACAGCTGAGGGATTGTAGGCCAGTCGGAGTACTCCTTGATACCCTCGCGCAGCTCGGGGTCCTCGAGGACGTTGAAGGCGGCGAACTTGTCGGGGTTGACGCCCTGCAGGCCGAGGATCTGGATGGCGGCGCGCGAAAAGCCGCACTGAGGTGTCTCGGGGGTTCCCTTCATGAAGAGGACGACGGGCGCGGAAGATACGGCTTTGTCGATTGCGGAGCGGGTTTGGTCGGAGAGGAGGCGGGCTTGGAAGGGTGTTAGAGTGATGGGAGCGCGGAAGGCTGTGCGGGCGGCCATGGGCCGGGCGGCTCGAAGGGACTAAGCAGATGTTAGCATTGGCCGGAAGAACCGAATAGTGTTGGGGGGTTGCATACCGAGGCTACTGTTCGCGCAAACATTGTAAAGGTTGTGATGGGGAGATTGTGGTGGAAAGAAGATGCGCTGTTGGATGGTTGAAGTTTTGGTCGGGATTAGTGAGTGATGTCAAGGATGTTCCGATGCCGATCCCCGGAATTCAGAGTGGCGCTGAGACCAGCTGTGGCCAATTGGCGATGAGGTAATGGTGGCTTATCAATCAGTGAACATTGTGCTTCAAGAAGACATTGTGATGTGCAAATGATATAATTGTACATCTAACGTTCTAGATTCTGTTTATATTCTATGCGCTTTTATTTATCGTCCACGAAAGTGTGTCGGACTGCAGTACTACTACAAGTTCATGTCATGTCCTGATCGAACTCAAGGGTAGGCTCCCCAGCAGCGTCGGACTGATGGGAGGTCACCGGCTAGAATGTTCTGGCGCATGATGTCCTAATCAGAGCATGTTATTCATCTCAGACAATTGGAGAAACTCTAAGATTCGTTAGTTCGGCTCAAGCCTCTTCGCTTGCACTTAGAGCTCGTGATACTGTCTGAATTATGATCTGACGCGGGGCGATGAGATAGCGGGGTCAATTCTATAAGAACTCAAAAGCTCTGAGCGTCTTTCCATGGGCCTTCAAGTCAATTCCAGAATCTCATCGCAGACTCACTGAATTTATAAAACCTCCATTGATAGTAACATATCCGAGGTCACAAATTCGACACCACCCCACCCAAGTGCAGCAGCCCTATCAAATCGCTTCCACCCGCTGACAAAACTACATCTCATCTCACCACTTACATTCACAATGCTTCACACTGTCCAATACGGGCACGAAGCCCATCACGACCAGACAATGCGTAACTCAACAGAAGCCCTCGAACTAGCCAGGAGCGATGGCAAGCGCCACATCCTTCTAGCTGCATCAGGTTCTGTTGCGACAATAAAGCTTGTCCAGATAATAAACGGTCTCAAACATCTAGAGAACATCTCCATCCGTCTCATCCTTACTCAATCAGCGTCAGAGTTTCTCTCGGGTCAAAGTCTTGAACAACCCACCGTGGAACAAGTCTCTCGTCTACCACATGTTGATGCCATCTACACAGATGCCAACGAGTGGGCTCAACCCTGGAAACGCAATGCGCCTATCCTCCATATCGAACTTCGACGCTGGGCAGATGTATTAGTCATCGCACCTTTGAGCGCGAATACCATGGCAAAGATCGTAAACGGCATGTGCGACAATCTTCTAACGTCGGTTGTTCGTGCGTGGGATACCACAGGTACTGTTGACGGCGTGAAGAAGAAGATATTGGTAGCTCCCGCTATGAACACGGCTATGTTTACGCATCCGATTACTGCGACGCAGCTTAAGGTGTTGGAGAAGGATTGGGGAGGGGAGAGTGGCTGGTTTGAGGTTTTACAGCCGATTGCTAAGAGTTTGGCTTGTGGGGATGTTGGGAATGGGGCTATGGTTACGTGGGAGAGGATTGTAGAGGAGATTGAGAAGAAGATCACAAATTGATGATTGCAAACATTGGAGGGCTGTTTGGAGGATATGTGTGAACTGATGATGGTTACGGCGTTGAAGGTCGGGAACAAAATGAATGGCGGACATACGGAAGGAGCGACAATGCAGATTGGAAGGACTTGATACCACAGAAGAAGACGAACAATAAGATTGAAACAAAGTTGAGATTGAATGAGGCACCTGTTTTTGGATTCTACTTGCGGTGTTGCTGAAAAATAGGGAAGGTGGTTGTGGTGTCTTCCTGCCTTCCACAACAGACCCGAACCGCTCCTTCCTCATCAGCTCCTGCCTCAACCAAGTGACCAACAAAACCCCTTCCGACCACCCACCTCTTCCCTCTTCCGTATCAATCTCCCACACACCACCAAGATCCTCATCACAAACCGACGCCATGGTCAGAGGCATTGTTACCTCCGATGACAGCGCGAAGGGCGACAGCCCCCGCCTCGACGGCGGAACCCCAGCGTCATCCCCTCCCGAAAAACCCATCCCCTACAAGAAAAACATCTATCAACAGGTCCACGCTTCATTGGGAACCCGTCCGAATGAGCCCAAGGGCGACTGCCCCCCAACCCTTCGAGCCCGCCTCCGCGACGAGATCCCAGCGACAAGTCCCCCCGACAAACCCATCCCCCACAAGAGCAACACCTGCCAACAAGTCCATGCTTCACGGGGCATTAAAACAACCTTTCGAGACCACCGTCGCGACGATACCCCAGCGGAGAGCCCCTCCGAGAAGCTTGTTCCCGACAAAAACAACATCAACAAGCAAGACCATGCTTCGCTGGGGTCT